>JAESUZ010005596.1:0-539442 GCA_017311185.1 Proteles cristata cristata | reverse complement strand
GTAACAATAATATTGTCACAAGTGTGAGATGCTGTTCAAAAACAACACATCATATTCCTTTAAACGTTCAAACGAAAATAAAAAAGATCAGAGTAAATTAATGAGCCACATACTCCTGCAAAAAGTCCGTATCCACGAATTGCAATAGATAAGTCCTTGCTGTTTGAATCTATGTTCCGGATAATTCCGTAGAATTGCTCCATAAAGTACTGCAGCTTATTCTTATGCATTTCTGCATCTTTTGCCACCATAGAAGAGATCTGAAATTGCATAATGTTTGTTTTTTAGAAATATTTAATACCAAAACAAAGGACTAAGAATCTAGACAAATGTAAAAAGGCTAGATTGGTTAATTGGATATTATCAATATGTTGTTATAATTCCACACAATTGCTTTTACTGACAAAGAACTGCTGCTCTCATTTGCTCAGTCTGCACCATGTTCAGAAAAAACACTCGCAAACAAGCCTTTATTATACAGGATACATTTCTCCTACAAAAAGACTGAAGATGAGAATGCGTAAAAACCAGGTTTTGCATTTAGGCTCCCCAGTGTAGCAGGAAGCCTGGTTACAGCCCATCTGTATCTCACAGTGTGTTGTGGAGTCCTGCACACCCAATGACCAGCGAGTTCAGAAGTCAACTGACTCAGTGTCTAATTAGGGTAACACAGAACAAGAGCTCAGAACTCACAGTCAGAAAGAAAGATGAAGCATCTCATCTGTCAAAAGAATAAGCTACAAACTCCAAAGTTTGAATTAGGTGAGGCAAGGGGAAAAAGGACTTTGAGAATCCGGTAGATCTCTATCTACCAAACTAAGGGACAGGAACCTAAATGTAAGAACTAACACAAGTGTTCAAGAAAACATTCCTAATTTCAACACAAAGCCTGTCCAAGACAAGAATAGAAAGAATCATAATTATCAAAAGCAGAAAATAGGTATCAACCCTTCTGTTGACAAACTACCAACACACACCCTAATCCCACACAAAACCCCAGTTATTTTAGAAGAATGGGGTATCATACTTACTGCCTCAGAATTTCCTTCTTCACAAGCATATCAAGAACACGTTCGTCTGATCTAACGGTTCATGAGTTCAAGCCCCGCATCAGGCTCTGTGCAGACAGCTCAGAGCCTAGAACCTACTTCAAATTCTGTGTCTCCCTTTCTATGTCCCTCCCCAACTCATGCTCCGTCTCTATCAAAAATAAATAAACATTAAAATAAAAAGTTTTTTTTAAAGAACATGTTCCTCAAGAAGTAAACAAACACCATCAACTTAATCACATAATACTTTTTCTCTTTATGAACATATTATAATGTTCTCACATTTATAAACGGTTTCTACAAAAACAAAGATGAACTTCATCTTTGACTTCATCAAGACAAAAAAGCTTCTGCACAGAGAAGGAAACAAACAGCAAAACTAAAAGGCATCCGACGGAATGGGAGACAATATTTGCAAATGACAGATAAACGGTTAGTATACAAAATCTATAGAGAAATTATCGAACTAAACACCCAAAAAACAAATAATACAGTGAAGAAATGGGCAAAAGATGTGAGAACACACTTCTCCAAAGAAGACATCCAGATGGCTAACCGACACATGAAAAGATGCTCAATAGCATTCATCATCAGAAAAATACAAATCAAAACCACACCGAGATACCACCTCACACGTGTCAAAATGGCAAACATTAACAACTCAGGCAACAGATGTTAGCAAGGATGTGGAGAAAGAGGATCTCTTTTCCACTTCTAGTGGGAAGGGAAACTGGTGCAGCCACTCCAGAAAACAGTATGAAGGTTTCTCAAAAAATAAAAAGTACCCTATGACCCAGCAACTGAACTACTAGGTATTTATCCACGAGATAAAAGTGTGCTGTTTTGAAGAGGCACATGCACCCCAACATTTATAGATCGACAATAGCTAAAATATGGAAAGAGCCCAAATGCCCATTGACAGATGAATGGATAAAGAAGATGTGGTCTATGTATATATATAACAGAGTATTACTCAGCAATCAAAAAGAATGAAATCTTGCCATTTGCAACTATGTGGATGGAACTGGAGGGTATTATGCTAAGCAAAATTAGTCAGAAAAAGAAGATACCATATAACCACTCATGAGTAATTTTTTTAATTTTTTTTTTTTTTTAATTTCTGAGAGAAAGAGACAGCATGAACAGGGGAGGGTCAGAGAGAGAGGGAGACACAGAATCTGAAACAGGCTCCAGGCTCTGAGCTAGCTGTCAGCACAGAGCCCGACTCAGGGCTTGAACTCAAAAACTGTGAGATCATGACCTGAGTCAAAGTTGTATGCTTAACCAACTGAGCCACCCAGGTGCCCCTCATATGAGGAATTTAAGATACAAAACAGATGAACATAAAGGAGGGGAAGCAAAAATAATATAAAAACAAGGATGGGGACAAAACATAAGAGACTCTTAACTATAGAGGGTTGCTGGAGGCGTTGTGGGAGAGAGTGATGGGCTAAATGGGTAAAGGGTATTAAGAAATCTATTCCTTAAATCATTGTTGCACTCACTATATGTTAATTAACTTGGATGTAAATTTAAAAAATTAAAAATTTTAAAAGTATGGCTAATAACTAGAGGAAAAAAGATTATTATCAACAGTCACCATGGAAATTCAAATTTATAACCACCGCAAGATAGTATCATACACCCATGAGAACAGCTAAAATTGAAAAGACCAACAATCCCTTGTGCTGATTGGGATATGGGCTGACAGAAACTCCTATGACTTGCTGTTGAGAATGTAAGATGGTGCAACCAGTTTGAAAAGAATCTAGTAGTTTCTTATAGTTTCATATATATCTACCACATGACCCAGCAATTCTGCTTCTAGGTTTTTACTCAAGAGAAGTGAAAGCATATGTCCACAAAAACACTTGGTCACAAATGTTCTCAACTGTCTTATTTATTTATTTTAATTTTTTCTTTAAGGTTTATTTATTTTGGAGAAAGAGAGAGACAGAGTGTGAACGGGGGAGGGGCAAAAAGAGAGGGAGACACAGAATCCGAAGCAGGCTCCAGGCTCTGAACTGTCAGCACGAAGCCTGACATGGGGCTTGAACTCATGGACCACAAGATCATAACCTAAGCCAAAGTTGGATGCTTAACCAACTGAGCTACCCAGGCGCCCAATCAACTGTTTCATTTAAAAAAACAAACAAAAAATCGAAATGGGAACAACCCGACTGTCCATAAACACACTGTCATATTCCTACAATGGGATACTGTCTGTGCCACATTTCAGGTAGGTCTTCAGGGCCTAGCTCGTAAATTTAACTACCATTTATAACACTGCTCCAAACAAAACTTTTGGTGCATCTTCAGAGTTTCCCATCAGAGCCAACCCAAAGAGTCTAATTCTGTAACACCTGGCCTAAACACCTGGTATTTCTAGACACCTCTGGATGCTGAGAGCCATAGCACATTCTCCGTAGCCAACAGGTTTCCAAATTTTCAGCCTCAATTCTATAATCACATCCTACCTAGACAGAAAATACAAAAGGGCAAATGGACTCTCCTTATTCTTGAAGTCATGTGAAACAAACACAACCTTCTTAACACTGACAGCTTGGCCGGACCTCTCGGGAAATAGGTTTCTATTCTACCCCGACCACCCCGACCTGGCTGCTCCTGGCTCAGAGGACACACGGCCTCCCAGTCTTCTTCCTTCTACCTCCTTATGGCCGCTTTCATGTCTAGCAGACCCCCAGTCTTGCCTCTGGGGCTGTGATCAGATCTGGGATAGTCCTATATTTCTTTCAGTCCTGCTGCCACCAATGCAGCTGACTGATAAGCAAACTTTTTTATTTAAATACTGCAGAAGTTAAAAAAATAACCTGTTTTCGTTTTTCAAATGTGCACGCACAAGACTGGAATTTAATTTTTTGCAGGGAAAAAATATTTTAAAATAAAAGTTGAGTTCATACCTGTTTCAGAAAAGATTCCAGAGATGAATGTGCAGCTTTCTTCACTTCTACATTCGTATGGGTACACCATTTTGACAATACTTCAAACAAAGAGACATAGTTGTCCATGAGGCAGGTGCTAAACTGAGATGCATGCAGGGTAAATAAGCATAAGCCACCTGCAATCGAAAAAACCATTATATTTAAAACAGAATAACAAAAGGCAGAACAAAAAAACTAAGAAAGCTTCAGTCAAAACTAAGACTGTTCATCATCCAGATGGCCAACAGACACATGAAACGATGCTCAGCATCGCTCCTCATCAGGGAAATACAAATCAAAACCACCCTGAGATGCCACCTCACACCAGTCAGAGTGGCTTAAATGAGCCAATCAGAGAACTCTAGATGCTGGCGAGGATGTGGAGAAACGGGCACCCTTCTACACTGTTGGTGGGAATGCAAACTGGTACAGCCCCTCAGGAAAACAGTGTGAAGGTTCCTCAGGAAACTAACAATAGAACTCCCCTATGACCCAGCAATAGCACTGTAGGAATTTACCCAAGGGATACAGAAGTGCTGATGCATAAGAGCACATGTACCCCAATGTTCATAGCAGCACTCTCCACAATAGCTAAAACCTGGAAAGAGCCTAAGTGTCCATCAACAGATGAATGGATCAAGAAGATGTGGTTTATCTATACCATGGATTACTACATGGCAATGAGAAACAATGAAATCTGGCCATGTGTAGCAACATGGATGGACCCTGAGGGTGTGATGCTGAGCGAAATAAGTCAGGCAGAGAAGGACAAATATCATATGTGTGCACGTATAGGAGGATTAGGAGGAACTTGACTGAGGAACAAGGGGGAGAAGAAGGGGGGAAATGGTGGGGGAAAGGGAGAGAGGCAAACCATGAGAGACTCTTGAATGCTGACAAAAACTGAGGACTGATGGATGTGGGGGAGGGGATGGGCATGGAGGAGGACACTTATGGGGATGAGCACTGAGTGTTATGTGGAAACTAATTTGACAATAAACTATTTGTAAAAAAAAAAAAAAAACAAAAACTAAGACTGTTCATGAAGATCCACTATCTTTATAATAACTTACAGACCCTAATCACTGTTCTCATGCTGCCAACCTCCATTTGAATCAACAGGCCAGTGATCCCCAAACAAAGCTCAGAAGTAGGATCAGGGCTTATTTAAAGTCAGAATCAAAGAATCTGGAACCCCTGAAAGGTGTTCTAAAGCAATTTTTTTACATTATGTAATATAAGTGTGACCATATAACTGGAGTTTGTATGCTAAACACAAAGTCTCTAAAAGCCTCCCTGTAAATAACTGCACGTGAAACATCACAGATATTATCACACTTACTTTCACTCATAGTTTAAGCAAATGTTTACTCAACAATTAAATTTAATAATCTGTAATTACCCACAGTCTTACCTAAGGGTACAGCATATCTCTTCAGATCAATCTATTAAAAAAAAAAATTACCATCAATGCTTAACAATCACAAGGCTTAGCTATAGAAGAATTAGAATAGTATTAGTCCTACCTGAGGACGAATTGCCTTTAATGTAAAATCAAAAATCTCCCTTGAAGTCTGGGGATCTGGGTAAAAACAGAAAGAAGCCTGTTACAAATCCCAACAGTATTACCTGACAAACCTCGCAAATGCTTTACAACCAACACGATTAAGGAATCATGTCTGCTATCATTCATTTCAGCTGGTGAGCTGCAAGCTACGACTGCTACACTTATTACTGTAGTGAAAAAAGAAGAAAATGTGAACTAACAAAATGGGTTTCAATTCCAACTCATCACCTACAAGCTCTGTTAAGTAATCTCTCAGAGCCTCAGTCTTCTTATCTATAAAAGGGACACTAAACAGCTTCTCTGAGAGTTGTTTGGAAGATTACATAAGCCTAAACACATGACCATCCTCCTGGGACTTCCAGGCATTCCTTCAGCACACGGTATATGCCACAGTACACATTACAAATATGAATAAAATATGATCTTTGACCTTAGTAAACTTATCACCCTAAAGAGAAAATTAAACAGGCGCACAAGTATAACCCAAGGCTCGTATCCTGACCTCATGGACATCACATCCATCTCCCACAAGGAGATTCACCTCAGCTGTCCAGACACCAGGCTTTACTTATCATTAAGCTCTCTGCCTTTGTAACAGTCACTTCCAAACCAGACAGGCTCAAAAATTGATGGCTTTCATGGACGGGACTAATACATTTGAAAGCAGAGACCAAATGTGACAGAAAATAGAGGGAGAAGGGGTCAGAGAGGACTTAAGAGAACAAGAAACATAGAGATAGTTAAAAAGCTCCTCTGGGGCGCCTGGGTGGCTTAGTCGGTTAAGCGTCCGACTTTCGCTCAGGTCATGATCTCGCGGTTCGTGGGTTCGAGCCCCGCGTCGGGCTCTGTGCTGACTGCCACCTCAGAGCCTGGAGCCTGTTTCAGTCTGTGACTCCCTCTCTCTCTGACCCTCCCCTGCTCACGCTGTCTCTCTCTCTCTCTCTCAGAAAAAAAATAAAACATTAAAAAAAAAAAAGCTCCTCTGGAATTTAATACAAGGAGAGATTTCTTCTGGCTGTGAGTATTCAAGACAGGATTTGCAGACAAGGCAGCACTTTAGCTGGGCCTAAAAGAATGGAAACTAACTGTAAAAAAGGTCATTCTAATACCAAGTAACTATGTAAACGGAGGAGTGCAGACTCAAGGGTACCAGGCACGTGTCAGCGCACAGCTGGTCTAGAATGTGTAGACTCAGTTGAACACAGTTTGAGGCACAGGGATGGAAGGGCCTTAGCTCTGAGTGGTGGGAAGGGATACCACCTCCAGGGTCTGCCTCTCACTGTCCATTCTCCTGTGTCCACCTCTGATTTTAAGTTTATTTATTTATTTTGAGAGGGAGCAACTGAGTACAGAGGAAGGGCAGAGAGTGAGAGAGAGAGAATCCCAACCAAGCTCCATGCTGTTAGCGCAGAGTCTGACTCGGGGCTTGAACTCAAACCATTCAGATCATGACCTGAGCAGGTATCAAGAGTCAGACACTCAACTGACTGACCTATCCAAGCGCTCTTCCACCTCTGCTTTCTAGTGGACCACTCCCTCTACAAGGATGCTCTTGTATTTACTTTTCTGTTGCAGTAAAATATATGTAACAGTATTTACCATGCTAACTATATGTAAGTGTACAATTCCGTGGCATTAAATACATTCACATTGTTGTATACTCACCACCATTATCTATAGCCAAAACGTTTTCATCATCCCCTACAGAGGGATGTACCCATTAAACACTGACACCGTCCCCACCCCCTAGGAACCTCAATTCTACTTCATGAACGTCCCTGTTCCTGCTGCCTCATATTTATACCTTTGTGACTGGTTTACCTCACTTAGTATAATGTCAAGTCCACATGTTGTAGCAAGGGGACAGTATTTCCTTCTTTTTTAAAGGCTGAGTGATATTCTGTTGTGTGTCTATACCATATTTATTTATTCATTCATCTGTTGATAGACACTTGTGTTGTTTCTCCTTTTTTGGCTAGGAATATAAGTGTATGAACTCTCGTTATCTATTTGTAAAAATCCTCTCTGACCACCATGTCTCCATCAGCTATACTATATTTCTTTGGTCTCTTCTGTAAAGATTTCTCTAACGGGTTTTATGCAGATAGCCTCCACTTCCTCCCTTCCATTCCGACCTTGTCTTCACCGTAACCCTCAAACTGCTCTGTCTAGCCTATCCTGACACTCAACCGAAGCTGCCCTTGTTGAGCTGGGCTAACTCTACAGCTCTGGTAGCTTTGCATTCAAACTCCTCCCAGGGCAAAGCCCCTTACATCCGTGACCTGCACCTACTCCCTAGGTAATCTGGCCCACACTCACTGCTTCACATATTACCTCTATGCTGAAGACTTTCAAATTTATATCCTGATGTCTAATTTCTCCTACAAGATTCAGTCTTACAGATACAATGCACACTTAACATCTGAGATGTTCCATAACATGGTAAACATGTCCAAAACAAAAGCCAGATTTTTGCCTGAAACCTATCCTCCCCCATCCCATCCTGCTTAATCATGACTGCAACACTTCAGTTGCTCACAGCCATCCTCAAGAGCAAAGTCTTTTAATACTATACTAAAACAAATCTCACATCCAATGGCAGCAGTCAAGTAGACCTTTCTAAAACATCAACTACTCATACCTATTCATTAGAGAAAAGGCATGGCTTCCCATCCCATCTGGAATGAAATTCCAGCTCAGGAGCCCCTCATGCACTGATCCCACATCTTGTGCAATCTCTCCCCCAAGCACTCTGTGTGCGCCACTGAGCTACAGACATGCCAACTTTCCTGAACCCCTCTGACCCTTGTGCGCTGGCCAGGCTTGAGGCCTGAGTACTTGCCGGTCCCTCTGCCTGGAAGGCTCTTTTGAGCTCTCTCCCAGCTGGCTCCTTGACATCCTATTGGCCTTAGCTTCTGACTGTCTCCTCAAAAAGAACCAGCAAGCTGGGTATACCTTCCACCCTCTCCACACTCTTGATATTCCTATTCACTGTACCAAACCTGTTTGCATTACTGAACCTCGAAATCTGTAATAGCTTGTTCATGTCTATTAGTCCGTTTCCTCTACTAGACTGAGTTCATGATGGTAGGAACCTGGTAAATCTGATCACTATATCCAATAAACCTAACTACTCTTTAGATGGAAGGCACCCAGGAAACACATACCGTATGAATGAAAACATTAGTATTATCATTTTGTTCTTGAAGTCACATGATCATTATACAACAGAAAAACAATAAATTACAGCCTCAGACAGAGGCTTAAATCCCAGTGCTGCCACTTACCAGTTACATACTCTCCTACTGCTGCTATAACAAACTATCACAAAGTGAGTGGTTTTATTGTCAAATTAGTTTCCACATAACACCCAGCGCGCATCCCCACAGGTGCCCTCTTGAATGGAAAAATCGGTATCATAAAGTATTAATTCTAAATTTTGAGATCTGAAAAAAGTAAAAATAAAATTAGCATATATGACTCCACTAAAAAAAAAAAACGAAAACAAAAGTGAGTGGTTTTAAAAAGTACAAATTGGTTACTGATCAGTTCTGGAGATGAGAAGTCTGAAATGGGTCTCCCTGAGGTAAAATCAGGGTGTCAGCAGGGCTGTGTTCCTTTGGGGGCTTCAGGAGATCTGAATGAAGACATTTTGGGGAGCCATTACTCACTTACCGCTTCAGTTATGTGACTTCAGGCAAGTAACTTGTCTTATTAGGTCTAACTTCCTAATTTAGGAAACAGAACATTATTACCTATCTTAGAGAGTTATTACTGGAATTGTCCTTGCAACTATTCTAGAATAGCCTTTAGCACATGGTAAATGAGCAATAGGTGCTGTTATTTTTCTTAAAGTGTATGTTTTCACTGAATATCAATTAATATACCAATCAAGTATACTGACAATTCAGCAACATTACCTGACCACAGCATCAAGTGGCAAATATAAACATATGACCTGATAAATTAAAAATACTTCATAGGAAATGCTATAGTAGGAGAATACAGGGGCGCCTGGGTTAAGCATCTAACTTCAGCTCAGGTCATGATCTCATGGCTCACAAGTTTGAGCCCCATATCAGGCTCTGTGCTGACAGATCAGAGCCTGGAGCCTGCTTCAGATTCTGTATTTCCTTCTCTGTCTGCTCCTCCCCTGCTTGTACACATGCGCTCTCTCTCTCTCTCTCTCAAAAATAAATAAAAACATTAAAAAATTTATTTTTAAATAGGAGAATACAGGGGCGCCTGGGTGGCTCAGTCGGTTAAGTGTCCGACTTCGGCTCAGGTCATGATCTCACAGTGCTGACAACCAGCTCAGAGCTGGGAGCCTGTTTCAGATTGTGTTTCCTTCTCTCTCTGACCCTCCCCTGCTCACACTGTCTCCCTCTCTCCCAAAAGTAAATAAAAAAAAATTCTTTTTAATTTTTTAAAAAATCAATAAATAGGAGAATATAGAAGCCAGAGGAAGCAACTCATCTCAAGGGCATCATAAGGGCTTCAAATGGGTGACTTGTGAGTAAGAACCTGATGAAGTTGGAAGGTGACGACAGGATATGGGACAAATGAGAGAGAAAATAAAGGAAGAGAAATCTCATAGAGCTACTAAAACATCCTTGGTAAGAAACAAAAAAAGGCTGAGTAAAAATATTAAGTTAAAACATGAGATCACTATTTTTGTAGGTCAAAAATCATTAGATATTGAAATATAAAACACTGGATATTGGAATTTCATGTTTGCAACCTAATAAAAGCAATTCTTCAGAGGAGAAAGAAGAATTTGATAACTGTTATTAGGGTTAAAAGTTTTACAGGGCACCTGGGTGGCTCAGTCAGTTGGGCATCTAACTTCAGCTCAGGTCATGATTTCACGGTTCCTGGGTTCGAGCCCTGCATCAGACTTTGTGCAGACAGCTAGCTCAAAGCCTGGAGCCTGTTTCAGATTCTGTGTCTCCCTCTCTTTCTGACCCCCTTCTCACGTTATCTCTCTCTCTCTCAAAAGTAAATAAAATGTTAAAATAAATAAATAAATAAAATTTAAAGTTTTATTTGCCTTTTAAAAAGAATCAAATTTCATAATGCACATAATGCTGTCCAACCTAGATTATCCTCCAAATCTTTAAATAATATTTAAAATGTTATTGATAGCTATAAAAACAAGTATATTAAACAGACTTTAAACTTGATAGGGAAGTATCTGCATCCCAAGAATTACAATGCTGATGGAAGAAATTAAAGACCTAAATAAATGCAGAGAGAAATTATGTTCATGGATTGGAAAATTCAACACAGCAAAGATGTCAATTCTTTCCAGATTAATAAACAGATTTAAAGAAATGAACATCAAAATCCAAGCAAGGACTGTGACACACACTTATTCCAGAATTTACATGGGAAGGACACAGCACTTACTAAAATGATTTTGAAAAAGAAGAATAAAATGGGAGGACTTTAGATTAAGGCTTTACATGAAGGCTACACAGTCAAAAAGACAGTGTGGGGGTGTCTGGGTGGCTCCGTTGGTTGCATGGAAAATTTCGGCTCAGGTCTTGATCTCATGGTTTGTGAGACTGAATCCCATGTCAGACTGCTCTGACAGCACAGAGCCTCCTTGGGATTCTCTCTGTCTCCTCTCTTGCTGCTCTCACCCCCATGCCACACTATGAATGAATGAATGAATGAATGAATGAATGACAGTGCGATTTGGGCAGGGAGATAGATAACATAGACCAATGGCACAGACTCATCTGAGCCCAAGGACTTTTATGAAGGCACAAAAACAAGTCAACAGTGAATCTGGCAATGATTTCATGGACATGATAAAAGCACAAGCAACAAAATAAAAACAGAGAAACTCGACTTCATCAAAATAATAAACTTTTACATATCAAAGGACACAAAGGCAACCCATAAAATGGGAGAAAACACTTGCAAATCACATATTTGGTAAGGAACTGATACACAGAATACATAAAGAATTTCTACAATTCAACAAAAGTCAAATGATTCAATTAAAAAATGAGCAAAGAAGTTAAACACATATCTCTCCAAAGAAAATATATAGTCAAGAAGGACATGAAAAGCCATTCACCATTACCAATCATAAGGGAAATGCAAATGAAAACCACAATGATATCACCTCACACCCATTGTGAAGGCTATTATCAAAAACAGAAAATATCAAGTACTGGCAAAAATAGGGAGTAACTAGAAGCCTGGTGGGAATATAAAATAGTTGCAGCTGCTGTGAAAAACCATATGACAAAAAATTAAACAGAATTACAATGATTCAGAAATTCCAAAAAAAAAAAAAATGAAAGTAGGGACTCCAACAGATAGTGGCATACCCATTTTCCAGCAGCATTAATCACAACAGTCAAAAAGTAGTGGTTTTGGCGTGGAGATGGGGAAGAGAGGTAGCTATGGCTACGAAAGGGTAGCAGGTAGGCTTCTTGCTGACAGCCTGTTCAGTACCTTCAATGTGATGGTACATACACAAATGTACACGATAAAACTGCCTAGAACAAAATACACACACGGAAAGATATGCACCTAACTAAAACTAGTGAAATGTGAGTAAGGTTGTTAGACTTATCAGTGTCAATATCCTGTGCTAATTTGTACTAGTTACAAAAGTAGAGAGTGGGTAAAGGACAAATGGAATCTGTATTATTTCTCACAGCTGCCTGTGAATCCACAATTGGCTTAAAGTTCCAAAAAAAACCAGGGAAACCATTTTAGAATTTTAATTTTTGAACTAAGAAAGGAAAATCAAGTGAAGTTAAACAATACCTTCCTCCATGGATTTAGTAAAGTTGCACATGAGTGAAGACAATCCCTTCAGACACCCTGCCAGAACTGGCAGCTTGGGCTCTCTTAGTGCTGATGTCATCTAGAAGGAGAATTTTTAAAAAGATACCATTAAAAGAGAAAAACACAATCCAATCTATGGAATCAGAATAGCATAAGGTTTGTCACACCTGGGTCTTAAGTTCACCCAAAAAGGCCCGGAACAGGTTTTCTGAATTATTTATCATCTCACTAGGATGAACTTCACCTAATACGCCTAGGAGCTCATATATTTTTTCTAAAACTGAAAAATAAATTTTAGATAAAGACCTAAAATTACACTTACATAAATTAAAACAAAAATGTATGAATAACAAAATGAGAAGATATTTAGTTCAAAAATAATTTCATAATAAGACATAAAAAAAATAGTTTTATGTACTGGAATCTTCCCTCATACATTTTATGCCAACCTACTATTTTAAGTTACACTTGACATGTGTTGTCAGTGTTTAATGACATTAAAGAAATTATTTCATGGGGCACCTGGCTGGCTCAGTCAGTACAGCATGAAACTCTTAATCTCCAGGTCACGAGTTCAAGCCCCAAATTGGGTGTGGAATCTACTTAAGAAAGAAATCATTTGGTAAAGATTCAACTTTTATAAGCATAAGTCTTCATGTGTTTCTGTTTGTTACCATTTGGGTTTGTTTGGGCCAAAAGGATTCATCTGTGAAACATATAAATGCTTTCGTTGAGAAACCCTAATTTTTACATTAATTTTTTAACATTAATTTATCAAAACATTTTAAAAATAAAATTTATACGCATCTCACCTGTATCCTGTATTCTTGTGTTTGATGCAAGTTCTCCATAGAATTTGCTAAATAATTCTCCAATTCCAAATTCATCCATGAGTCTCGAACTTCTTAAAGTCCGAAGTAACTAAAATCATACAAATTAGCACTGTCTAAATAGGAAAATAATGGCAAGGTTTCCTCTACTGCACTGTTTCTACACAACAAAGCTCCAAAATCATGTGTGTCTGGGGACTTTCTTGGCCTCTCAGGACACCTATCTAGCCTGACTATTTGGGAAGAGGTGGGTGATAGAAGAACACAAGGGTTACAAAGAGGAAGAGGGTGTAGACTTAATTTGATCTTCCCAAGAAACCAATAATATGGTTAGAACCATTCTCTCAGAGGCACTTAAGGACTAACAAGACCTAAATTCTAAAATAGAGATTGCAAAAAAAGAGATACATATGAGAGGAAATAGATGAGACTGACACCCAAGAGGTACTTAAATATGACGTATAGGCTCACTTTCATGGTAAGGTTTAGGAAAGAACTCAGAACAACTAATGATGCAAAGCCTAGCAACTTTTTGTAGCATTAGATTTTAAGAGTCAGTTCATAGCAGCACTCTCCACAATAGCTAAAACACGGAAAGAGCCTAAGTGTCCATCAACAGATGAATGAATCAAGAAGATGTGCTTTATCTATACCATGGAATACTACATGGCAATGAGAAACAACGAAATCTGGCCATGTGTAGCAACATGGATGGACCTTGAGGGCGTTATGCTGAGCAAAATAAGTCAGGCAGAGAAGGACAAATATCATATGTGTGCACGTATAGGAGGATTAGGAGGAACTTAACAGAAGACCAAGGGGAAGAAGAAGGGCGGAAATGGTGGGGGAAAGGGTGAGAGGCAAACCATGAGAGACTCTTGAATGCTGACAAAAACTGAGGACTGGTGGATGTGGGGGGGAGGAGGGGTGGGCACGGAGGAGGACACTTGTGGGGATGAGCACTGGGTGTTATGTGGAAACTAATTTGACAATAAACTATTTGTAAAAAAAAAAAAAAGAAAAGAAAAAAAAAAAAGATTTTAAGAGTCAGAGTAACGAGAGTTAACAGAATAGCAATAAATTCCTTGCTTACTTTTCCTCTTAATTTCCCTCACAACTGAAATCCTTCCTCTGCTTTCCAGAAGAGTCTGAGAGCAAAGGGCCAAGGAATTACCAGATGATAGTTGGAAAATCTTGTCCATACATCAATGTCACCAAAGCCTAGCCTCCAACATCTCTCACCCAAACACAATTTAAACCTCCAATTTTCTGCCTTATAAGTTATATATACACATAATACGAAACACACATACTTAGAAATAATATAATTACCTTAATAAGAAGATCCAGGGCTGAGATTCTACATTTAGCAGCTTTATCTTTTGTGTAAACACTAGTGCAAGTATTCTAGGTTTTAAAAAGAAACATACTGGAGGGAGGCAAGATGGCGGAGAAGTAAGGAGCTCCGTACTTGCACTCGCGCCCATACATCACACAGAAAAGATCTGAAGCCATTGGAAACCATACAAAACCTGAGAGACTGGGAGAAAAAAGGACGCAGAATCCACTGAGAAAGCCTTCTAACGTGAGTGCGAACCGGGGAAGGTAAAATCAGCCCGGGATCGGAGCCTCCAGGGTGGGAGGCGATCCCCCTCTACCCTCTACGGGGAGTGAGAGGGGAAAAGGAGAGAGTCCGAGACAGAAAAATCTCCGCTCGGTGCATAGAAAGACCGTACTTGCCAAATATCTGCACACCAGGTCCCCTCGCGACAACTGGTCCTGGGGGAGGCTGAGCACACAAACTGCTTCTTTGTGCCGCTCCTGGAGGTGGGGTTTTAAAGCGGAGCGGGTGCGCCTGCCGCCATTGTAGCTCCAGGGCGGCTGGGATCCCTGAAAGAGACGCGCAGACACCGGGCATCCGCGCTCCTGGCTGGCTGGAACTCGAGAGGGAAGGCAAAAAGCTAAAAACTGGAAATTTGCCTGTGAGTTCGTGTTTCGGGTGACGAGCCATAGAGAGACCCGGTTTTCCTCACTCCAGCGGCGGCGCGCTTGCCGCCATTGTAGCTCCAGGGCGGCTGGGACCCCTGAAGGAGACGCGCAGACACCAGGCGTCCGCGCTCCTGGCTGGCTGGAACTCGAGAGGGAAGGCAAAGAGCTAAAAACTGGGAAATTTTCCTGTGAGTTCGTGTTTCGGGTGACGAGCCATAGAGAGACCCGGTTTTCCTCACTCCAGCGGGCTCAGGCTGCGCGGACGCTGCAGGCAAGCCCCCGCATATGCGCACCAGAGCCGACCAGAGAAGAAAGCAGCGATCCTGACTCCGCCCCCAGAGCTCAGCAGGGAGCCTGGAATTGCCCGAGGGGGTTGTCTGGGAAGCTGTGTCTAAGGCAACTTCAGCGGGGCGCGGGCTGGGATTTGGAGATTGAACTGGCCTGGGTTGAAGAGTGCAACCAACTTCGGCTGCGTCCCCGGAACGGGGAGTTGACACGCCAAAAAAAAAAACAAACAACCGAGCTGCAGCGCGGGGTTCAAGAAGGGACTGGAGCACCGTCACTCTCCTTCCCACAATCGCCAAGGCAGAACTCCCGCCTGAGGCATCGGATCACGCCACGCCCATCCCTGCCTGAGAGGTGCCCTCCTCCCTTTTTTTTTTCTTTTTTCCCTTTTTTTTTCTTCTTTCTTTTTTTCCCCCTTTCTTTTCTCTTTTTTTCTTCTTCTTTCTCTTTTCTCGCTTTTTTCCCCAAAACACTGACCTGATTAACTCTTGTCGCCAGCTTGCTTAAACAATCACAAGTCCATTCTGTAAATGTAAATTCTACACCTACCGACTTTTTCAGCTATTTCTCTCAGGAGTAATTAGACTATATAGTTTCTCTGGATAATTGCAGCATCCTTCTCTCACCTATCCAACCACATTCTACCCTTTACCTCTTTGAAAAAAGTTTCTTATCCCTTCTGCCTGTTCATTCTATTTCCAAATCTGCCTTGTCTCACCCTGCCTTCTCTCTTTCTCTATGCTCTTCAACCAGCACTGCATACACACGGCTATTTAAATGTAGCTGGGAAATCCAGGTATATGCTTTAAACCGTTCTTTGTCCATCGGTTTTCTTCTTTTTTCCTTTTCTTTTCCCCTTTTTGACCCTTTTATGTATTTTATGCTCCCTATTCGCCCTCCCTCCTCCATCTTTTCTATTAACTTTTTCATTTTCCCTCTCACTTTGCATGTTAGTTGAATCAGCCTGTGCGTTTGTGTGCTCCTGCTCCCTGTGTGTCTGTCTGTCTGTTTTCTTTTCCAAGGCTACCTCAAGAAACAAGCTAGAGTACACAAGGTGAGGAGTCCCAAATATCACTACGAATAGGAAAATAAATAACCAAGGTCCCAACAAGAGAGACCGAGGGATACCATTCAAAAAACAATCTCGGAAAGGATAGGCCCTGGAAAGTCAAAGAGTCTTCTTGGATACAGCAGCGCTCATAGAAACAGAGAACATAACAGGTCTTTAAAACCAACAAGAGCCAGAAAGCTAACTAAAATGACAAAACGAAAGAGCTCTCCTCCAAAGAAACTCCAAGAAGAAATGACAGCTAATGAACTGCTCAAAACAGATATCAGCAGCATAAGTGAACAAGATTTTAGAATAATAATGGTGAAATTAATAGCAGGGCTTGAAAAAAACATAGGCGACATCAAGGAAACTATGGCTACTGACAGAATGGAAAATAAAAATAGGCATGAAGAATTAAAAAATGCGATAAATGAGATCCATAATAAATTAGAGGCCTCCAATGCATGGCTTGAAGAGGCAGAAAGGAGAATAAGTGATTTAGAAGACACCATTATAGGAAAACAAGAAGCTGACAAAAAGAGAGACAAACTGATCCAGGAACAGGAAAGAAGAATTCGAGAGCTCAGCGATATGGTCAAACGCAACAATATCCGTATCATAGGAATCCTAGAAGAGGAAGAGAGAGGGAAAGGTGCTGAAGGAGTCCTGGAACAAATTATAGCAGAGAACATCCCCGACCTGGGGAAGGAAGTCAATGTGGAAATACAAGAGGCTCAGAGGACTCCCCTCAGATGTAACTTGAATTGATCTTCTGCACGACATATCATCGTAAAATTGGCAAAACACAAGGACAAAGAGAGAATTTTGAAAGCAGCTAGGGAGAAAAGGTCCCTCACATACAAAGGGAAAACTATCAGAGTGGTGACAGACCTATCTACTGAAACTTGGCAGGCCAGAAAGGAATGGCAGGAGATCTTCAATGTGATGAACAGTAAAAATATGCAGCCAAGAATCCTCTATCCAGCAAGCCTGTCATTCAAATAGAAGGAGAGATAAAAACCTTTCCAAACAAACAGAAATTGAAAGAATTTGTCACCACGAGCCAGCCCTACAAGAAATCCTGAGGGGGATGCTCTGAAGGAAAGGTTGCAAGGAACAAAGATTCCAGAGACACCACCACAAACATGAACCCTACAAAAGATACAAAGACTCTAAACCCACATATTTCAATAATAACACTGAATGTAAATGGGCTGAATGCTCCAATCAAAAGATATAGGGTAGCAGAATGGATTAGAAAACAAAATCCATCTATATGCTGTCTACAAGAAACTCATTTTAGATGGGAAGATACCTTCAGATTAAAAGTAAGGGGATGGAGAAATATATATCATGCTACAGGAAATCAAAAGAAAGCCGGAATAGCGATACTTATATCAGAAAAACTGGACTTTAAATTAAAGACAATCACAAGAGATGAAGAAGGGCACTACATAATAATTACAGGGTCCATCCATCAGGAAGAACTAACAATCATAAATGTCTACGCACCGAATATGGGAGCACCTAAATATCTAAAACAATTAATCACAAACAGAAACAAGTTTATAGATAAGAATGTGCTAATAGCAGGGGACTTTAATACTCCGCTTACAGCAATGGATAGGTCAACCAGACAGAAAATCACTAAAGAAATAATGGATTTGAAAGACACATTGGACCAGATGGACCTGATGGATATGTTTAGAACTTTACATCCTGAGGCCATAGAATTTACTTTCTTCTCAAGTGCGCATGGCACATTCTCCAAGATAGATCACATACTGGGACATAAAGCAGCCCTCAAGAAATATAAAAGAATAGAGATCATACCATGCACACTGTCAGATCACAATGCTTTGAAACTTGAAATCCATTACAGGAAGAAGTCTGGAAAACTTCCAAAAACATGGAGGTTAAAGAACAACCTTCTAAAGAATGAATGGGCCAATCAGCAATTAGAGATGAAATTAAAAAATATACAGAAACAAATGAAAATGAAAACACTACAATTCAAAATCTATGGGATGCGGCAAAGGCAGTCCTAAGAGGAAAGTACATTGCTCTCCAGGCCTATTTCAAGAGATTAGAAAAAGCGCAAGTCCAAAATCTAACAGCTCACCTAAAGGAACTAGAGGCAGAGCAACAAGAATGCCCTAAACCCAGTAGAAGAAGAGAAACAGTAAAAATTAGAGCAGAAATAAACAACATCGAGACCAAAGAAACAATTGAACAGATCAATGAAACCAAGAGTTGGTTTTTTGAAAAAGGAAACAAAATTGACAAACCTCTAGCCAGACTTATCCAAAAGAAAAGAGAGAGCACCCAAATAGACAAAATGATGAATGAAAATGGACTTATTACAACCAACCCCTCAGAAATACAAGCAATTATCAGGGAATAGAATGAAAAATTATATGCCAATAAATTGGACAACTTAGAAGAAATGGACAAATTCCTAAACACACACTCACTACCAAAATTCACAAGGGAAGAAATAGAAAACCTGAACAGACCCATAACAAGTGAAGAAATTGAATCAGTGATCCAAAATCTCCCAACAAATAAGAGCCCTGGACCTGAAGGCTTCCCTGGGGAATTCTACCAGACATTTAAAACAGAATTAATCCCAATTCTTCTCAAGTTATTCCAAAAAGTAGAGAGCAAAGGAAAACTCCCGGACTCATTTTATGAAGCCAGCATCACTCTGATTCCCAAGCCAGACAGAGATCCAGCAAAAAAAGAGAATTACAGGCCAATATCCTTGATGAATACGGATGCAAAAATTCTCAACAAGATCCTTGCAAATCGAATCCAGCAGCATATCAAAAGAATCATCCACCAAGATCAAGTGGGATTCATTCCCGGGTTACAGGGCTGGTTCAACATTCACAAATCAATCAATGTGATACATCATATTAATAAAAGAAAACATAAAAACCATATGATCCTGTCAATAGATGCAGAAAAAGCATTTGACAAAATACAGCATCCCTTCTTAATAAAGACGCTCGAGAAAGTTGGGATCGAAGGAACCTACTTAAACATCATCAAAGCCATCTATGAGAAGCCTTCAGCTAACATCCTCCTCAACGGGGAAAAACTGAGAGCGTTCCCCCTGAGATCAGGAACACGACAGGGATGCCCACTCTCACCACTGTTGTTTAACATAGTGCTGGAAGTCCTAGCATCAGCCATCAGACACCAAAGGAAATCAAAGGCATCAGAATTGGCAAAGAGGAAGTCAAACTTTCACTCTTCGCAGATGACATGATGCTCTACATAGAAAACCCGACAGACTCCACCAGAAGCCTACTAGAACTGATCCAAGAATTCAGCCAAGTTGCAGGGTACAAAATCAACGTACAGAAATCGGTTGCATTTTTATACACCAACAATGAAGCAACTGAAAGAGAAATCAAGAAACTGATCCCATTCACAATTGCACAAAAAACCATAAAATACCTCGGAATAAACCTAACCAAGGATATAAGAGATCTGTATGATGAAAACTATAGAAAACTTATGAAGGAAATTGAAGAAGACACAAAGAATTGGAAAAACATTCCATGCTCATGGATAGGAAGAATAAATATAGTTAAGATGTCATTGCTACCTAAGGCACTCTACACATTCAATGCAATTCCAATCAAAATTGCACCAGCATACTTCTCAAAACTAGAACAAACTATCCAAAAATTTGTATGGAACCACAAAGACCCCGAATAGCCAAAGTAATCCTGAAAAATAAAACCAAAACGGGAGGGATCACCATCCCAGACTTTAGCCTCTACTACAAAGCTGTCATCATCATGACAGTATGGTATTGGCACAAAAACAGACACATAGACCAATGGAACAGAATAGAGAACTCAGAAGTGGACCCAAAAGTATACAGCCAACTGATCTTTGACAAAGCAGGAAAGAATATCCAATGGAAACAAGACAGCCTTTTAACAGATGGTGTTGGGAGAACTGGACAGCAACATGCAGAAGAATGAAACTAGATCATTTTCTCACACCATGCACAAAAATAAACTCAAAATGGATAAAGGACCTGAACGTGAGACAGGAAACCATCAAAACCCTAGAAGAGAAAGCAGGAAACAACCTCCTTGACCTCCACCGCAGCAACTTCTTACTTGACACATCCCCAAAAGCAAGTGAATTAAGAGCAAAAATAAACTGTTGGGACCTCCTCAAGATTAAAAGCTTCTGCACAGCCAAGGAAACAACCCAGAAAATTAATAGGCAACCAACGGAATGGGAAAAGATAGTTGCAAATGACATATCAGATAAAGGGTTGATATCCAGAATCTACAAGGAACTCACCAAACTACACGCCCAAAAAACAAACAACCCAGTGAAGAAATGGGCAGAAGATATGAACAGACACTTCTCCAAAGAGGACATCCAGATGGCCAACAGACACATGAAACGATGCTCAGCATCGCTCCTCATCAGGGAAATACAAATCAAAACCACACTGAGATACCACCTCACGCCAGTCAGAGTGGCTAAAATGAGCCAATCAGAGAACTCTAGATGCTGGCGAGGATGTGGAGAAACGGGCACCCTCCTACACTGTTGGTGGGAATGTAAACTGGTACAGCCCCTCTGGAAAACAGTGTGGAGGTTCCTCAGGAAACTAACAATAGAACTCCCCTATGACCCAGCAATAGCACTGCTAGGAATTTACCCAAGGGATACAGAAATGCTGAGGCATAGGAGCACATGTACCCCAATGTTCATAGCAGCACTCTCCACAATAGCTAAAACATGGAAAGAGCCTAAGTGTCCATCAACAGATGAATGGATCAAGAAGATGTGGTTTATCTATACCATGGAATACTACATGGCAATGAGAAACAATGAAATCTGGCCATGTGTAGCAACATGGATGGACCTTGAGGGTGTTATGCTGAGCGAAATAAGTCAGGCAGAGAAAGACAAATATCATATGTGTGCACGTATAGGAGGATTAGGAGGAGCTTAACAGAGGACCAAGGGGGAGAAGAAGGGCAGAAATGGTGGGGGAAAGGGGAGAGGCAAACCATGAGAGACTCTTGAATGCTGACAAAAACTGAGGACTGGTGGATGTGGGGGGGAGGAGGGGTGGGCATGGAGGAGGGCACTTGTGGGGATGAGCACTGGGTGTTATGTGGAAACTAATTTGACAATAAACTATTTGCAAAAAAGAAAAAATATATATATATATATAAATAAATAAATAAATATATATGTATATATATTATGATTACTTTTGCAAGCAATTGTTGATTACAATAACAAAACAGAGAAAGGAGTGGAGTGAAGGGAGGAGAGGCAGGTTATTTAATTTGGGTAGGTCAGACACTTCCCCTAAATATAGGCATTCCCATCACCAAACATTCCTGAGCCTAGAGAAGGTAAGGAGATCCTGGGCTGGGCACTGAGGAAGGGGCTATAAAAAAAAAAAAAAGACAAAGAGAGTAGTGAAAGTGTCAAAATCTGCCAGATTTTAAATTTTTGGAAGCTGTCAATTAAATGATACTCTCTTAAGGTGGATAAATCCAGATTATAAAAGACAAAGTTTGGCTATTTGATGAACAGACTGTGCTTCTCCACTGCTGTCTTTCACTGAAAGACACCATAAACTTTGATGTCTTTCAGTGAATTGCAGGATATCACAGTATGTACCCATAGGAGTGGGTATTTAAATATGACTGCAAGAGAAGTGCTTTGTCAGGGATTGGAAGAGAAGGCAAGTGAAACAAAAGGGTACATAAGCGTTGTAGACACGTTTGAACCTGCTGCTGTCATTACCAGCTATGTGGCTTTGGGGAATGTCACTTCATCTCTCGAAGTCTTTGTTTTGTCCTCTGTAAAATGGGAAAAATAATAGTACCAGAATCAGGGGTTCTTGGGTGGCTCAGTCCAATGAGCGTTTAACTCTTGGTTTCAGCTGAGATCACGATCTCATGGGTTCATGGGTTTGAGTCCTGCATCAGGTTCTGTGCTGGCAATGCGGACTCTGCTTGGAATTCTCTATCTGCCCCTTCCTCATTTGCGTTGTCTCTGTTCCTTCCAAAATAAATAAATAAATAATATTTAACAACAACAACAACAACAAAAAAAAAAAGATAAGTAGATAGATAGATAGATAGATAGATATGAGAAAAAAGAGGAGGCAGAGGGGGAGAAGAGAAATTTACTGCCATTAGAATCAGGGTAGTGGGATCCTTCAGAGAGGTAGAAAGAGTAGTCACTGGAAGAGACAAGAAGGGGGATTTTCTGGGATGATAGTAATGTCCTGTTTCTTGATTTGAGTGCTGGATACACATGTCTGAATTCATAAAATTCATCAAGCACTTATAATCAAGTGTACATACTTTTCTGTATGTGTATTATGTCAATATCAAAGTTTTTAAAAAGAGTCGTTGGCAAAAATGCTCCATTAGAAGACATTTTTCATATCTTCTGCCCATTTCTTCACTGGATTATTTGTTTTTCAGGTGTTGAGTTTGGAAAGTACTTTATAGATTTTGGATACTAACATTTTATCCAATATGTCATTTGCCAATATCTTCTCCTATTCTTTTGATTGCCTGGGTGTTGTAATGTAAGCGATGAATCATGGGAATCTACCCCCAAAATCAAGAGCACACTGTATATACTGTATGTTAGCTAACTTGACAATAAATTATATTTGAAAAAAAAAGAAGCAGCAAGATGTTTTTCTAGAACATTTTTCTGAAGTGGAGTAAGATCCCACTTCAGGAGCATAAACTGGCATCCACATTTTCCCCAAATTAGCAATGATTATTTAAAGCATAACAAAGCTTGACTATACAAAGGGCAGGGAGGGGAAGCAGTTGACTGGTCTTGCAGAAGACTGGGTAGTCAGGAGCTCTGGGCTCCAGCATCACTTGTTCCACTTTGTAGTACTCTCTGACCACAGAGAAGCCACTTCACCCCTGAATCTTAGGATTCCTCATCTGGGTGCTGGGAATAATGACAAAGAAGATATGAAATGAAGTGGTCTGAGTCTATTGCTCTCCAACCAAGTACTATGATGGAACTGCAAGAAATGCCATGGAGAAGTAGGTGGAGAAGCAGCCAAAAGAATGGAGCTCTTCTCCTTGGGAAACTTACCAAACAGAGGTAGAACAATTTAATCTGCTCTATCTAAGGGGCCTCCACGTAATAGTTAATACACCTATGCCACCATCTATTCCATGTTGATTTGCCTTTCCTTCCCTTGCCTCATATCCTTGGGAGATTGGCTAAGATGTAATCAGGTCAAAGGTTCTCAAACATTTTGGCCAAGTGCAGTATTACATGAAATTTCAGCAAGTCAAAAGAGCTTTTCTAATCAAACAGGGGATGAGGGGCTCCCCTAGTTGGCCCAGTCTATCTTCTTTAACTAGTCCATCGACAGCTGGATATTCCAGGGTGTTTAGGGGCCATAAAGTAGCCAGAAAAGATATAAAGACCATGAGAAGTCAAATACATAGCAATTCAGTTTTTACAGAAAAGGGGGATTTAGTGCAGGGAATATGACAGCCATGATGCTTTCAAGAGTCCTTTTAACAATTTAAATCCATGGAAAAATGTCCGGAGTTCCCAAGACTCACCTCCAAACAGAGTAAAGAACTTTTTGTCCATAATGTATGATGCCTTTGAGTTCTACTGAAGGTAGGGTCAACAGAACCTTTTAGGAACCATGGCATCGTCCAAACCCCTCTTCTATATTACTGGACTTCTTAGAGGAGGTAGCACTTGAGATGAGCTTTGGAGAACCAGTAGAGCTTTAGAAAATAGAAGAAAGGGTAGTTGGCTGAAAAACAGTCCACCTAACTTTAAGACTCCATATTGTCTCTCATTTCCTCTTTCTCCTTCAAATATATGAGGAAGCACACAAGTGGCATCCTTTTACAAAACTTTGTCTAGGAGGCAAGGTGCTTCCCTATGGTTCCTACCAGTAGCCTGTCTGGACTTTGCATGGAAAAGGAGCAGCTTATTCTTGATACTCTTGTGCCATATGGAACACATTCCTTTTTGGGATTAAAAACACATGAAGGTAACACACACCACATGTAGGAAGGGAAGTGACCAGTCATCCTATTTTCTTCAATCCCTGAGAAGTAGATGTAATGCACGTATCCATCCATTTGTGTGTGTAAACACACACACACACACACACACACACACACACACATACACACACACACACACACACACACACACTTCTCTACCAGCACAGGCCAGTGAGGCATGGTTTCCAAGAACCAATCTCAAAATCTCTTCCCACGGAGTCAAAGAGAGAACTTAGTTTCCAGACATTTAGTGCATCCTCTGAGACCTAAACCCAAACCTTGATATTTCTCCTCTGCTAGGAGAAAGGCTTTTATTTATGACACATTTTTCTCTGTGCAATACCTTAAAAATATTTCCACAAAGCTACCTGCCAAATGCTTTCATCTCAAATGCACAGCTTTCCTGTAACTCAGGTTATTTCATGCAAAGCATCAGAAGTTGGGACTCCATTCACCTGTAAATTTCAGTTGTCTTCAGAGCCCGATATTCATAAACAGTTTCACTTCCTAATAATACAGCTGGTCAGTGTTTTAGCTTGCTTAAACCCTTCACTGTAGATTCTGCCTGCCTTCTGCTAGACTTGTCTTTCGCTACCATTCCTCCCATCACTGACCCAACCTTCACTTTATGTTCTTGCTAAACTGTACTTACTTTAGTTATGTTAGCATGCATATTTTCTTAATTCTCAGCTTTGGTCTCAGGCCCTGCTTCTTACCTGGAAAACCCTCCCTTAACTATGAGTAGCTCAGCTTAGATGACCAGTGTATTAATAATTATTATTATAGTTTGCATTGACTGCAGGTTTGCTATGTGTCTGACACAAAATTAAGTGCTTTATATGCAATCTCTAATTTAATATATATACTAACCCATCGAAGTAGATATACTTCTCAGTATTATCATTTTATAAATGAGGAAAACAAGGCAAGAAATTTTAAATAGCTTCTGCAAGTTTGTATGACTAGTAAGGGCTGAAATCTGAATTTAAACCTCAGTAATCTGATTCTGAATACCCTGAACATAATTGACTTCTGCTGCTCCTTAAAACCTTCTCCAAGTTCAGCTAAGCCTGGTAGTCTTGTGGGTCCCCATCAGCCCCTGTTACTTGCTATACTAATTGTCCATTTATTTCTTCCATGCCTCAAAAATACACAGAAGCTCTTTCTCATTCAACCTGTATCCCCTGGCTCATAGTAGGTCTGTGATTGTTCAAGGAAGATACAAATAAATTTAGACAGAGCCTGAGTTAACTTCCATTCACAGTGAAAACACATGCTAATCCAATTAGTGATATAATCCCCAGGCTGTAACTAAACCAATTAAGGGAATACAATTTTTCAGCATTTTGATAATGCTTGGTAACACAAAAATCATACATCAATTACCAATCTTTTTCATTTATTCATGAAAGAAGGTGTCCCAAAGACTTCCAATTGCTGAGGCTTCTTG
This sequence comes from Proteles cristata cristata, assembly GCA_017311185.1. Classification (NCBI taxonomy): domain Eukaryota; kingdom Metazoa; phylum Chordata; class Mammalia; order Carnivora; family Hyaenidae; genus Proteles; species Proteles cristata. The sequence continues at coordinate 513,391 of JAESUZ010005596.1, read as the reverse complement.
TGATGAGCAAGTACTTAGAGATAAGAAAGCTTATTTAAAAATAATAATCATTAATTCCAACACTTAGTACATTTCAATTGCCTGTGTTTAAAGAAGAACAGTCAAATTTGGATAAGAATTTGGCTAATGGTGGGGCGCCTGGGTGGCTTAGTCGGTTAAGCGTCCGACTTTCGCTCAGGTCATGATCTCGCGGTTCGTGGGTTCAAGCCCCGCGTCGGCCTCTGTGCTGACTGCCAGCTCAGAGCCTGAGCCTGTTTCAGTCTGTGACTCCCTCTCTCTCTGACCCTCCCCTGCTCATGCTGTCTCTCTCTCTCCTAGAAATAAAAATAAAAAAAAAAAAGAATTTGGCTAATGGAGTAGAAAGTATGTTCAAAGTTTGATGTCCGGTGGGGAACTGGACAAACACAAGGACAGCTGAGACCAGGGAAGGGTATTAGTAAAACCGAGAGTAGAGTCCACCAACCCAGGAGGTCTAGTGAGTTTCAAATGGAAAATGGAGTTCAGCTTTTATAGGCCCAGATGTGAGGGATTGTCAAACTCCTCTAGGCCTCAGGCTAGGATGGGTTTTACAGCTTGAACCTCCAACTGGAGGCAAGAAAAATGAGGTGGTGTCCTCAATTGACCCGGTTTTCTCTTGATACCCTCAGGTTCTGAAGGAGAGAGTTGCTGGTTACCACTTAGTTCACAGAGCTGATGATTTACAAGACTCCTAGGCTTAGACTTTACCGTGTGACCAGCTTCACCCAGACATCTGACTGGTCCACCATACCCTGTCTACGTCAGTTAAAAATATGGTTCCACTACAAAAGACCCTCAATAGCCAAAGCAACCTTGAAAAAGAAAAACAAAGCTGGAGGCATCACAATTCCAGACTTCAAGTTATATTACAAAGCTGTAGTCATCAAAACAGTACAGTACTGGCACAAAAATAGATAGACAGATCAATGTAATAGAAAACCCAGGAATGAACCCACAATTATAAGGTCAATTAGTCTTCGACAAAGAAAGAATATCCAATGGAAAAAGAATGTCTCTTCAACAAATGGTGTTGGGAAAATTGGACAGCAACATGTAAAAGAATGAAACTAGACCACTTTCTTACAGCATACACAAAAATAAATACAAAATGGATTGAAGACCTAAAGGTGATTCTTGAAACCATAAAAATCCTTGAAGAGAACACAGAAGTAATTTGTTTTATACTGGCCATAGCAACTTCTTTCTAGATATGTCTCCTGAGACAAGGGAAACAAAATCAAAAATAAACTATTAGAACTACATCAAAATAAAGAAAAAAGCTTCTGCACAGCAAAGGAAATAATCAACAAAACTAAAAGGCAACCTACTGAATGGGAGAAGATATGTGCAGATAACATATTTGATAAAGGGTTAGTATCCAAAACATATAAAGAACTTATAAAACTCAACACCCTCAAAAATGAATGATCCAATTAAAAATGGGAAGAAAATATGAATAGACATTTTTCTAAAGACGACATCACTCATTATGGATTTGCAAATTGAAACCAAGATGAGATGCCATCTCACACCTGTCAGAATAGCTAAGATCAACACAAACAATAGGTGTTGACTACGATGTGGAGAAAGGGAAACCTCTTGCACCATTGGTGGGAATGCAAACTGGTGCAGCCACTCTGGAAAACAGTATACAGTTTCATCAAAAAGTTAAAAATAGAACTAATCAGGATCTAGCAATTACACTACTGGATATTTACCCAAAGAATATAAAAATACTAATTCAAAGGGATATGTGCACTCTGATATATCTACAGTGGCTAAATTATAGAAATAGCCCAAGTATCCATCGACAGATGAATGGATAAAAAGATGTATACATATATATGTACATATACACACAAACGTGTATATATATATATATACATACATAGAGTGAATACATATATACACACATATATATATAATACATATATATATATGTGTGTATGCACACATACATGCATAAACACAATGAAATATTACCAAGCCATAAAAAATAATGAAATCTTGCCATTTGCAATGACACGGATGAAGCCACAAATAGTATTATGCTAAGTGAAGGAAGTCAGTCTGAGAAAGACAAATACCATATGATTTCACTCATATGTGGAATTTAAGAAACACACAAAAAAAATGAGCAAAGGGAAAAAAAAAAGAGAGAGAGGCAAACCAAGAAACAGATTCTTAACTAGAGAGAACAAACTGATAGTTTCCAGTGGGAAGGGGAGTGGGGAGATGGGTTAAATAGTGAAGGAAATTAAGGAGCGCGCCTGTTGTGATGAGCCCCACCACAGGTGATGTGTGGAAGAGTTAAATCACTATATTATATACCTGAAATTAATATCACACTGTACGTTAACTTATTGAAATTTAAATAAAAACATAAAAAATATCTGGTTGTGTTATTTTCAATTTTCACAGGTTTTCTGGTAAAGCCACACATCCTTTCTCTTTATCTTGCAAAGTTGGCCATTCTCCCTTCCTTTCTTCCTTTTTTTTTTTTTTATCCTTTGGGCTCCCTACTTCAGTGAAATTGGTCAGAATGAAACCAAAAACTTAAAGATGACTGACAATCCTGCTGCAATAATGAGACATACTTATGCTAAAGCACAGATTCCATCGATGGCCCACATGGCCTTGAATGACCCAGCCTGGCAATGTTCAACACAGCAGCCAGTAGCCACATGTTTGAACACTTAAACATAGGCAGCCTGAACTGAGATGTGCTATAAGTGAAAACTCTCCACTGAATTTCAAAGACTTTGTACTAAAGCAATAATAATAATGTAAGATTTCGTTAACAACTGTTTATACTGATCACATGTTGAGACAGTATTTTAGGTATTTTGAGTCCAATATATTATTAAATTTAATTTTACTTGCTTTTTAATTTTTAAATGTGGCTACCAGAAAATTTAAAATTAAATGTGACTCATACTGTATTTCTCATAATTTTTTTAAGTTTATTTTTTTGAGCGAGCGAGCAAACATGAGGAAGGGAGGGGTAGAGGGAGAAGGAGAGAGAAAATCCCAAGCAGGCTCCATGCTGTCAGTGCAGAGCCTGATGCGGGACTAAATCCTATGAACACGACCTGAGCTGAAATCAAGAGTTGGACACTTAACTGATGGAGCCACCCAGGCGCCCCTTCCCATTGTATTTTTATTGGATGTTTAGCCTCAATTCCTGTCACCCTTCTTACCACCGCCTAGGCTCCAGGTAAGCTGAATTTCTTTTAGGCCTTCTAATCTTACAAGTCCTCTGTCACTCCCCATCAGTTTTTTTCACTTAATTTACTCTTACTCAGCTTTGTGCCAGAGTTCAGATATTACTTCCTTGATATAATGTGGTATGTGGTCAGCCTTCCCAAATTTGGATCTCTGTGACCACATGGCCCCATATGTTTGCATCCATCATGGCACCTGTCATGCTGCTGTAATGGACCTTTTCTGCCCCTGTGGACTATAAGCAACAAGAGTGAAGAAACCGCTACTATACAGGGCATACAGTAGGTGCTCAGTGAATACTTAGGAACTTCCTTCCTAGGAAGGAAGAATTAAGGAGACTTAATCTGACTATACTGCATCAATGACACCCGATACCCTATGGTAGGGACTGGGAAACAATAGCCTATAGGTCAAATCTGGCCCGCCATCTGCTTTTGTAAATAAAACTTTACTGGAATACAGCTAGGTTCTTTCATTTACACACCATTTATAGCTGCTTTTGTGAAGCAGAAGTGAATAGTTGCAACAGAGACCATATGGCTCACAAAGCCAAAAATATTTACTCTATGTCTCTTTAAAGAAAAAAGTTTGCTGATCTCTGTCCTGTAAGACAACGCCCAACTCTTCAGCACAGGTCCCTGCTTACCTGCTCAACCTTATCTGATGCTACTTCTCCTAGAATATGTTTCAGATATGAACTATTGCCAGGGACAAAAAACCTCCCTCATTCATGCTCATCCATTCCATATCCAGACCACACTACGGCTCTCAACACTCTGTAACATACATGATATGTAATTACATTTCTAGAATATACAACAAAAATGAAATACCCACCTGTAAGTCTTTCTTCTTTAGGTCATAAACCCCTCAAGGGCAAGGACAACTTACTCATTCAAGATGTATTTACTAAGTACACCCCAAATGTACCATTAGGAGCTGGAGACAGAATGGTCACTCTGCTTATGTCACTTACAACCAGTTGGAATGCGATAGTAAAACCTCTTTCAACTATGTCCCCCACTGTCCAAGCCAAGTGCCAGAAATGCTGAAGCCACCCAGCCCATGACTAAGGAATGTCTCCTACCAGAATCACACTTTTAGCTTCACATAGCACTACCAGCAGTGAAGTGATATTAGGAGTCAGACCTGTTTTCCTTCCCAGCCTTGACAGGTGGACAGGCAAGAAATAATGGCTAAAGACATAGATTTGGGAAGCAAACTGCCTGGGTTGGAATTCTGGCTCTGCCACTTCTCTGTGTGATCTTAGGACAGCTGCTAGACCCTCCTGCAAATCACCCCCTTGACTGTAATGTAGGGATAAAAACACCCATCTTGGAGAAATGCCATGTAGAGTCAATGACCAATACTAGAGAGGCAAAATGCACAGACCAGTGCCTGGCCCATAGAAGTGTCAGCTTCATCATCATTGCCATTGCTTTTGTTATCAGAACCCAAGTGAGAGCATGTGATGACTTTGGGAGCCTTGTTGGCCAAATGGGGTTCGTGGTGCCTGCTCTGCCCACTTTGCTGTGGGAATCTGACTAGAGACATCAGTGGGAGGACTCCATGACCTGTAAAGTGCTCTCCAGATGTGGTCCAGGGTGATGATTAGCTCCCAGATGTGTGGGCCAAGCCATTGCTGACACATCTGCAAGGCACAGACATCTGGAGGCCTGGCATTCCATCATCTCAACCCCTGCTGCCCTTTTCCCTCCTGCTATACTTCCTTTCCTCATGCAGCCCCTTCTCCCACCCGGGGTGGGGCAAGGGGGCAGCTTGCCAGTTCCACGGTTGGAGCAAGAGGAATAACATTCTTCTGTTCTCTTTCCAGTATGGAAATTCCATCTCTTTGCAGTTTCCATCATGTCAGGGATGCACAGAGGGTCTATTAAGGCTTCTTATGGGAAGAGGCAAGGGTGTGGAGAGAGGGAAGGAATGGGAATCCCTTTCAGTGGGGTTTTATAAGCACCCCTAGATGAAATCTTTCCATACAGTCACCAAAGCCCTTGGTGGGTCATGGCTACTGCTAGAATGTGATTTTTTTTTTTTTTTGGAAGTAGGCCAACAGCAAAAGAATGTTTCATTGAATCAGAATACACATCCATTGCAATTTTTTCTCAGCCATTTCTCCTCTTTGCTTTCCCAAACACAACACTGTCTAGGTTCGTTTGCAAAACAGTTTTGGAGTTAAGGCTTAGACCGTTCTGCAAAGAATCCCTAAAAGCAAGTCAATTCGGTTCAATACACATTTATTCAGCAGCAGGCACCACACTGAGCCCCAGAGGTGAACTGAAAACACTTCACTGTTGTTGGAGACAGTGAAACCTTTAGGGGAGACAGTCATAAAGGCCAGAGCTTTCTGACACGCTATTGATAGGGCTAACACAAAAGTGATCCCTGGCACTTGGGGATCTCAGAGTAGGGGACAGGCACCCAGCTTTTGGGTTGCTTGACCAGAGCACAGAACCAGACACATCCTAGGTCTTTCATAGCTATATCATGAATTGGTTAGCCCTACATGTGAGAGTTCAAAGAAGACTTCCCAAAGAAAACACTTATGGATCATGGTTGAATATATGTATCAGGGTTCATAGTTGCCACAACCACAGGATTTGGCACAAAGAGAACTCACTGTAAGTGTTTGGGAGAGCACGGCCCACAGGTTTCTATCTGTGAGAGAAGGGTGGAAAATAAGGAAGAGTCAGAAAGCCAGGCAATTTCAGGGGCTCAGTGGTAAGAAAAGCTCAAAAATTGCACCCAGACTTGGGGTGCCTGAGGGCTCAGTTGGTTTAGTGTCTGACTTCTGCTCAGGTCATGATCTCATAGTTCTTGGGTTCAAGCCCTATACTGGACTCTGCACTGACAGCCTAGAGCCTGGAGCCTGCTTCAGATTCTGTCTCTCTCTCTCTCTCTCTCTCTCTCAAAAATAAACATTAAAAAAATTGCACCCAGGTTCTATAAACTCCAACTGTTCCTCTCTAGCATCACTCTGCTCAAGACTCAGATTCCTGGGAGTGAGACTGTAGTTGGGACATGCAGGTCGCATGCCTAGATAAGGAGAGGAATCATCTCCAGTGGGAGAATATAATGGTTTAAGTTCCATCAAGACCATACCCAGTGGGGCAGAAGTTTCTCCCTTCTCCCTGCAAAAAAATTAGGGTGTTGCTGAGGAGTAACTGCTCCTGAGCAACCAAAAAAGACCTTGCAACTGCCTAATGGTGATAGGTAGGAAAAAGGGTGGCAGGAGTGTGCATGGTCATGGAAATGAGGTGAGCAAAGTTATGGAGGTCCAGAAAAATAAGGAATGGACAGGGAATTTCAATCAGTTTCGCCTTACTTGGCTATAAGGCATGAGATAAAAAAAAAAAAAAATAACCAGGTATGAGCAGGGGCACAGTATGGTGATGCTTAAACTTGAGTTTGCACTGTGGAGTGGTTGGGACAATGAAGGAGGCTATGGAATCTGGTGTCACCCTTGCCTGTGTTACTCTTGCTTAGAAATAGTGTGTTGTTTTTGCCTATTGTCAAGGGATGCAGCATATTCCGTGACTATTACATATTCCACTGATACTGGGACAAATAGATTAAACAAGTCCAAATACCATTAACCCAATTACAGATGTGCTGAGAGGGCTCTGAGCTTGGCCCAACCCCAGATTCAAGTTTCACTGGAAGACTTAAAAGGAAGAAGGGTGAAAAATTCTCATCTGTGGCCTATGCCCCATGCCCCCAGCCAACCACAGAAACCTCTGCTGCTCAATAATCATCCTTTGCTCTGTTTTTGTTTGTTGATTTTGTTTGTAGCACAGGCCCCAGTGTCTTCTCACCCACACATGGCTGGGTGAGAAGCTTCCTCTCTGAAGTTGAGTTTTCTTAGAACTGATTGCAATGCTAAAAGGAATGACTAAGTGAAAACTACAGAAAAAAACACACAAGCCTTTCTTGAGCACCCACTTTCTTATTTATTGATAATATGCCAGGCTTTTTCTTATATATTGATAATGCCTTCCCTACAATGAATGTCCCAGTGAAGCAGATGAAACTGAACATTCCTGTTTTCCTGGTGAGAGAATGGATTCCAGGTCTGTCAAGTTCCCACATTTGGGGAGGCTGGAATTTAAACCCAAGTTTGTCTGACTCCAAAGGCCAATATTCATTCTTCAGAACTACTCTATCTTCTAATAGTTCTTTCTGTAGTTATGTTTTTCCCTGCCACATGGATCTGAACCTCAACGTGGTTGCCTGTCAACTTGCACCTCTCAAGTGATAGAAAGCTCATCATGTCACATATAAAAACCAGCCATTTGTATGGAGACAAATTTGGCCCTTCTGGGAAATCCTCTGATCTCCACCCTGTCTTCTTGAACCCCAACAAAGAAGTCCATTCCTCCAGCTGCATGTTTACTATGACCATATCTGAAGATGAGATTGAACCTCAGTGTATTCTCCATGTAAACTCACAACCCCTCTCTTCTCTGATTGGAAAGGTTCTTGGAAATCATCTAGGTGTGTGGTTCTTAAACAAGGTAAGCATCAAAGTTACCCTAGAAAACTTGCAAACATGTAGATTTCCAGGGCTTTCCTAATACTTACTCAGCTAGTCTCAACAAGTGGGGCCAGAAATCTGTACTTCCCCCGAACTCCCAGGTCATTCACATTTATCAGTCCCATTCTCCAAATTATATTGCATGCGAGATCAAGATCCAAAGATGGGAAGAAATTTGCCCATAAGCCACAAAGCCAACCAGTCATGCTTTTACATTCTGATAGGGCAAGGCCAGCCTTACTGATTCCTGTAAACAGCCCCTCTTACACACATGCCTCTTGCTCTGCCCGGAGAAGGCTGTTCACGGACTGTGGAATAGAATAGCTTACTTACAAGCGAGTGAAGAAACTACGTCATCTCTGATCGTAAAACCTAGTGAACTGCAACCACACTGGTATTTGTACTACAAAAACCTCCCGGGGAAGCTCGCCAGACTTGGCACTGGCCTTGCTTCTTGAGCAGAGGTTCAGGCTTTTTTCCCTGCCCCTCCCTACCTGTGCAGACGTCAGAAAAGGGGATGAGCTTGGGGGCTGCCAAGGGCCAGGAGAGCACCAGAGATAAAAATCAGGGAATATTCTACTCTTGGTTCTGGCAGTTGCATGACTTTGGGCAGGTACTTTTTCCCTCCTGGCCCTCAGTCTTCTCATTTCTAAAATGGGGTAGGGGGTGGATTGTGCTTGGATACCTTAGTCGGTTTAATGTCTGACTTTGGCTCTGGTCATAATCTCATGGTTGATTAGTTCGAGCCCCACATCAGGCTCTCTGCTTTCAGAACATAGCCTGCTTCAGATCTTCTGTCACCCCCCTCTCTCTGCCCCTCCTCTACTACTCACACTCTCCTTCTCTCTCTCCAAAATAAATAAACATTACAAAAAGAATAAAAAATGCTCTGGGGTGGTTAGAAGAACAGAGCTCAGTCACCAGGTATTAAACTAAAACTCCATCCCCAGCCCCTTACTGAAGCCACCACCCTGGGAACATCACCTGCTCTCTGTGAAGTGGAGATGCCAACAGCTGGGTTATGGGATATGAATGACACCTAAGTGCGACACTACAAATAACACCACTTGACACAGACCCTGGCCATGGAAAATGCTCAACAAATGGTAATTATTGCTCTTACTGTTATTCTAACTGGCTATTCTAATCTGAATCTGAATCTCCAAGAAACCAGCCTCTTGGACCAAGAGCAGAATGCGGAGGTCTTACATTTGAACAGACTTCCTCAGTTCCTTCACAGATGGCTCCTTCAGACCCCCACGGCTCCTCAGCCCCCCCTCCTGAATAGATCTCTTGGCATAGCCCAAAGGGGATTTCTCTGGGGATCAAGAGAGAGATGCCCAAAGGCCTGCTCTGGCGTGGAGACCATATATGAACACAAATCCAGCCTCAGTTTTTTCGTCTACAAAGTACAAAACCTGTTCAGGATGGGATTCATGAATCCTGTCCTAGAAGACTCAAATCTTTTTGAGCACCTTTGCTGAACACCTAACATAGGCTTCAGCCTCATCTGGGAACGGGAGACCTAAAACATGGCCCTACCAAGGAGGTGACATCTTAAAGGAAAACAGAAACCTGAGGAGATCATTAGAACTGCATAGGCTAGGTAAAAGCATCATGGATATACAGGGATTGTAAGAACCAAAAAGAGGAACCCCTATCCTGAATTTGCGGGAGATACGGTTAGAGCACCTTCCCTGACAGGTATTACTTCTCCTCTGAGAGTTTGCTGGGTCGACATCAATAATGTATTCAACAAACAGAATTGTTTCTTTACTCCCTCTGTTCCCATTTGTGGGCCCTGAAAGCTTGAGAATCCTGGAATATTAGAGTTTAGAGCTGAAGGATTTTTTCGGCAAGTCCTGGTCCTACCAATCTGTTTGTGAAAAGACCTGGAGGGTACGAATGAGAACCTGGACCAAGGTCCCATGGCCTGTTAGTGTCAGAGCTGGGTGTAGGATCTGAGGTCTTAGCTTTCCATCTGGGGCATTCACTGCTCCCTGAACTCACAACTTCTCCCTCTGCCCTTGTTCTTTGTTCCCCTTTTTTCTCTCTTTTCCCCCCTTGCTCTCCTTTCTCCCCCACCCCCTGCCCTTCTTTCTTCCCTTCCTTCCTTTTCTTTTTTCTTCTTTCTCTCCCCCCACAACCCCAACTTGTCCAGCAGAGCACAACTATGGCCCCTTGAACGCCCCTGCTGCCAACTCCCATAAAACAGGAAAACAGAACAGCGATAGCATGTACCAACACATGCGGTAAAGTTTCCAAAGGGAGACAGTGAGTGCCTTTCATCATCTGGAAGTTTGATGTGCAGAGGCCAATTATTAAAAAGCTCACCCTCACACAGAGCCTGTGGGTTCTGTGTGTCTGCCACCCTCTTTCCAAACCCTCATATGCTGCATTGATGGCAAATCGGAAGGTCACTACTCTCAAGGGATCCTGGGTATTTCATGTGCTTCCAGGGATCCTCCTTCAGGGCTCCCTCATTCTAGGCATCAAGGTCAATCTTGCTGGATGCTAGCTAGTCACGACCTAGGTCCAGTGCAAGACACCAGGGTACAAACAAAATCCCACCCAGACTGTGCTCATAGCACAGTGACACTGAGTGAGGAAAATGCTGGAATAGAGCTGGGGAAGTCTTCACTATCAGACCCCAGAGGAAAGAGTTACCAATTCCTTCTGGGAGAGGCAAAAGGCCTTACAGAGGCAGTGAAAGACATTTGAGCTGGAAAGACATTCCCAGAAGTCAGAACAGCTCATGCAAAAGCTGAGAGGGAAGGTGTGAGAGGACATTTTTTGAGACTTTTCAGTGTGACTGTAAATAAAGTAAGGTGTTGAGTACAAAAATGACAGTAACAACTAAGACTTGTATAGTACTTGTTATGCTGCAGGTACTATTCTAGGTATCTGGCATATGTTGACCCATCCTCACTAAAATCTTACGAGGGCTGCTGTTATTTCCTCTAATTAGCAAAGGAGGGCACCAGGCATGTAGAGGTTGTCGCTTGCCCAAGGCTGCTGGATTCTTAACCACTAATTTTCCTGAATGACCATGAGAGGGTTTTGAGTTGTTTATAGGCCAGTAGAGTTGTCTGGGGGTGAAGATTCTGCTTCAGACTTTTTGGGACCTTAACCTTCTCTAGACTGGCCAAATGAAGCCATCTATTATCCCATTGTTAACCTCAATAGAAGGCAATGAAGGTAAAAAGGACAGAGAAGTGAAGTGTTCTTTGTACATAAGTTAATATCTAATATAATCCCTCATGTCCATGGTATATCTTCCCCAGTGTGGTGGGGGCATATGGAGAACCCAAGGCCCACAGAGGGTGAATGGCTTGCTAAAGGCCACTTTTCCAGAGATGTAAGACTGGAACCAAGAAAAAGGAGGAGGAGGAGGAGAAAGGGAAGAGGAGGAGAGGGAAGGAGAAAATGAGGAGGAGGAAGAATCCAGGACTCTTAAGTCTACAATCTTTCCCCTAAAAGTCTACATTCAGCTTTACACAAGCCCTTCACTATGGTTCACATACTTGCATCTGGAAGTCATAGCACATTCATGCAGTTACACATAGGTCCATGCATGATTTCCACATAAAGCCAAATGGTATTCTTTGAATTCTTACATTCTGCTTACTGTATCCACATGATACAAATTATGCCTCATCCACATACTATCCATTGAGCCCAAGTGGATTTATCACCCAATTCAGGCTCCATGGTCTTCCTGTTCTAACACTCAGATACCAGAGGGGAATGGAAAGACCCAAGTTCCCAGGCCTCCTAGTTAACAAGTCCTACTGAATCAAGCTCCTTAATACTGCTCAGATGCACATCACTATTGCAATGACCCTAGCTCAGGCATCCTCATCTTCCTCTAAACATTGGTCTCTTCTCCTACCCCAGCCCAGCCCATCCTATTTTACTCTACAGGACCTTACCTAGTCTCTGTGCCTTTGGCTCTTTCTCTTTTCTCTACTTTCCTACTCTGCACCCAGAGGGGTTTTTCCAAAATGCTTATCTGCCGATGGCACACTCTGCTTTCAATCCAGTGCCTTCCAATGGCCAATGTGTTCTGCTCTGCCAACCTCTCCAAATACTCTCCATCTTTTAGCCCATAGCAGTTGTTTACTGAGTCTCAAATATGGTGTACTCTTTCATAGATATGCTGGTCTCTCTGCCTCTAGGGCCATTTCTCTACTGCTCTACTTACTGAACTCTCACACATCCTTTGACTGTGAAGGCTCTTCTGATGCCTGCCCTGCAATGGCAGAGTTAATCTCATCTATCCTTTTCTTACCTACATAAGCTGCTGTAATAACTATTTACTGAGAGCTTTTGTTTTCAAGCACCTAATGGTTTTATATACATGAGCTAATATAATCTTTCCAACAGTTCTTTGAGGCAATGTATTTATCCCCTTCATAGATGAAGAAAGTGAGGCTTAGAGAGGTTAATGTCAGCCAACTTGAGCCTCTTAATTAGCAAGACCTGTTGAGTCTGCCTTATAAATTTCTCTCAAGCACCAATCCCTTCTTGCTGTAAACTGTTCAGCCAATATTTAAACCCAGATTGGCTTGACTCCAAAGTGTCTGATTTTATCACATTACATTTAGATAGCTAAGTTCCAAGAGTTTTTCAAAGGCAGACTTTGGTTCGTGTTCATCACAGCACTCTAAACCTGGAAATCAGTCTTCAGGCATTGGCTGGAAGGTAGAGGGACTTAGCTTTTGACTTAGGATGGGGAAGAGGGGTGCTGTATCCATTTGTTATAGGAAGCACAGTTATCACTGCTTTGAATTACTTAGTCTGTCTGTTTTTGATGTCAACATACCAAGATCATTAGAGCAGGTTATTCAAGCGATTTAAACCTCAATTTCTTTAACTGGAAAATGGCAGTAGCATAGTTCTTTTGCATATGGTTAAGTAATATACGTGTGTAGTCACTGATGTGATGAAGCACTCTCAAAACAGAAATTACCAGCATTTGTCTATACACTCCCTTTCCTAGAAAAGTAATTCCTCAGCCATACAAGAGGAGAAAGTCATCTAGGGGTGATTTCCTGTGCACCTCTGACACACACCTTCTTTATTCGATGGTGGAGATGACATGAAGAGTCCCGTCTTCACCAGCACAGTGGGACATCGGCTCCCTGGGCATTTTCCATGGCAGCACATGCATCATCTGGCCAGTGCACTGAACCCAGCAGCCCCAGGTGCATTACAAGAAATGGTCTTTTTTCTTTTTTTTCCAATGAAACATCTTAACAAGCATTGGTCTCACTAACTTCCCTGACATGCCAGTGCACAGACACACACACCTGTCTCTCCAAGCTTCTGGAATCCCCCTCTGGAGATCCCGATGGTGGCTGTGAGGAGCAGCAGGGCTCCTCAGTGCCAGGGAAACAGGGTTGAAACCAGAGAGGGAAGGAGCAGCAGAATGAGCTGGGGACAGACTGATGGCACATATTCTCAGGGACCAGCCAACTTTGGCCAACTGGGGAGCTTTCCAGAGGCCACGGCTGTCTGTGAGGGCCTTAAAGCAAGCCACACAACTCTCCTTGCAGTTTTTGCATTTTGTTGGGTTCTGCCATCATAGCTGCTTTTCCCTGGGTTAATACTTTCGATACTATTTACGGTTCACATATCGCATAGGATTGCTAATCATTAATTTCTTCTCTCCTTTTTTCAAAATTCCTTCCTTAATCAGAATTCTCTAGGCCTCTCCCAGACAAAGCTTCTTACTTATCTCTCCAAGATTCAAAGCATTAAACATATAATCTAATAAAAAAAAAGAAATGGCCCTACTATTCATTGTGCTGAATACATTATAGTTACTATCTCCGTCAAGCTTCATAATAACCTCACAAGGTGGGACTATTACTAACCCCATTTTGTTGATGAGGAAACCGAGGTTCTGACGGCAAATTACTTACCCAAAGTAATAGCTGGTGAATGGCGACAGAGACAGACTCAACTTAATTAGGCTCACACCACAGCCCCAGCACACTGGGGAGTTAAATTTCTGCAACTGTTGAGCTAATTTTTTCCTCAGGTTGGGTCAAGACAATGAAAAGCTACGACAATGGGGTGACTCAGCGAAGGCCGGGGACCTAGGGTTTAGGAAAGGGTACACACAAGAGGAATTTAGAACGGGCGTGGCATGTGGCAATGCTATACACTGAATGTTTGTATCCCCTTGAAATTCCTATGTTGAAACCTAACCCCCAGGGTGATGGTATTAGGAGGTGGGGACTCTGGGAGGTGATTAGATCATGAGGGTGGAGCCTCTTGAATGGGATCAGTGCTTTTACAAAAGTGACCCCAGAGAGCTCCACCTTCCCATCCACCATGTGAGGACACAGCAAGAAGACAGCTATTTATGAACCATGAGGTTCTCACCAGACATTGAATCTGCCAGCACCTTGATCTTGGACTTCCCAGCACCATAACTATGAGAAACAAATTGGTGTTATTTATACAATTATCCTGTTATACCAAAACTAAGACAAGGCCACTGACAAAGGCAGGCAAGTGTTTGATGAATGGAACTATTACTTTGCTTTTCTTCTTCTTTTTTTAACATGTTGGTTCCTCTCTGAATTTATTATGCCTAGGAGGAAGAGGAGTCAGCAACACTGTAGGAGAAATGTATTCATCTGAACTCCACCTACATACGTGCCGAAACATAAATCCAATAATAATAAAACTTCTTGAAAGAGTATCCTTGAGCTTAGATCACTAGGAGTTGAGCAGATCTCTAGGCACTGAGTTGTTTGGAAGAATCGCTCTGTGCTTTGTTTCCCCATGTGTAGTAGAGTTGGGACAGGGTGGTTGTGGGGAGCTCAGTATGTAGGTGTTCAGGAAGGGGACTGTTGACCTCATAGGCACACACAAAACTGAGCAGTAGGCATATTTTTAACTGCTTCTATTTTACTGGTATTCAGTGTCTCTCCCTCTCTGAATTCCCACAATGCCTTACTCTCTTCTCTTGGACAGGTGTTATCCTTGCGTAATGAAATACCTGACCACGTCCTTACTTCCTCTATGGAGCTAGCTCCTGTGAGCTTTAACCAGAAAGTTAAAACTCTATATATAGGGCCTCTTTGTACTCATTACCCTCCCAGGTAACAAACTAGAAGCAGTTCATTTGCTTTTTAAAAGGAAATTCCGGGGATGCCTGGGTGGCTCACTTGGTTAAGCATCCCCTCACTCAGACTTAGGTTATGATCTCATGGTCTGCATGTTTGAGCCCCATGTTGGGCTTTGTGCTGACAGCTCGGAGCCTGGAGCCTCCTTTGGATTCTGTGTCTCCCTCTCTCTTGGCCCCTCTCCCACTCATGCCCTATCTCTCTCTCTCTCTCAAAAATAAATAAAAATTAAAACAAAAATGCGGCACTTGGGTAGCTCGGTTGGTTAAGCGTCCAACTTCAGGTCCAGTCCTGATCTCATGGTTCACGGGTTCGAGCCCCACATCAGGTTCCATGCAGGCAATGCAGAGCCTGCTTGGGATCCTCTCTCTCTGCTTCTCTCCCACTAGTGTTTTCTCTATCTTTATCTCAAAATAATTTAACTTAAAAATAAATAAAAAGATAGATAGATAGACAGACAGATAGATAAATGGAGAAAACAATGGCAGAACATCTCCCCATGACCTCAGGATCCAAAGAGCCATCGCTTCTTGCCTGGAAAATAACAACAGCCACCCTCTTTGGGGCCTGCTCCATCCTCATGTCCACTCCTGGGGCCAAAACAGTTTTTCTCAAAGAGCATATGGTCCAACTTTTTGTCCAAAGCTTCCAACACCCTATGTAGCCCCAGGTTGCCCTCTAGCTATTTGGGTCTCCATTCTCATGGAAAATGCTTTCAGCCCTGGAATGCAATGTGTTCAGTGTTCTCTTATCTCTGGGCTTTGGGCAGCTCCCGGTGGCCCATCTCATTCTTCCCCACTCTCCTTGGTTTATCCCTCCTCATCCTTTCAGTTTCAGGCATCATTTTTTCAAGGAAGCATTTACTCGAAGCACTAGCGTGTGTCACAACCCAACAATGAGTTTAAAGAACCTGCCACTACAGTCTAAAATCACTGGGCCGCTTCTCTATAACCTCCATGGGGCTCTATGTTCCCTGAGAGCAGGGAGCTTCTCACTCTTCCCTTGCACGCCCTGTGCCTGGCATATAGTAGATAATCAATAGATATCTGTTGAGTGAATACACAGAGGCCCCCCAGTGGCAAGAAACACTACCCAAGCAGAAAGAGAGACAATAAGAATTTTTAATCCATGGAAAGTGCTGCAGGGAGTCTGTCCAGGCCCACAGGCAGCAGGAAGAGGCAGGGGTCCTGCAAACCCGATTATGTCTGGAAAAAGAAAAGCCATAAAGACCCAAGCTTCCTCACTGCAACAATCCTTGGGGTCTCCTTCCTGATGCTGAAGACGTCAGATTGTCTGTCCACGGGTCTCCTCCAGGGCCCACTGTGGAAAGGGAGCTGAGGGTGGCAGGAGGAAGGAAGAGCAAAGGCCGCTTGGTCTCCACCTGAAAGTTCCTGCCCCGAGACTGACCGCCATTCATAAGAAACCGTTTAAAAAGGAGAGGCTTTGATAGAGTCAAATAATATCTTAGAAAAAATAAAAGAGAAAAAAAAAACAAAACCCGGATAATTCCAGCAGTTACAAAGTTCACTGTCGGCTATCCACAAGAGAAAGAGTTTGCTTTGGCCTTGCTGGCAAGCTTCATCTGCCAGGCCCATACTCAGCTGTCCCCCAGTCCCCCCAGGCCCCAGGATCCACACGAGCGCGGCTCCCCCTCCCATGGAGAGTCTCTGTGCTCACGGAGGGCAGCGCCCTCCCTCACCGGCCCTTGGACTCCCCATACGTGTTTCGGGCCATGGACACCATCTTCTCCTCGCATGTGATTTTGGTGTCCTTGAGGATGCTGTACCACACCATACCCGCAGGCCGGACCTCCTCGCTGCGGCAGAAAAGGTAGGGCACGGTATCCACACGGCTCTGGATGTAGGCGCTTCTCAGGAGGCTGGAGCAGTGGCTGCTCACCCTCTCCAGTCGCCGCAGGATCAGGTGGGCCTTCCTGAAAGGCAGGACGGGACAGCAATGAAGAATGAAGCCCAGACCAAAGTTTAAGCCTTTGAGTGGTGAATAAAGGTCAACAAGACAAATAAGGACTTCCTGTCCCAATAACCTCCTAACCATTCCTGGCCCAAGTGGGATATTTCAAACACCAATTTGAAAATGACCTTGGAACGTGTCCTCTGCAACTGTGCAACATGTAAAAAATGAAAGTGACGTAGAACCTTTGATCCAGCATTTTCATTTCCAAAAATAAAGAGAATCCCAGGAGTTATAAGGACACCAGCCTTAGGGCTCTGACGAAGGAGAAATTATTATAATGATGATACATGGAAACCACAATCACAACTAAAATTTATTGACAGTTGCCATGCTAGGCACAGAGCACGTGCCTTTACATACATTTAACATTTTTATTTAATCCTCACAACAGGCCTGAACATACTGTTCTTTCCACTCACACAGAATGGGTAAAGAGCCCACAGCTGAGAGAAATCACATTGCATGACCAAGGTCAAACATCAACTTGACCGTTGAGGCTGGGTATTCAAATCTAGGCCTGAACACCCACAAAGTCCCTCTCTAACTTCTGCTTTTGTGTTTCTCTATTCACTGATATTCTATTCTTCTTTTTTTTTTTTTTTTGAGAGAAAGAGAGAGCAAAAGAGAACATGCAGAGAAAGAGAGGGAGAGAGAGAATCATAAACAGGGCTCGAGCTCATGAACCATAAGATCATGATCTGAGCCAAGATCAAGAGTCAGACACAAGAGTCAGACAATCAACAGAGCCACCCAGATGGTCCCTTTTATACCCTATTCTTACAGTCAGGAAATTTGGAGATCTTTCATCAAAGCCTTAATAGCTAAGTTCCCAAATCAGATTTCTCTATATCTCATTTTTCTCATCTCTAAACACAGTGAGGATGGTCTTAGCTTCACAAGTTGGTAGTTAAGATTTACCATGAGAAATGGCCAAAGCCTAGCACAGAGTAAGATCCCAATAACTGATGTCTATGATTACCAAGAATTGTTATGATAGTGTCTTGGGATCATGTTCATACCGAACACTAGTCTAAGCTAGAATCACCCTGTCCTATGTGATCATCTTGAGTTACTTATCTGGAGCCCTTTATCCAGCACCAGAGAAAAGATCTTTGAGGAGGTATGAGGGTTGCATAGAAAATTAAAGCTAGCAAGGATCTCTGAGATCCTTGAGTCTCTCAGTGGTGGCACTATTGACATTTGAGCCAGATAATTTGCTGTTGTGGAGGCTGTCTTGTAGGAAGCTTTGCAGCATCTCTGGGCCTCTGCCCATTAAATACCAATGGCACTCCTTTGTCCCAGTCCTAGCAATGAAATTGTCTCCAGACATTGTAAATTCTCCTCTGTGAGGGGGGGTGGGGAAAAATCACCCCAACTAGGAACCGCTGAGCTGGTCTCACTCTCATCGAAGATGTGAAAACTGAGGCTGAGAGAGGAAAAGGGGTATCCCTTTCCCGGATCCCACCTTACGTTAGCATCACTGTCAAGGTGTCTCTCTCCATGTGGAATCCAATTTTCTCTACACTCTACCCTTCAAGATACCCAAGGGCTGAATGAGCCGCTCTCTCCTGCTGTCCTCTCCATGCCCCTCTGAGACCCCAGGAGGGAGGGCGTTTTACGACAACATACCCCACAAGTGGAAGACTGTCTCAGGCACCTGCATAGCAGCCGGAAAAGGGCCGGGCTTACGTGTGTGTGTTTTGTGGGTATGATTTATGAGGTACTTTTCAAAAAGTCCTCTTTGTATAGTTCACCGCTTGGGTGGAATATTTCCTGAGGTGCCAAGACTCATAGCTTCATAATCACACTTGAGTTGCCACTCTGCCACAGTCCTCTCTCCCTACCCTGGCAGCCCAAAGAAGAACTTGAGGAGTTCATTTCTCTCTTCTGGTTTGAGTCCTGGCTCTGTTCCTTAATAGCTCTGTGTCCTTGGGACACTTACTTAATGCTTCTAAACCGGTTTCTTCACTTGAAAAGTGGGTCTGTTGTGAAGTTAAAGGAGATAATGGTATTGATCGCTCATTTACTGAGCATTTATTTTAAAAGAAGGCTCCCTATTCAGTGTGAAAGACCAACAGATGGAAAATGACAAAAGGGAGAGTGGTAAGAGGAGGCATGGGGGCTGGGAGGAAGCAGAGGGAGGTGCCTGGGTAGGATTGGGGATATCCAGGAAGGCTTCCTAGGAAAAGGGCAACTTGTGTTGAGTCTCATAAATGAATAAAGAGAAAATGAATGAATGAAAAGAAGACAAAGGCATAACAGGAGGCATAGGTAAAGGCATAAAGGTAAGTGCTTATGTTGAATTTCTGAGGATTTACAGTTGAAATGCCATGTGTAACTGGGGAGGCAGTGGGAAACCAGAGAAGTGGCAAGAGCCAGCCGTTAGAACTTTGGAACTTGGGGGGCGCCTGGGTGGCTCAGTTGGTTAAGCATCTGACTTCGGCTCAGGTCATGATCTCACGGTTTGTGGGTTCGAGCCCCACGTCGGGCTCTATGCTGACAGCTAGCTCAGAGCCTGGAGCCTGTTTCAGATACTGTATCTCCCTCTCTCTCTGACCTTCCCCTGCTCACACTGTCTCTGTCTCTCTCAGAAATAAATTAAAAAAAAAAACATTAAAAAAAAAAAAAGAACTTAGGAACTGGGGTGTTGGTTGTACAAAGTAATGGTGTACCAGGCAGGTTCTAGAATCTCACTGCTTAGGTTCGAATCCTGGCTCAGCTACCTACTAGCTCTGATAGTGAGGGAATTGTTTAACCAGGTGTGACTCCATTTCCTTTTCCATGAAATGGGAATAATAGTTGTTATCTACCGCAAAGGCTTGTTTAAAAAGCATTGATGAATCTATAACAAGCCCTCAATAAATGTTATCTATGATGATAGTCTGGAGGGTAAGTAGGGGAGATATCAAAGCGTTTTAAGCAGCCAAGTAACAGATTCAGAGCTGGACTATTTAAAAACATCCCTGGCTGCCTTGAGGAGAATCGAATTGGGGGAAGCACAAGTCTGGCAGCAAGAAACCAGGTAGGGCACACATCCAGGAGTCAAGTGTTTCCTATCATCACACTTAGGGGTGCTGGCTTGCCTTTTCTCTGTGTGCTTTTAAAAAGCTGCATAGTCTTTCTGCTTCCTCATTTATAACAAGGGAGTAACATTTGCCAACCTCATAAAGTTATAGCGAGGATTACAGAAGTTAATGCACGCAAAACTCTTAGGAACGTGTCTGGCACATCATAAGTTCCTGACATAGGGTAGAAAGTACCATCCTCACCACTGCCCCTCACCATCACTGTTTCTTTTCTGGTGTAAGCCTTGTGCTCCTTTGCCAGTCAGTGGCAGGTGACAGATAGGAATATATAAAGTGGAGACCTAATCATGAGTTCAGGGGCTCAGATATCTTCCCAAGGGATGTAACATCTACACTAGGACTTCAATGATAAGACAGATTTTTCAGGTAGATGAGGAGGCAGAGGAAAGAGCCCATCCAAAGTTAGATTGCCAAGAACATGAAATACCAGATCTTTGAAATGGTTAGTGCACAGAATGGGTGAAAGATTAGTCAATTTGGCCGATCTCAGACCATCTAGGCTGATGAACCAAGCCTCCTTTTGAATGGAGGGATTGAGGTTTGGAGTGAGAAAACACTCGGTCTAAAGGAACACCTTAAGTTAGTAACAAAGCAGACCAAGAACCAGAGCTGTTGATTGTACAGGGCTAAATTTAAATGTCTGGTCCTGAAGTCTCAAAGTCAAATCCTAGCTCTCTAACTTAACAGCTATGTGGATCATTAGCAAGTTCTTCAATGGTGCTCTCAGTTACCAATCAGTAAAACGGGAGTCATAACAGTGTTCTGGGGGAAATGAGATAACCTGAATAATTGGACTACTCTCAGTAAATATTACCCAAGGTTCAAAGTAATACTGTAATAGGAAAGACACAGGCTTCAGAAACCATTAGAGTAAGTCAATTCTCCTCTGTAAGTCTGTTTCCTCATTTGTAAAATGGGATTAGAGATGCTTTTTTTTTTGTAGGGCTGTTGTTAGGCTAAAATGAAATGACTGTTGTAGGCATCTAGCACAGAAATTTGTACACAGTAGGCACTAAACCTGTGTCAGTTCATTTAGCTATGCTCTGCTCTTTTTCCACCACACACACAGGCTGCCCCAGACTTTGGCTTGCATTTAGCCAACAAAGACAGTAGAACTCAGAAGGGAACACCATGGAGAGAAGGGTTGGAGGTGCTCAAAGGCCGGAGAAGAGGAAGGGGAGTGAGAGACCAAAGGCAAGAGTGTTGGGTAATAAATTTGTAGGCAATGGAGATTCATAAATCAAAGGTCAGGCATGCTCCAAGCTTTCCCTGGAGAGGGAATCATAGGTCAGAATGACCACTTTTCTCAAATACCAGAAATGAAATCTTCCTCATTGGAGACGGGACTCAGGCCTTCTGGGATAGGAAGCCAGAGGTGAAGGAGTGACAGCACACATTAATTTATGGTTGTATTAGGAGGCGAGGCTGAGACAGGAATGGCTTGTGGGGGAGTCAGGGGCTGAGTTCCGATGCCACTTCTCCGGGAACTATAGAACCTTTGACCAACCATTCTATTCCCAACACCATTACCCAATCAGCTGTTGACATAGTTAGCAGACAGAGACCTAGTTTCTAAGGGGGGGAGGGCTGGACTGGAGGGGGAGAAAGAGGCAGTAGGGAAATGTTCCTATTGGTCTCTCCCCCTCCTCCCCATCTCCTTGGGTTGAGCTTAAATGTCTCTGTGTTAGCTGACCTCAAGCTTAATGAGAGTCGAGGACATGACGTGGCTGCACAAATACAGGACACAACCTCCAAATGTGAATAGGGCAGATTAAGAGAAAGAATGAGTTCATTCCTGTTGCCCTGGTCAGGCCATATCTGGAGAACCCCAGTCACTTCTGGTAAGAGGGATATGCACAAATTGTAGCTAGATCGTGATGCTGAAGGTTGTCTCAAAAGCCAAGTCTTAGTGAAGTGTGGAAAGCAGGAATGGAATATGCCCTCTGAAGGGACAATTTAGGCAAATGGTTATGTTGTTATAATAAATGAAGACTAGTGGGGAGTTAAAAAAAAAAACCCAGAAATTAAATATAATCCTATAATACTAGAGTTCATTCTTCAGACCCAGTCTTTAGGTGGTAAAAGTGAGGTTCATGCTGGTCATATGGTTAACAGAGTGTGAGAAGAGCCTCTAAATCTGTTGCAAGGCACCCCAGTGTTATCAATGATGTCACTTCAAAATTAAGAGAAGGTGAATTTTGACCCAATAGGATAAAAAAAAAAAAAACCTTATAACTAGAATCCTCTAAATTTGGAATGGATCCTTCCATATATCCAGTGGTTTTCCTTCCCCAGAGATGATGAAATCAAGTGTTTTATTTATTTATTTATTTTTAAATGTTTTTCTATTTATTTCTAGGAGAGAGAGAGAGAGACAGTGTGAGCAGGGGAGGGCCAGAGAGAGAGGGAGTCACAGACTGAAACAGGCTCCAGGCTCTGAGCCGGCAGTCAGCACAGAGCCTGACGCTGGGCTCGAACCCACGAACCGCGAGATCATGACCTAAGCGAAAGTCGGACGCTTAACCGACTAAGCCACCCAGGCGCCCCGAAATCAAGTGTTTTAGAAAGGAGTCTGTCTTAGTCTGTTTGGGCTGCTATAACAAAATACCATAGACTATGTAGTTTATACATGATGGAGATTAAATCCTCACAGTTCTGAAGGCTGGGAAGTCTAGGATCATGGCACTGAGGATGCAGCTAGTGAGGGCTAGCTTCCCGATTCATAGATGGTAATTTCTTGCTGTGCCTTTACATGGTGGAAGCGGCAAAGAATCTCTCTGGTCTCTCTTTTATAAGAGTACTGGTTCCATTTCTAAGAGATCCAACCTCATGACCTAATCACCTCCCAAAGATCCCATCTCTTAATACTAGCACCTTGGACATTAGATTTTGAACCTATGAATTTTGGGGGGATACAACATTCAGAGCATAGCAGGCTCTAATGTTAGTAGAAAGCGGAGAAGATTTTTGTGGTTCTTGTTTGTTTGTTTTTACTAAAAAGAATAAGGGGTGGATTCACAAAGAAATACCATCTGGTGGGCATCTAGTGAGCACTTTTACCCTTTGCTGTTGGAGCCTTTTATTTCTCTGTCAAAATACATAATATATTTTGCCTTAGTTGTGTACATATCTTGGGATGCAATGTGTTATAATGGACAGGACACTGGCTTGAAGTTTGCATTTTGAGTTTACTTTGGATTTGGCCTCTGACAGTTATTAGCTATGTAACCTTAAACAATTTACTTAATTCCACTGATTCCCCATTGCTTAATCTTCAGAATCGATGGTTTAGGAGATGAAATTGACATATAAATGACTGATCCCATAATAGATGCTCAACTAGTATTTCCCACTTGCTTTTTCGACAATGCAGAGCGCCTCTGTTGTCCAGCTCATGGTTGTACAAGATGAAGGAACTAGTAAGAGTGAATTGACTTGAAGTGAGGAAATTCGTAGTACTCAGCTTTCAAAATCCATAATTCCCTAGTAGGAATTGATAAAAGGAATGGAATGGCACTACAGCATCCATGTGGACCTAGAGAAATAATATGGCTAAGTGGACAAAATGTTTATACAGAGTTGTTTATAACAGCAAAGCATTTGGAAGAAAACTAGTTGGTCTTACATGGAAGGCTCAAATAACACATAGTACATTCATATAATTGCAGGGCTAAAGGGCCTACCCAGATAACATAGTACATATACATCTAACAGAAAAGACCTATTAAGTGTAAAGAGACAAATAATAGACTATGGTGTATATATTTGTTGACCATAGCAGAGTTGGTGGAAATGCTGTAGATGCAAGTATATCCTTAAGCCTATATCAGCATTCCAATTCATTTGCATATCCATGTTATACCTGTATCTATGTCTGGAAAGGTATGTGCGCATTGCTGATGATTTTATCTCTGGGTTGGGATTATGGGATTTAGAGGGCACCATTTTCACTTTCAGTTTATATACATCTACATGTAGATGTTATAGAATGAGCAAGAATTACTTTTAGAACAAAGTACAATAAGGTATTTCCATTTTGAAAATGTGCATATACACATCTATTTTATAGCTGGTGTGATGAATTTGAGCAATTAAACCATGGTTTTATGGCATCCCTGTAGTTCACTGGGGTGACTTTCAGCATCTGGCCTGAGACTACTCCCACAAAACAGAAAACTAGTAGCTCAAATACTGCTGCCTGGATATAGATCTTCAACATCAGCTTTGAAATGTGATTTGGAAGATAGTGAAAATAGTTCCATTTTGCCTTCTCTTTATTCTCTCGCAAGAAATCATAAGACCTTCCCAAGAATTCATTCCATAACTGATGGTAAGAATGACAGAGTCAACCAACCCAGTGATTTCAGTGTGGAACTGAAATAGACTACAAAATAGCAGCCAACCTTGCTATACGATCAGTGGGAAAGTTGTTCCATAGAACATTTGTTCAAGGTCATACTATGCTTTGTATTTATCTACCCTGAGTCATCTTCAATTATAAAAAATGCCATTGATTTAATAATAGCCTTTCAAGAAAAGAAGAAAGACTATAACACTTAATGTGTACATCCATTGTGCACCGTCTATCCTAATTTCAGAAATGTCAAAATATGCAAAATAAGATTACAAGTGCATCTGAGATCATAAAAATATAGCCTGAGAAGCCTAAGTTTGATCTTGTTCAAAATATCCTAGGGGCACCTGGGTGGCTTAGTCGGTTAAGCCTCCGACTTTTGCTTAGGTCATAATCTCGCGGTTCGTGGGTTCGGGCCCCGCGGCGGGCTCTGTGCTGACTGCCAGCTCAGAGCCTGGAGCCTGTTTCAGTCTGTGACTCCCTCTCTGACCCTCCCTGCTCACGCTGCTCTCTCTCTCTCTCCTAGAAATAAATAAAACATTTAAAAAAAATATCCTAGAAATTCCAGAGGCGCCTGGGTGGCTTAGTCGGATAAGCGTCCGACTTTCGCTCAGGTCATGATCTCGCGGTTTGTGGGATCGAGCCCCGCGTCGGGCTCTGTGCTGACTGCCAGCTCAGAGCCTGGAGCCTGTTTCAGTCTGTGACTCCCTCTCTCTCTGACCCTCCCCTGCTCACGCTGTCTCTCTCTCTCTCTCTCCTAGAAATAAATAAAAAATATTTTAAAAAATCCTAGAAATTCCAAAAGACTTAATTCCTGATAGCTAAGGAAAGGGTTAATATAATCTTGAACTGAAAGAATGTACAATGACATCAAGTTTGTTTTTTTTCACGATGGATTCAGCAACAATGGTTCACAGGACATGCCAACTCTTCTCAGATAGGAAAGGCTTATCTTGCTATGTTGAGAAAAATCCTAGGCTAAACCAAGCCTGTGACGATTTCTGTGATCTATTAGCAATGTCTGCCATGAAAGCAAGAGGGGCTCAGTCAATAAATATGCCATTATAATACAGACAGATCAATTCACTGAAACAAAATCCCTTTCAAGTGCTTGCTCTCTTCTTCCTTCTCTGTCATTTCAGCCATATGTAGCTGAGAGGATCATCGAGAAGCCCAAGAGTGGTCAAGTACATTCTGATTGCAGCAAATTCTGGTCCTTAGCCACCATGAGCTCAGTTTCTCATGTCTCCTAATAGAAACTGAATGGATGGGACAACTGGGCATCAGCAGGTGTTCCCTGATTAGCTGTTTGTGGCACCCATGGCTGCCATGGGAGCCAGGCTCTGGAGGACGTTGGCCTGATAGATTTATTAGGCAGAGGTAAGAGTTGCCCAATTTGTCACCAAATCTTATGGGGGCATATGACTACAGTTTTAAGGAGAAGTATGGAACATTTTGGGGTTTGGTGATTCCTGATAGAGTTCATCCCATGGTACCAGTCTTCCTGGGAAGGGGTCTTAACACGCTGGCCACCTAGGGCCCTGAGGAACAGGATGTGCTGGACTAGAGGGGAAAGGACACTCAGGGTGTTCCTGTTCTCTGGTATTTATGACCTTTAGGGCTTTCTGGTTTCTTGGCTTCTCAGCTGGAAGGGACTTTGGAACCCAGCTCTTCTATGTTACAAACAAGGTCCAGAATGGGAATGGAATTTTTCCAAGGTCACACAGCAAGTGGGACAGGAACCCAAGTCTCCTGGCTTAAGGGCAATGTCTTGCTCTCTCTCCTTTACACTTCGATATTCTACACACTTGCAGACCCTTTGGAGTCATGGCACATTTACCCAAACTGTTCCCCTGTTTAAAACCTTTACCTGGCTTTTTGGGGAAAGAACATACTCTTGAACGGAGTTCCCAAGAGCCATCATGATCTGCCCTCTGCTGAACTCTCCAGCCTTGTTTTCCTTCTTTCCCTCTCACCTTGAACTCTCTATCCCAATGAGAATTATACTTCTTAAGTGTATCCTCTTAACTACCTATGCCCCAACTCATGTTTGCATTGGTTGTTCCTTCTGATGATGCATTCATGGGATGACTCCTTTGATGTTAAGCACAGACTTTACTTTTTTCTCCGTGGATTGTTTGAGGTCCAGGACTGGACCTGTGTCAGCTGTTCACATCTAGAACCCTGTCACTCACAGTGTACTTTTGGGACTAGCAACACTGGCATCACACCCGAGAACTTATTAGAAATGCAGAATCTCAGTCCCATCCTAAGCCACAAAGTCTCTCTGAATTTTAGCATGGCTCTCAGCAGATTCTCATGCCCATTAAAGTTTGAGAACCATTAATGGTGCTGGGAGACCTGGACAACAACATGCAAAAGAATGAAACTAGATCATTTTCTCATACCATACACAAAAATAAACTCAAAATGGATAAAGGACCTGAATGTGAGACAGGAAACCATCAAAACCCTAGAATAGAAAGTGGGGAAAAAACCTCTTTGACCTCAACCGCAGCAATTTCTTGCTTGACACATCCCCAAAGGCAAGGGAATTAAGAGCAAAAATGAATAACTGGGACCTCATCTAGATAAAATCTTCTGCATGGCAAAGGAAACAATCAATAAAACTAACAGGCAACTGACGGAATGGGAAAAGATAGTTGCAAATGACATGTCAGATAAAGGGCTAGTATCCAAAATCTATAAGGAACTCACCAAACTCCACACCCGTAAAACAAATAATCCAGTGAAGAAATAGGCGGAAGGCATGAACAGACACTTCTCCAAAGAGGACATCCAGATGGCCAACAGACACATAAAATGATGCTCAGCGTCCCTCATCATCATGGAAATACAAATCAAAACCACACTGAGATACCACCTCATGCCGGTCAGAGTGGCTAAAATGAACAAATCAGGAGATACTAGATGCTTGCAAAGATGTGGAGAAATGGGCACCCTCCTACACTGTTGGTGGGAATAAAACTGGTTCGGCCCTCTGTAAAACAGGATGGAGGCTCCTCAAAAATTAACACATAACTCTATGTCAGAGCTTGGCTAAAATGAACTACTACATTCCCACTGCGGGGAGGGTGCCCATTTCCACACTAGCACCCAGTACTCCTGATTTGCTCATTTTAGCCACACTGAGATACCACCATGCCAGTCAGAGTGGCTAAAATGAGCAAATCAGAGAACTCTAGATGCTGGCGAGGATGTGGAGAAATGGGCACCTCCTACACTGTTGGTGGGAATGTAAACTGGTCAGCCCCTCTGGAAAACAGTGTGGAGGCTCCTCAAAAAATTAACAATATAACTCCCCTATGACCCAGCAATAGCACTGCTAGGAATTTACCCAAGGGATACAGGAGTGCTGATGCATAGGGGCACATGTACCCCAATGTTCATAGCAGCACTCTCCACAATAGCTAAAACATGGAAAGAGCCTAAGTGTCCATCAACTGATGAATGGATCAAGAAGATGTGGTTTATCTATACCATGGAATACTACATGGCAATGAGAAACAATGAAATCTGGCCATGTGTAGCAACATGCATGGACCTTGAGGGTGTTATGCTGAGTGAAATAAGTCAGGCAGAGAAGGACAGATACCATATGTTTGCACATATAGGTAGATTAGAAGGAACTTAACGGAGAACCATGGGGGAGAAGAAGGGGAAAAACAGTTGGGGAGAGGGAGGGAGGCAAATCATGAGAGACTCTTGAATGCTGAGAACAAACTGAGGGCTGATGGGAGTGGGGGAAAGGGGGGGTGATGGGCATGGAGGAGGGCACTTGTTGGGATGAGCGTTGGGTATTATATGGAAACCAACTTGACAATAAACTATTTAAGAAAAATAAAAAGAAGTTTGAGAACCAATGTGGTAAACCAGCTTCTCACCCTCCTTTTACAACATGCTTCTTGTGACATGTTTCACTGCAACTGCTTATAGACTTTTGCTCACTAGATGCTGCTCCTCCTAAAGGCAGGATCTATCTTCATCATTCACAGATTTCCAGCCCATAGCACAGAGCCTGGTACATAATAAGCACATTAAGTGAAACAATGAATAAATAAATTAATAAAATGTCTCCACAGGTCCACAGGCCTCTTAATATTTGTAAGAATAATGCATTTTTTATTGCTATTTTTGAGCTGGAAAGGCCTTAGGTTTCACTGAATTCAACTGTTTCCAACTGTGACCTATAGATCTTTAATAGCTCAGAGAGACCTAAGAGTCCCTTGGGATTGGGGGCAGGGGGGTCTAAAAGGGAGACCTAGCAGGAGGGGCTCCAGGCCACCCTGTCTAGCTTCTAGCAGAACAACTGTGTAACCATCTGAGCCACACATTATCCAATTATTTAACAAGTAATTATTTAGCACCCACTTATAAGAGTGACTAGGATATAAGGAAACAAAAGCTGCCATAGTAGCACAGAAGGAGATAACACAAGAGTAAACTCATAAGCAGTATAAGATACCAAAGCTAATAGGTATGACGCAGAAGATTAAAACATGAGGGTGTGATTGAGAGTATATGTAGAAATTTTAGAAGGTTCTCTGAGGAAGCATCATTCTAGTTAAGACCTGGGGGGGTCTATGTAAGATCTACTTAGAAAAAAAAGTTTCCACTGCTTGAAAGAAAGAGTGCCATTGCTCTAGTTCATCCTGATCATTTTACAGATGATGAAACTGAGGGCCCGAGAAAGCCAGAGCACAGAGTTGTACCTTGAGTTCATGAGCACTGTCAGGATAGATTAGGATGCAGCTATCTTGAGTCCTACTGACATGCCAGTGTGGGATGTTAGAGGAATCTCATATCCTCTCCAGAGTCTAGGAAGACTAAGGAGGGAGGAAACTGGGTGATACCAAAGGGGGCTGGTGGACAGAGAATGGTGACCAGCTGGCTGGAGGTTAGTGGGTTATCAGAGCCCATTACCAAGCGGGTTGTCCTACCTCTGTGGGTGGCCAGACAGCCTTTCCAGAAGATTTATGTCCTTGAGGGCCATAAAGGATCCCAGAAGGTTGTAAAGACAAAGTCAGGAGTGGAGCTCTGGTTTACCTTCCACCCAAACTCTCTGAGCCCTGTGGGAAAGGCCAATAAAGTGGGATGCCTTTCTCTGACCATAGGCAAGATGGCAGCCCAGATGACTCACGCAGTGGCTTTCATCTGAGGCTCTGTGCTTCTGCCTGTCTGCCCTCTTTTCGCTTTTATCTAAAGAACCTTCCTTTCACGTAAAAGAGAGAAAGCTATAGTCCAGGACCCAATGGACAGATAATGTCTATTCCAAGGAGAGGTCCCAGCTCTCATCCATTCCCTTGAGGGCCTCAAATCCTTGGAGGGTTATGTGAAGTGTTTTAAGGGCTCAGGGTGAGAACTCAGGGCAAAATCAGCCTCCATATAAAACCCTGTGCAACCATGAGCAGTTCATTTGACCTCACGGGGCCTTCAATTCCTTATCATAGACAACATGCGTGAATACCTACTTTGTCCAGTTTACTAGGTAATTTTAAAGCATAGAGTGCCACCAACGAAGTATTTCAGGAGGTCAGGTGATGTTCTCCAATGCTACCAGTACCGCCCTGCCCCAGGACGCCACACTATCTCCCTTGGATTATTATAACAAAGGCCTCTAGAGCCTCACTACCTCCCCCTGTCTTGACCCCTCTCCATGTTTCCAACAGGAAGTCAGAGGGATCTTTCTTTACTAAAGATCTGCTAATATCACCCCCTTGTGAAAAATACTTGAAAAGCTTCCTATTACCCTAGGGAGATAATCCAAACTCTTTAACCCTACTTAAAGGGCATTCAGGACTCCCCCTTCTGACCTCTCCCTTCTTATCTCTTCCCATTCCTGCTGTCACACCCTTTGCTCCAACTACAGGGAAATTCGCTCAGTTTCTCCACAGAGTGTTTACCGAGTGTAGCAGGGCTTCCCCTGGAAA
Organism: Proteles cristata cristata; assembly: GCA_017311185.1. Taxonomy (NCBI): domain Eukaryota; kingdom Metazoa; phylum Chordata; class Mammalia; order Carnivora; family Hyaenidae; genus Proteles; species Proteles cristata. The sequence goes on along the minus strand of JAESUZ010005596.1, from coordinate 483,092 downwards.
GGTGAAAGGGTTTTAGGTGGTCACAGACACACATTAAACAACAATGAATCACACTGGGAAAAGCGGTTAGGTTCTCTTTTTCATTCTCTTCCCCTCCTCCAGATTACTTTTAAAAAGAAAGCCTTGGTTTGAACCTGTCTTTAGTACTTCTCTAACACTTGCTAATTTCCTTTTTAAACTCAGGTCAAGCTCTACTAGGATTGAATAGCATATTTTCTGTTTTGTTTTGTTTTGTTTCCCTTCCCTTGTAACAAATGCTTACATTTAATTTTCTTTTTTTATTATATATTTTTAAATCCTTAATTTTTTTTTGAGAGAGAGAGAGAGACAGAGCATGAGCAGAGGAAGGGTAGAGAGAGAGGGAGACTCAGAATCCAAAGCCGGCTCTAGGCTGTGAGCTGTCAGCACCGAGCCCGACACAGGACTCCAACTCACAAGCCATGAAATCATGACCTGAGCCCAAGTCAGGCACTTAACTAACTGAACCACCTAGGCCCCTACATTTCATTTTCTATTAAGGGTAGTTGGTACTAATTTTCCCTTTACAAGATGATACAGTGTTTTCAAATATATTTTCAATGAGAAGTGAATCTAAGAAATACCAAAACAAAACAAGAAAAAAGTGCTCACAGTATGGCGATACGTCAAAACTCATAAAAGTGGCAAGCAAATGAAGAAAACTTGAGGAAAAGCCTGCCCTGATGTAACATTATCTCCTCTGTCCACTCCTCGGGCTATCCTCAATGCCCCAACCCTCCAGTCCTCCTCCCTCTTCTCCTCTAGCTTGACCCTCTTCACCCTGAGGGTCTTAGTCTCAGCACCTGGGAAGCCTTAACTAGGTTACCTAGATCAGATGTCGATCTTTCAGCTCCCAAAAGGGCCCTATTGTGCTATCTTTTCACTTATTCCTATTTTTCCAGTTGCTTAAATACTTAATTACCTCCAACAGTGAGCTTCTCTCCTTTTATCACAGCATGGTCAACAACCAACTGGTAACAGGTGGTATTATAAGTAAGTTATGAATGAATGAATAAGTGAAAGTTGTTAGGCACAAGGCACGAAATGCAGCCACAATTTCATATACTGCTTTGTGAAGCTTCACAAGATAGGGACTGTGCCTTAGTGATGTTTGAATTCTCCTGTGGCACCTAGCATCAGTGGCTGGCCTAGTCACTGCTGATGACAAAAATCATGACTTAATACACATTGAATATAGGAATGTATTTAGTCATGGTCACTAATGACTTTATTTTAGAAAACCTCAGGTTTCTTATGGAAGAGTGGGGAGAGCCCTAGATTAGGGGCCATGAGTTTGTGATGATGCCCTTCCTGATCCTGGTTAGGACACATCCCTTCCAGGAGTTCAACGTTCCTGTCTCTAACCTTAAAGGTGCAAGGCAGGTGAGGGAAGTGACTGATGGAAAGGAGGCTAATGTCTCTCTCCTATCTGACATTCCAGGAGTCCAAGAAACAAAAATTCCAAGATTCTGTCTTTCTCCCTGACCATTTCCCATCTCTAACCCTGACAGGAGGAGTAAGGTGGACGATACCCTTATTTATTTGACCAAGCCCATTCTTAGCCTACGGGAAAAAAGGTCCAGTAAAATCCCACGGAAGCAAGAGGACTCCACCACTCCACCCATACTCACACAGCCATCCATACCTGGGTCCCAGCTCGTCCTCACTCCTCCAGACAAAGTCACCAAACTTCTCGTAGTGAGAATTGTAGTGGTGCTGGACTCGGAACAACATCGAGGCTGAGACCTCCATCAGCGTGTTGTAGGCAGTCTGCTGCTCCTTTCCACTTGTGTACCCATTGTACAGATTGTAGATCTTGTCCGCTATCTCTGAGGTGGGGAGAAGTAGAGGCACAGATCACTGGGCAGCAGGAAAAAGTGAGCATGAATACATGCCTTGCAACAAGGAAGGCACATTTGTGAGAGGCTTCACATGTGCAGTATTTGGGGGCAGACAGACCTTAAATGATCCTGAACATCACTGGCTAGTCATGCTCAGTTTTCCCCTCTATCGGCTGGAGATAATGATGTGTACTCTGCAGGTGTGCTGGGAGGATGGCATTAAAAAGTGAATGTAAAGCATTCAACACAGGCTCATAATTTGCAAGTTTCAGTATCAACAAACATTGGTGCCCATGATGGAACAGAAAGTTCCAAGCAAATGCAGAGGCTTAAATCAACTGCCATGGGCTCATCTCGCCAGTCTACTTCTACCTCCCTTCTATAATATTTCTAACAGAGTTCTGTGATCAGGTATAACAGGTGTACATTCAAAAATCTTTGAAAGAGGGGCACCTGGGTGGCTCTGTTGGATAAGCATCCAACTTCACATCAGGTCATCATCAGTTCATGGGTTTGAGCCTCATGCTGGGCTCTATACTGATAGCTCAAAGCCCGGAGCCTATTTCAGATTCTGTGTCTCCCTCTCTTTCTGCCCGTCCCCTACTTGTGCTCTCTCTCTCTCTCTAAAATAATCATTACACATTTTTTTCTTAAATCTTTCAAAGAAAAACCAGACTCTTCTGCTTGCCACTCACGGCAATTTCTACTCCTTTAGTTATTCCTATCAACCGACGTAACTTGAAGTCATCATGGCCTTCTCTCTTGAATGGAAGGACCATTCTTTCATCTTTGAAGACTCTGATCAAAATTTATGTATAAGTCATTGGTAATGGTCACTCCCTCTAGAAGAATCTTGGAAACTTGGGTTAAGACGGGAAGAGCATTTACTTCTCATTATTTCCACCCTGGTATTAATTTTTCTTTCTTTTTTTAAACCACATGCATATGCTATTTTAAAATAGTAACAATCATTATCATAAATGACAAGGAAACCATCTCAAATCCCCTCACTTTTGAGACTCAATAGCTCCTCACTAGAAGGACTATCTTGTCTTGTCTGATACCACACGAAGCATTTATTATTGGGCTTATTATTGAGCCACTTGTAGAAACGTCTCTCTGTCTCCTAGAATGTGAACTCCTAAAAGGTGGAGAGCATTGCTTGTGTACCAGCGCTCTTAGAAAATATTTGCTCAACTTGAAGTGAATCACCAGGACTCATGAGCTACCATTACATTCTTGCCAGTCCTGATGTAGAAACCATATCTATGTGTTGGTGAAGAACTAAGTACAAGGTGGATGTGACTGACTGGTTCTACTTGTTTTTAGGTGTTTTATCTGAAATTCACAACTTCATGCACCAGGAGCAGCAAAAAAGTCTAATCCTGCATGCTAGCTCTCACTCATAGTCACTGACTGTAGCTCTAAGCTGAGTATTCTGAGGCCACCTCTGGACCAGATGGGAATGTGCGCTATGATGAGCTAATGATAGTAGGTGCAGTGGTCTTCTACTGTCACTGATATGCCAGCTCTGGCACAGACTGAAATGGGAAAAAGACTGGTCTCCCAAAAGCCTAAGGGGCAGGATAGTGTTACGGGGCCCTGAATCTTTACCATTCCTTGCCTCTAAATCAGAATACAGACAAACTCTATGAAAGAGGGGCAAGTCTTTCCACTGACTATGATATTGTTGGATAATCTCAATTTCCTTTACGATGTTGATTAATTCATCTCTGTGTCCCTCCTGTTCCCTTAGTCCTTTCACTTTCTTCTCTCTGTGCGAATGCGTGTATATGGCAGGAAAGGGGTGGAGGTTAATTTCTGGGTGCAGAACTTAGAGGAAATATGAGAATTGTCTGGGAAGTAAAGACATGGGTCACTTACCTTCTGCCTTGTTGTCATCCACCAGTGGACAGGCGGTCCTCAGGGTCACCGTGCTGAGTTCTGAGTGCCTCCCTCGTGTATCCACGGCATAGAGAGTGAACCTGTAGCACAGCAAGAAAACAGAGCACTGGGATGTGACTTTAGAGAAGGCCCTGGAAGTTGTACGGAGTAATACAAAATCATAGTATGGGAGTAAAGGTCAATAGAAGTCAGGGATGCATAGGCTGCAGGAGAAAAGATTTGGGGAAAATATAGCAAGTATATAGCATTTATTGGACACCAATCATCTGCTGGGCACTCTATACTTATTCTTATTTTACACGTAAGCAAACCTAGAAGGTAGGGGTTATTATCACCTGCACTTCACCAATGAAGAAACTGAGGCTTAGATTTTATATTTTTCTGTGATCTCACAGTTACTCTGGGACAGAGGAGTCTGAGTCCTGGGCTTCAGAAATGAACCTCAATGGTGTCTTGCACGACTTAAATATTCATTTATATTCTTTCACTCATCCATCGCACACTTACTGAGCATTAACTATGTGCCACCAGGTATTTTATTCATATACTACATACGCGGAGTATTATGGTTGCGTTTCACCAATAAGGACATTGGTCCTAAAGAGGTAAAGTAATTGGCCTCTTATTACATGGTAAGTAAGTAATGACAGAGGACCAGAACTTAGGTCTGCCTGAATCCAAAGATTATGTTCTTGGGCCACCTGCATGGCTCAGTCGGTTGAACATCTAACTCTTGATTTTTGTCTCAGGCCGTGATCTTAGGGTCCTGGGATCGAACCCTGCATCAGGCTCCATGGTGAGTGTGAAGCTTGCTTAAGATTCTCTCTCTCTCTCTCTCTCTCTCTGTCTCTCCCATCTTCACTTTTCCCTCGCTAGCTCTCTCTAAAACAAACAAACAAACAAAAAAACCAAAAACCAAACCAAAACAAAAAAAAAACAAACAAGGATTATGTTCTTATCCACAGTGTCAAATCTAAATTCCACCTTATATTTTTCATTAGCTGGCTTGGAGTGCTGGCAAGGATAAGAAAGTGTGGGCCAATACCTAAAATATATGTCTTAAGAGGTCTAAACATGGGGTATTTTGGCCGCATCTTCAGAAAGAACCTATCTATTCATTTACTTTTCTGGGATTTTGGCTTCTGCCCTTGGTATAAGATCAATAGCACTGTGGTGTGAGCATTATCTCTCTCCTCCTGTTATATCTGAACATTGTGCGTGGAGATCAGTTCTACGGCTTACTACACCCAGTACTATTTCAGTCAAGAGAAGCAGTGGGGGAGGGCCTGGGTGGCTCTGTGGGTTACACGTCAGACTCTTTTTTTTTTTTTTCTAAATGTTTTTTATTTATTTCGAGGAGAGAGAGAGACAGCATGAGAGGGGAGGGTCAGAGAGAGAGGGAGTCACAGACTGAAACAGGCTCCAGGCTCTGAGCTGGCAGTCAGCACAGAGCCCGAAGTGGGGCTCGAACCCATGAACCACGAGATCATGACCTAAGCGAAAGTCGGACGCTTAACCGACTAAGCCACCCAGGCGCCCCTACACGTCAGACTCTTGATCCCAGCTCAGATCATGATCTCATGGTTCATAAGACCAAGCCTTGCATCTGGCTCTGCACTGATAGTGTGGAGCTTGCTTGAGATTCTCTCTCTCCTTCTCTCCCTGTTCTTCCCCTGCTCATGCTCTGTCTCTGTTTCTCTCAAAATAAAATTTAAAAACCATGAAAAAAAAGTAAAAAATAAAAAAGAGAAGTAGTGGTGACAGAGGAAGGAGCCAGGTCCTGAAGATGGCTAGGCTTAAGTTCACATTCCATTCTACTTCCTTGGTCAAGTCACTTCACTTCTCTGTGCTCACATTATCTCTCTGTATCAGGCATCTCTGATAAAGAGGAGCTACCAATTTCATGGGGCAGTGTGGATGAACGTAAAATGTTATGTACTATACAAGGTGAGGAACGACTGAGAAGCCTTGCAGAGGGGTTAGAAGAAAGATCACAAGGAAACTACAGGATACAAGAATAAGCAAGTGGCAAAGTAGGAAGGTAAGGGCAGTATTGGGTAACACTGTGTAAGCAGTTACTACCCACACAACAACCCATCTAGAAAGTGGCAGAGGCAGGATCCAAACCCTAGCCTGCAGCTCTCAGAGGGTGTATATGTTGGTTTGAGTACAACGATATCCTAGGCATTTAACAGTACTGGGTATTTATGGTAGGCACTCGGCAAATATTTGAGTAAATGAATGAACCTGAGCATACCACGTATCATTTCTTTTCATAATTTTTTAAAAGTTAGTTTGTTTATTTATTTTTGAGAGTGAGATCAAGAGAGAATCCCAAGCAAGCTCTGCACTGTCAGCATAGAGCCCGATGTGGGGCTTGAACTCACGAACTAGAAGATCACGGCCTGAGCCGAACTCAAGTCAGATGCTTAACCAACTGAGTAGCCAGGCACCTCCCCTCTGACCATTTCATTCCTTAATTTCAGTTTCTATATCAATAAAATGGGGATAATTGTAGAGATAATGTATGACTGTCTCAAAGATTACATAGAGTGATAAATGAGCAGTGGCTTATAAGCTGCAGATTTTTTTTTTTTGAGGGTGGGGAGGGGCTGAGGGAGAGAGAAAATCTTAAACAGGATCCATACCCAGTGTGAAGCCCGATCTCACAACTGTGAGATTGTGACCGGAGCTGAAATCAAGAGTTGGATGCTTAATTCACTGAGCCACCCAGGCACCTTGCTGCAGATTTTCATAAAGACCCTTTCAAGAGGACATATTTGTGTAAGAATACACATTTAAAAAAAAAAATGCTTCCTTAGAGAAGAGGAGATGCATTTCAACCAAGGGAAACACGGAAGGACAGAGTAAACAGAACATGTGAATTAGCCTCAAAGCATGAGGAGTTGGAAGAAAATTTTAAACACTGCTTTCCCATTGACCACTTATATTTTCATGGTACTTCAGCAATAGATTTCCTCCACCCAGAGGGTCCAGGGTCATCTTTCTGCTTAGCCAAGCACCATGAATAACATCTTGGGGAAGAAGCAGTCTTAGATTTTTAAGTTATAAAAACCTAGGTTGATAAAAACCAAAATCATTGCTTTCCCCAATTATTGGCTGAGTATTCTCTGGGCCTCAGTCTCTATAAATAGGATGACATTCTCCATCTCTCACAAGTTTGAGATCAAGACTCAATGATACAATGATGGAGCAGGCCTGGTCCAGTCTTTGCTCCCTGAAAGGTAGCTTCTCTTTGTGTTATTAGAGTAACCAAATGTGTCAGTGGAGGCCTCAGGATGGAAGAAGCCTCAGGCCACCCTGCCAGCAGGGGTAGAGGGGTGGAGAAAGAAGAAGATGTCAACCTCACAGGCCTGGGTCAAAAGTCACAAGGCCAAGCAAGCGCTTTCTTGCCTGTCTCAGTTGTAATTGTAGAACTGTTCCAGAGACACATCTGAAAGTTGTTAGGGGACAGGCAGGGCTTGGAGGGGCTCTTTGTGAGAGGAAGAAAGTGGCGGCCCCTGATGTGGAGAGCAGTCGGCCGGGGGGTGGGGGGGGAGAGATAGAGAGAGAGAAAGAGAAAGAGAGAAACAGAGATAGGGACACACCCACAGAGCAGAGTGAAAGCAGGGAGAGGCTGAGAGAGGGCACAGGCGGGACCTCTGTGTTTCTCAGGGGACCCAGAAGGGTGCCCAGTACCTTCTGCTCAGTTCTTTCATCTTCTCTTTGCCCACGGATGCAGGCTGAGATCCACCAATAGTTTGAACTAGAACTCCTGAGCCACCACCAAGGTCCATATATTTATTTACAGGTGGGGAAACAGAGGCCCAGGGAGGAAAGATTCTTACATAAGGACCTACTCCCGTTTCGTTCAGAGTAGACCCTGGATTTTCTGACTCCTCCCCCAGCGCTCCTTCTACACACTAGACTGCTTCTGGTATAACTGGCTGACTTAGGTCCAACTACACCTTTGGGATACTTTTGTTACAAAAGAGGGGGCTCCAAGGATGAAGTGGGATAAGCTTTTTAGGAACCTAAAACTCTAGATGGAAATCCTTGCTGTTCCCTCCTTCCACTTTGCTTTAGGGGAAAGAACACTGGCCTAGGTGCTTGAAACAAACAAAACAAAACAAACAAACAAACAGAAATACCCATAAATACAGAGAATAAAGCGGTGGTTGTCAGAGGACTCGGATGGAAGGGGATAAACCAAATGGGTGAAGGGAAGTAGGAGGTACAATCTTCCAGCTAAGAATATGTCTTGGGGATGAAAGGTAGGGCACAGGGAATATGGTCAATGGTGTTATAATGGTGACAGATGGTAGCTACATCTGTGGTGGACACAGTGTAATGAAGAGAGTTGTTGAATCACTTTGTTGTACACCTAAAACCAATGTAATATAGTGTGTCAACTATACTTAAATTAAAACAAAGAAAGTAAACAAACAGAGTTCATGTCCCAGGTTTTCCACACACTGTGGCCTGTGAGCTCTTGGCTGTCTAAAGCAATATGGTTTCAGTGTATTGTGATTCCAGTGTGTGGGGAAGTGCCTTGGGGTTGACTACTCAAATGCAAAGTATTTTTCAATGTTTCTTCATCACCCTAGTGAAAAAGTCCAGAATCCTTACCACAGGCTCCCAGCGGCTCCTTGATCTTTATTGGTTTGACAGTACTGCATCACTGAACTTCAAATAAACTCCAGCCATACATCCAGTCTTGTTTACGAATCTTTGCTTCCTATTCTGTTTCATAGCAGAACCATATTCAACTGTTAATGGGTCCAGAACATGGATTCTACCTCTTTGCCTTTGCACATGCTACACCCTCTGTCTTGGGCCATCCTGCCCCTTCTCCACTTGACCCTTCCTTTACACCCTGTCCTTGAAGCATCAATCAAACCTCATCCCCTCCAGTAAACCTTTCTCTGTGCAGTGCATGGTGCCCTTGTATAGCACACGCTGCATTATTACGTCAAGTGCTCATACACTTCTCTCTCTCTTTTTTTAAATTTATTTCTAGGGGAGAGAGAGAGAGAGACAGTGTGAGCAGGGGAGGGTCAGAGAGAGAGGGAGTCACAGACTGAAACAGGCTCCAGACTCAGAGCTGGCAGTCAGCACAGAGCCCGATGCGGGGCTCGAACCCACGAACCGCGAGATCATGACCTAAGCGAAAGTTGGACGCTTAACCAACTAAGCCACCCAGACGCCCTTCATACACTTCTCTCTTGACCCCATGACTATGTATCTTCAGGACCAGAATATGGCTCTGCCCATCTCCATCCACCCACTTACATTGGGAAGTCAGACACCTAAATCACGTGGTGCTTAGCAAGTACTTTCGAGACTGAATGACAGATATGAAGGAGCAGCACCCTTGTCTGCAAACCAACTTCCCTATCTGTAAAATGAACAAAAGATGATTTGGTTGAAAGGCCATTATAAGAGATTAGATGACAGAAGGGCTAAAAGCATGACCTTGGAATCAGACAATTTAGTTTTACATTTGGGCTCCTTATTTATTACCTGTGTAAGGACTTGACGTCAATTTACTCCTCTATTAAATAGGAATCATGATACCAAAATCCACTGTATACAGTAGTGGTAGAATAAAGCAAGATGTGGGTAAGTGCTTACCATGACGCCTGGCATGTGTTAACATTCAGGGAGAGAGAGTTGTGGGCATTATCATCAATAATATTGTTATTATGACGCTGCTCAAGGCTCTGACCTCTCCCCCCAACATCCAGAGTGAGTTGTCCTAGTGGAAATCAGAGGAGATTGGGTGGAGAGGAAGCTGTTGTTGGTCCCATCCAAGACCTCCAGACCCCCTCACAGCAGGGGTGAGAGAATGAAACTGAGAAGTTAATTGGCGGTGAGAGCTTCTCACGGATCTGACAGGGGGTAAGAGCAGGGATAGAGCCCCAGAGGCCCACATCAGGACCAGGTCCCCAAGAGTACGGGAGAATGCGTTTGAAGTCTCCAGGCCAACGCCTGCTCTTCCCCAGCCGCCACATGATTTAGGCATTCTGGGGAGGCAAAAGTCTCCTCGCTGATTTGAAGGGAAACAGATGTTTCCAGGCCAGAGGCCCTGGTCTTGTAAAACGCTCCTTCCCCCCACCTCCTTCCCCCCACGCAGCTTTGGCAAACAACTTCCCGTTAGTTTAAACCCCACCCCCCCATCCCCGACGCATACATACCGAACCTACCATCACTCCCCTCCCCGCCATTCCCAGCACAATGTGGCAGTCAGGGTGGTGGGAAAAACAGTCCCAGTTCTGGCTGGATGGCCAGGGACACTTAACTGACCTTCTCTGGGTCTCAGTTTCCTGTCTCTGCAGTGATGAAACTAAACCAAGATCACCTCTAAGGATAGGCTAGATCTGATATGTTAGGGACTGATGATTTTTTTATCCTGTAAAAGAACTGGTACTATTCATTGCAGATCTTTCTCTGTTGCAGTCTATCACAAAGAGCATGGGACTCATATCAAACTGCTCCCGTTTTGAATCTAGCTAGACTCTATCAGCTACCGGGCAAGTAACAACTTAACCATTGGGCCTTGGTTTCCTTATCTGCAAAATGGGACAAAGGTTCCCGTCTCACAGCATTGTGAGAATTAAATCAGAATTCAATCCCATCACCCACATCTTAGGTCTCTTATGAATGAAATTAAGTGTCATATGTCTTTCTTGGACTACTCAAAAGGCACGGAACAGTTTGGACCTGGAGGAGGTGTACAATAATGTTTATAATTAGTTGTCAGCAGGAGGACAGTAGGCACTGGGCTGCCCAAAGACTCAGGTTCTTAATCCAGTTCTGCTCTAGTCATAGAAAGAGGACTCTCATTTTCATGATCACGATGAAGTGGAGCTTCACGGTTGGAACCAATTTTGGAGCCTGACTACCTGAGTTCAAATATTGGCTGTACAACCTACATTTTTTGACCTTCAGCAATTAACCTGTCTGTTCTTTAGTGTATCTTGTCTTTAAAGTGTGGATGATCATATCACCTCCTTCAAAGGGATGTTGGAGGAATAAAGTACTTAGTACACTGCCTGGCACCGGGTTAAGTGCTAACTAAGCATGCACCACTATTTGGTGTGTGTGTTTAAATTATTAGTGTCTTCTAGAATGGTTTTAAAAAGTGAGCCTCCCTCCCCAGTTTTTTAGCATTTCTCTCATTGAGACATGGGGGTTCTATGTCTCTTCACCTTGAATATTGGTGGCTTCAGGAATGTCTTGACTAATAGAACACAGCAGAAGTGATGCTTGCTGTATGGCTTTTGAGACTGGGTCATAAAAGGCTATGCAACTTCTACCTAGCTCACTGAAACATACTTGGTTGGATCCCTGAGCCTCCATGCAAGACATCCAGCCACCTGCAGGGCACCCTGGAGTGAGGAAGCCAGGACACAGGGAAGGAGAGGCTGATGTCAGTAGTCCTCGTGTTCAGGTCATCCCAGACCAAGCTCTAGCTGGATGAGCAAAAGAACTTTCAGGTAATTCTAGCCCAAATGGTCAGGTCACCCATCCCTGAAGCTGATGCTCCAGAGTTCATGAAGCAAAGACAGCTGATCCTGCCATGCCCTGTCTCGGTGCCTGACCTACACAATCCATTAGCATAATCAAATAAGTTGTTTTGAGTCACTAAATTTTGGGGTCATTTATGACATCATCATCAACAGTAACTTAAACTTCCAAGCATCTACAGCAAGGGTCAGCAAACCATGGTCCGTGGGGCAAATCTGGTTTGCCACAGGTTTCTGTAAATAAGGCAGAGCTAAGTAATTGCAACAGAGACCACGTGACCCACAAAGCCTAAAATGTTACCATCTGGACCTCTAGAGAAAAGTCTGCTGACCCCTGATCCAGAGTTATGACAGTACTTAACACAAAATCATTTTGTTTATTTCATTTGATGCCAGGGATAGAAATCATTCCTGTTTTACAGACAGGCTAAGTGGATTCAGATGACTTGTCCAGGGTCACACAGCTCTTCTCACCCCAGGTCTAATGTCACAACTGCTTGCTGAAGATCTGGACTCCAGTTTGGGTTCAGATGCTGAATAAGCAAGGTGGCCTTGGGCAAGTTCTACTGTCTCTGTTCTTAGTTTCCCAGCCTGCAAAATGGGGGCATTGGGCAGGATAGTGTGATAGTTCTGGATATCCAGAACTCAGATATCCAAAGTTTTCCCTAGCTGGGTGGTGGCCACCAGGTAAAATCTCTCTGTTCTTCAGTCCAGAGTATCAAAGTGAGGCTTGAGAATGAACAGCCGGGGCCTGTTATGGTTCCCTGCTCTGCTCCACATGCAGCCCACCTACTCCCTAGCACTAGAAACCAATCTTTTAATATCCCAGTTTGGGCTGGCAACTTGTTCTGCCAACATAAATATTTAATTCCAGGGCCCAGCACAGAGACCGTCATGGTATTAAGGACTCTGGTCCTGGTTTCTCCTTTCAGAACGACCTAGTCTAAGGCCTGATTAGGAGGCTAGTAGAGCACCTGCTAGGTATCTGGCACTCTACTATGCAGGGGAGGAACATCTGGGGAGAAGAGTGTGGTCTGTGCTTTCCAGGTGCTCACAGAAGAGCAAGGATATGGTCAAGTGAAGGAGAAATGGGATGCAGTTTTAGGAGCACTTCAATAAAAGTTCATTCTTGCCCTTCCATTTCCTTTTGATGTGTTCTTCCTACCTTCTTTAAAACAATGGACTAAAGCCTTGGACAGGCATTCAAGGACTGTCGGGATCGCCTGTCAGTGGCAACCTTACAGGGAATGTCAACCACCTGCAAAATGTCTCATTTTTCTCCTACCAAAAGATAACCCCACAAAATGGGGACAATCCTTATACTCCCCACCCTGAAAGCCTTAGAGGAGTGAATGAGCCAAAGGATTTTAACATACAAAAACTAAGTAAAAGGTCCAATTGAGCTCATTCATTCACCTACCAAGTATAACCTGACCCTTTTTGAAAGAAAGACTCAGGTCTGCACTTGACTTAGCTTTCACTGCTGTTCTTTTCTCCTTCCTTTTCTTATTCTTGTCTCTCCCTTCCCTTTCTCATCCCTCTTTTCCTTCTCTTTTTCCAGGAAGTGGACTATATGATAACACACAGTTAGAATGACCACTGCTCTTAGCTGGAGGATGTTCATCTTCTTTTTTTTTTTTAAGTTTATTTATTTATTTAAAGAGTGAGCACACATGTAAGGGGAGGTGCAGAGAGAGAGAGAGAGAGAGAGAGAGAGAGAATCCCAAGCAGGCTCCATGATATCAGCACAGAGCCCAATGTGGGGCTCCATCTCATAAACCATGAGATCATGACCTGAGCCAAAATCAAGGGTCAGGTTCTCAACCAACTGAGTCACTCAGAGGCACTGAGAATGTTCATCTTTTAATAGGTTGTTTTAGGGCAAAGCACACACAGACTAATTTTATGGTTTCAAATCAAGGAATGGATTATTATTATTATTCCATGATTCCATTTCAATTTGTATTCCTGGGATCTTTAAAGCATATTGTGGCCTTTTTCTTATATCTTTATTATATACTGGACAGTCTTTCTAACACCCACCTATAGACAATAATGTTTAAATGACTACAGTTGTAGGAATATTTTGCAGGTAAGTATAGCTTAGAAGTATGTTGCACTGAGAGACAGAGGTGATGATTTGAAGGTTTAACCTTGTCTTTAACTAGCTATGTGGCTTTAGCCAAATTATTTGACTTCTCTGTAGCTCAGATATCTATTGACATCAAACCCCACAGGGGTGCTGTGAGGACCAAATGCTCATTATGGATGTGAAAGTGCCTTAGAGATCCCACGCACAATTCCTGGGCACTCACTCTGTATCAGAGCACTGTGCTGGGGGCTTTTACACAGTTGTCTTCTGTTCTCTTTAAAACTGCCTGAGGGGGTGTATATTATTAAATCCATTTTACAAGGAGGCAAATGAGCCATGGAAATTTGAACTGACTTTTCTAAGGCTACACAGATAGTTCAACTCAGCCCCTGCACAGGTCTCTCAACTCAGAGTTCAGTGCCATTTCCAAACAGATAGAACTAGTAACTATTCATTTGTCCCAATTGGATCTTGAGTCACAGTTTGGAGGAGGTTATTAGGAGGATGAACTCCATGTTCCCAACTTTTGACAAGGAAAAGCTCTTAGTACAGCAACACCATCATCAGCCATCATCCCCTTTCATCACCAGCATTACCCCCTTCCCATGTCTGACCCTGAAGTCTTTCTCTTCTTCCTTATTGCCTTTTAAATTGCATTTGGCCAAAGTCAAACTCAGAGGAGAGGAGGCCAAGCAGAGGTCTTCAACCTGAATTTATCCTTGGACATTAAGTCACGCAACATGACAGGTAGGATGGTTCTTAGCTACTTCAAATTGAGCTCAGTTTCCACCTGATTTGTGAGCACTGTTTTCCCACAGACGGAGGAACGGGTGTGGGGAGAGCAAGGCCTGCACTTGGGAGTCTGAAGGACTGAATTTATATCGTAGCTGTCTATTTCCTGTTCCTATTTTCTTTGAGAGTCTTGGTTTCCATATGTGTAAAAAGTGGAATTAACAATATCTGCCTCACAAGATTGTTTTAAGAACAAAATAACATGAAAAACACCTAGAATAGTGCTTGGTGGGGGGATAAAGTGGAAGCAATGCTTCCTGAAATCAACACCCTGGGCAAAGGCAATCCTCCTGGAGGGTATCATGGTAATAAGGCCACTGTTTCTCATACTGTTTACTTAGAACCCCAGCTCAGCCACTGGGTATGTAGGCAAATCACACCATGTCTCTGAGCCTCAGTTTCTTTCCCTTCCCCAGGCAAGGGAAACAAAAGCAAAAATAAACACTTGGGATTACATCCAACTGAAAAGCTTTTGCACAGTTAAACCATCAACAAAATGAAAAGGTAATTTACTGAAGGGTAGAAGAAATTTGTAGATGATATATTCAATAAGAGGTTAATATCCAAAATATCAAGAATTCAAGCAACTCAACACCAAGAAAAAAATCAGATTAAAAACTGGGCAGAGGATCTGAATAGACATTTTTCCAAAGATTTACACATGGCCAACAGACATTTGAAAAGATGCTCAATATCACTCATCATCAAAGAAATGCAAATCAAAACCACAATGAATTATCACCTCACACCTGTCAGAATGGCTAGTATCAAAAAGACAAGAAATAACAAGTGTTGATGAGGATGTAGAGAAAGGGGAAGCACTGTGTATTGTTGGTGGGAATGCAAACTGGTGCAGCTACTATAGGAAACAGTATGGCAGGTCCTCAAAAAATTAAAAATGGAACTATCATATGATCCAGTAACTGCACTTCTGAATATATACCTAAGGAAAATGAAAATAAAGATTTTTTTAGAGAGAGAGAGAGCACATGAGTTGGGGAGAGGGGCAGAGGGAGAGAGAGAGAAACCCAAGCAGGCCCCACACTCAGTGCAGAGCCTGGCATGGGGCTTGATCTTATGACCCTGGAATCATGACCTGAGCTGAAATCGAAAGTCAGATGCTCAACAGACTGAGCCACCCAGGTGCTCCAAAGCATTGATTTCAAAAGATATTTGCACCCCTAAGTTTCTGCAATATTATTTACAATAGCCAGGACATGGAAGTAACCTAAGTGTCCCTTGAGAACAGATGAATAAAGATGTGGTACATATACACAATGGAATATTACTCAGCTATAAAAAAAAAAAAATCTTGCCATTTGTGACAATGTGGATGAACCTAGAGAATATTACCCTAATGAGCAAAATAAGTCATACAGAGAAAGGCAAAAGCAGAATCAATAAACAAACTGACAAACAGAAACAGACTCATACGTACAGAGAGCAAGTTGGTAGTTGCCATATGGGAGAGGTTGGGGAGATGGGCAAAAAAGGTGAAAAGAATTAAGAAGAACAAAGCTCTTGTTATAAAATAAATAAGTGATGGAGATGAAAAGTACAGCACAGGAAATATAGTGAATAATATTGTAATGATTTATGGTGATAGACAGTGACTACACTTACCATGGTGAGCACAGAGTAATATACAGAATCACTCAATTACAATGCTGCACACCTGACTTAATGTAACACTGTATGTCAACTATACTTCAATAATTTAAAAACTGGTGATAAGAAAAACAAATAATACCTGCTTTTTCTCTTCTTCTCGTTAATCAACTGCAATTTATCTAATTTAGTTCAAAAATTTCAAGTCCAGTCTAGTCGCAATACAGTTTTATATTAATTTCAGGGGCACAATATAGCGATTTAACAATTCTACATGTTACTCAGTGCTTATCAAGATAACTGTACCTTTAAACCCCTTCACCTATTTCACTCACCTTTCTTCCCGTAACCATCAGTTTGTTCCCTATAGTTAAGAGTCTGCTTTTCAGTTTGTCTCTTTTAGCATTTTGTTGCAAAGGGTAAGATTTCACTCTTTTTATGGCTGAGTAATAGTCTATTGTATGTATGTAGGTGTACACACACACACACACACACACACACACCCTACATCTTTTTAACAATATCTGCTTTTAATAGTATGAGAATTAGAGACTATGCACACAGTGAGCTACTAACTGAGTGAAGTCTAAACCTTGGGCTGTCCTGGCTTTGCCCTCATCAGCACTACGACTGTGGGTGAGGTCCTTCCTCATGGACTTTGCTTTCTTTTCCTAGAAAACAAAGGGTCGTTAGATGTCTTCACTAGTGAATTCTACGAAATGTTAATATCAATCAACACCGATCCTACCTAAACTCTTGCAAAACTATAAAAGAGGAGGGAACACTGTCAACTAATTATATGAAGCCAGTATTATTCTGAAACCCAAATGGGAAAAGTCATCATAGGAAAGGAAACTACAGTCCAATATCCCTTATAAATATAGACATAACAAAATCCTAAACATATCCAGTAACATATAAAAATGATTATTCACCATGACCAAGTGGGATTTATCCCATGAAAGCAAGATTGATTCAGCATATGAAAATTAACCAATATAACACATCATATTAGTAGAATATAGGACACAAATTGCATAATCATCTCAATAGACACAGAAACAGCTTTTGTGAAACTCAACATCCCCTCATGATAAAAACATTTGAACTATTAGCAGAAGAAAACCACCCCAACCTGATAAAGGGCATGTGTGGAAAGCTCACAGTTAACATCATAACTTAATGGTAAAGACGGAAAACTTCCCGCTAAGGTTTAGAACAAGACAAGGTGGTTGGCTTTCACTGTTTTCTATTCAGCACTGAACTAAAGGTTCTAGACATGGTATTTAGGCAAGAAAAAAAAAAGCATCCGGATAGAAAAAGTATAAAACTATCTCTAGTGGAGTACTTGGGTGGCTCAGCCAGTTAAGCATCTGACTCTTGATTTTGGCTCAAGTTTGTGTAGCGTGTGAGATCGACCCACGCATCAGGGCTCTGAGCTGACACTGCAGAGCCTACGTGGGATTCTGTCTCTTTCTCTGTTCACCTCCTCTTTCAACATGAATAAATAAACCTTAAAGAATAAAACTATCTCTATTTGAGGATGACATAATCTTATCTATAGAAAAACAAAGGAATACACACACACACACACACACACACACACACACACACACCTTAAAAAGAAAGAAAACAAGTTCAGTAAGGTTACATGTAAGATAAATATACAAAAATCAATTGTTTATTTATATACTAGCAGTGAGCAATCAGAAAATGAAATTAAGAAATAATTCTATTTCTAGTAGCAAAAAAACCTTAGAAATAAATTTTTAAAAAGGCATGCAAAGGGGTGCCTGGGTGGCTCAGTTGGTCAAGCATCTCACTTTGGCTCAGGTCATGATCTCATGGTTCGTGGGTTTGAGACCCGCATTGGGTTCTGTGCTGACAGCTGTTTCGGAGTCTGTGGCCCTCTCTCTCTGACCTTCCCTGGATCATGCTGTCTCTATTTCTCTCTCAAAAATAAATAAAAAACATTTTTAAAAAAAAGGCATGCATGACTTAGACACTGAAAACTATAAAACACCAAACGAAAATAAACAAGACTTAAATAAATGGAAAGTTATCTTGTGCTCATGGAGTAGAAGATTTAACATTACTAATATGGAAATACTCCCAAATTTATCTATAGATTCAACACAATCTCCGTCAAAATCCCAGCTGATTTGTTTTGCAGAAACTGACCAGCTACTCCTAAAATTCATATAGTACCCAGAATAGCCAAAATAATCCTGAAAAAAAAGTTGGAAGACTCCCATAACCTGATTTCAAAATTTACTACAAAATTACAGTAATCAAGACTGTCTGACACTAGTATAAAAATAGTCATAGATCAATGGAGTAAAATTGAGAGTCCAGAAATAAACGCATACCTTTATGGTAAATTGATTTTCAACAAGAGCAAAAGAATCGTCCCTTTAACAACAGTGTCTCCAGCAAATGTACTGGGACAATTGGACAGCCATATGCAGGAGAATGAAATTGGACCCCTATCTCACACCATATAAAAAGATTATCTCAAAATGGATCAAAGACCTACACATGAAAGCAAAAACTAAAAATCCCCTAGGGGGGGAAAAAAAACCCCTAGATCTTCATAAGCTTAGATAATATGATGATTTCTTAGATATAACCCCAAAGACATAACCAAAGGGGAAAAAATAGAGAATCTGGACTTCATGAAAATTAAAAACTCTTGTGTGCTAAAGGACAATATTAAGAAAATGGAAACATAACCCACAGGAGAAAATATTTGTAAATCCCCTATCTGGTACAAGACTAATATTCAGAATATACAAAGGAGTATTGCAACTCAACAGAAAGACAAATAGCACAATATAAAAATGGACAAAAGATTTGAATAGATATTTCTCAGAGAAGATACATGAATAGCCAATAAACACATGAAAATATGTTTATATCATGAGTCAGTATGGAAATGAAAATGCAAGCATAATGGGACACCACCTCTTACCCATTAAGATGGCTATAACAAAAAAGACGAAAAATAACAAGTGATGGCAAAGATGGGAGAAATTGGAGCTCTCATATATTGTTGATGGGAATGTAAAACATGCAGCCATTCTGGCAAACAATTGGCAGTTCCTCTCAAAGTTAAACACAGAGCGAACATGTGACCTAGAAATTCTATTCCTAGGTATATACCCAAGAGAACTGAAAATATATGTCTATCCAAAAAAAAAAAAAAAAACTTGTACACAAATTTTCATAGCTGCATTATCCTTAATAGCCAAAAAGTGGAAAACAAATACCCATCAATTGATGAATGAACAAAATATCCATACAACTGAATATTATTCAACTATAAAAAGGAATGAAACCCTTATTCATGCTATAATATCACCAAACCTTGAGAACATTATGCTGAGTAAAAAAATTCAGGCAGAAAGGCCATATATTGTATGATTGTCCACAATAGGCAAATTCCTAGAGACAGAAAGTAGATTTGTGGCAGTCAGGACGGGGACGAGGGGACAATAAGAGCGGCTACCAATGGATACGGAATTTCTTTTTCAGATGATTAAAATATTCCGGAATTAGTAGTGATAATTGTACAACTTTCTAAACATCATCAAATTCACTGAATTGTATATTTTACAAGGGTGAATTACATGGTATGTGAGTTAGATCTCAAAAAAATAATAATAAAGCTCTATAAACAAAACCAATGGTGTCAGTCTACAAGAATCTTGTGTCTATAAAGGCGGCCATGGCAAAAATCTGAATCTCCAATATCTATAGCTTTCCGATCTCTGGGTTTGAGAAATCACCTTCTGCCTCAACATCTGTCCCATATTAGCTCATAGAGGCAGAAAGGTTATTGACAATAACCTATTAAAAAAATAAATAAAAGTCTGTTTTTGTTAAAAAATAAAGAAATAAAGGGGAAACGGGACCTTCAATGAAAACTTTTTAAAAAATAAATGTTTATTTACTTGAGAGACAGGGAGAAAGCAAGTGGGTGACAGCATGGGTGTGAGTGGGGGAGGGGCAGGGGGCATCCCAAGCAGGGTCACGATCTCACAGTGAAATCATGACCTGAGCGAAACTCAAGAGATGGATGCTTTAACTGACTGAGCCAGCCAGGTGGCTCTTCAATGAAACCTTAAAGGACAGACTCTGATTTATTTTTAAAGGAAGGAGTCTGTGGACCCTCAGCAGAACTGCTCAAAATCTCACTACAATACAGACCTTAGGGACATGGACTTGGCAGTGGGGCAAGCTCTGCTTTAAATATCATCTCTGTTGCTTATAGGCTATGTGACACTGGGTAGCTATTTTACTTCCTTCAGCCTCAGTTTCCTTGGGAATAAAATACACACAGCTCCACCTGCCTCATAGGGTTATTTGGAGGAATCTGCAGAGTAGCTAAGATTTCCTTGGCTCAATTCTGGACAGATAATAACAATTTAATACAGAGAATTACTGTTTTTAATGATCATCTGCATTTCTTATTTCTTTGATAAACAAAAATAAACATCTATTTTCAATCCAGTGCAGCCACACCTTGAACCTGTGGTATATTGCCAACAACCTGCACCAGTTCCTCCCTCTGCCTGGGATATTCTCTCCCCAGTCCTTTCCCTCATGTCTTTCAAATCTTTGTGCCAATGTCTCCTTTTCATTGAGGTTCCCTTTTAGTTATTTTTGATGAGGATCCTTTTTAAATTTCAACTACATTCAAACTGCTACACCTAGAAGTATATTAGAATACCATTCACCTAGCTCTATTTTTTCTTCTTAATATTTATGATCTAATATATAATTTCCTTATTTGTTACATTTACTGAGTTTGTCACTCCTGCTTGGATATAAAATTCACAAAAACAAGGACGGGGTCTGTTTTATTCACGGAGATATACCTAGTGCCAAAAATTGAGCTAGATCACTGGGGTGCCTGAGTGGCTCATTCAGCTAAGCGTCTGACTTTGACTCAGTTATGATCTCGAGGTCTGTGGGTCTGAGTTCTTCACTGGGCTCTGTGCTGACAGCTCAGAGCCTGGAGCCTGCTTCAGATTCTGTGTCTCTCTCTCTCTGCCCCTTCCCTGTCTTGTTCGTTCTCATTCTAAAAAATAAACATTAAAATAATTTAAAAAAAAAATTGAGCTACATCACAAGGTAGGCCTTCAATAAAGGTTTACTGAGTACATGGATATGTACCTATGAATATATATGTCTATCCGTGTGTGTGTGTGTGTGTGTGCATATGTGTGTGTGTGCAGTGTGAGTAGAAAGTGAGATATTGCAGATGCATTGCTCAGGACAAGGGGCATCCTTTTTCCCACATTCAGTATTAGGAAGATAGGGGAAAGAGAAGGTGGAGAAAAAGGAGGAGGAGAAGGGATTACAGTTTTCACAAACTCAAAGACTTAGGAAAGCGAGTCCCTTTGTGACTACTGAAACAGTTGTGTGCTCATTTTATAGTATTTCTGTAAACTTATGTTACTAAAAAGCAGGTGTGGTCCAGCAACCCAGTGCACACAGCTCCTGCCCATCAAGGGGTTGTCAACTTACTTGACTAGACTATACATGCACATAGATACACATACACACACACCCCCTCATATATATGTATCCACTTTGCCAATCATGGGCTATAAGTTATCTAATTTACTTTTTACCACAGTCTTAAGTAGATCATATTATCTCTGTTTGCAGATGAAGAAACAGAGTCTCAGAGAGATAAAACGAAATGCCTGAGTCACTTGGTGGTAACTTCCAGAGCAGGGTTCAATCTCAGAGCTGACCTGACCCCATTCAGGTGCATTCTTTGTAAAATACAGTATATCCATCGTGAATTAACACTTAAGTCTTAATCCAAAAGGCACTTATATGTGATCTGAAGATAGTAGTCTTGTTTCTAGTGCACATATTTTGTTTATTTAAAAATTTTTTTTTCATGTTTATTTCTGAGAGACAGAGACAGCATGAACAGGAGAGGGTCAGAGACAGAGGGAGACACAGAATCTGAAGCAGGCTCCAGGCTCTGAGCTAGCTGTCAGCACAGAGCCTGACACGGGGCTCAAACCTATGAACGTGAGATCATGACCTGAGCTGAAGTCGAATGCTTAACCGACTGAGACTCCCAGGCGCACCATCTAATGCACATATTTTAATTGGACACGAGTGTTTTCTGTCCTGAGTTCCTGCTGTCTTATGACATTGTAGTTTTGTTCCCAAATAAAAGCAAAGGATCCTTTCTGTTGCCATCCTAAAACAAACAAAACAAAAGGCACTTAAAATCCTTTGTGAACAGATAAAACATGTCCCCAAGAGCCAATGGTGAACAAGACAGGATAGAAAGTTAGACACTGGTCGAACTAGTCAGAGGAGTAAGGGGGTTGGCAAAGTTCTTCCTTAGAGGGGAGAGGAGAGCTATTACCTTCACCTGATCAGGAAGGCAGAGCAGTAATAGAGGGCCAAGTTAAGTGGTGCGAACGGCATGAGTTTAAGATCAGTTCTCCGAGCTGCCAAATAAACAGGTCACGGATGACGAAAGCACACTGGACTTGGACGAGTGGTATCTCAGCAGAACTCCCAACAGAAGTGGTGATCACTGAGGAGCTGGCCACAGCTGCCCAGAAAGCCCCAAGGGAAGCCTCCTGTGTGTCAGCCCTGAGCTCCAAGGAGAACTCCAAGTGTTCTCACAAGCTGAGAAATAGCCTCAGGACAGAATCTTGTCAAGTAGCTTATTCATCTCTTTCAGCTAAGGCTCAGAGAGGGCAATCAATCACATAGCAAGTTCAAAGCAGATTCAAGATTGGAACCTGGACCCCCTGTCTCCAAGGCAGGGTACTGTACAGACACTTAGCACAGTGAGCAGATTCACAGGGAAAACTACAATCAGGGCTGAGAACAGAGTATCCTTCCCCAAAGGTGTCTCCCTACCTCCATTCCACTGAGCATGACTGGCCAGCTGGGTACCCAGGCAGCCTTTATACTGGGAAGGTTTTACTCTGTTCTGATTTTTTTTTCCTCCTCTCACTCTGTTGATGCTTGCTCTATGGGCCATACTGCCTTGTTCTCTGCTCACTTATACGGCCCAATTTACCACTTCTCAGCAGCCATTATGTCTGGTAACTGCATGCCACTGTGGGTACCACATGACTGATCCTTGGTTTCCCCAGAAAGGATTCTGCAAAGAAGGCACCTCTCCTTCCCCCACTACAGTAACAGGCTCAGAATGGTATGGTTCCTCTGGAAGGCTAGGTGCCCAATGTATGGCACAAAACAGGTCTGCATTCAAACCCAGGGCTGTCTGCCCCCACCACCAGGGCCGTGTCCTCCCTCCCCATACTGTCCCTCTTTATTCTAGCTAGTGGGTCTGATCACTGCTGTGAACTTGGGCAACCTCACATAGCCTTTGTCTAATATCTCAGAACCACAGCCACCATCCGGCTCCCTTTGCCCCATGAAGATAAGCCTCTTTGGTCGACTGGACACATTGGCCTTAGAAACCTTGAGCTACCAGAATAAGGGCAACAGGCTGGCTGGGCACAGTTGGGGCATCCGGCCCTGATAAGACCTCGCCACGGCTGGACAAGCTCTCAGAGACGTAAGGCTTTGCGTAAGCACGAGATTAGAAGAATACATTATTAAAATATTTATTTATTTTCTTATAGGCATTGACATAAAAAGGGGGAAAAAACGGTTCCCAGGAGAGATAAGACCCAATGAGATTTTCTGTGCTTTGGTTTTAAATATATGGCTGTTACAGAAATTAAGTTAATATTATTAAGAAATAATAAATAACAAAAACCGTGTCAGTCGGAAGCAGTTGCATTTTCAATTGGCTAACATGAAACCAGGGTGGCAGTGGAAATTAAAAAAAAAAAGTAAGCAAACAAACAGAAACTCACTATGCTCTTTGGACGAGACTGATACAGATTTAGGATAGTGGTTGTATTTGAGAGAAAGGGGAGCCAGATGAGGCTGGTGACATGGAGACCATCATCTTCAAGTGGATCTTTAATTTTAATTTCTTTTAGGATAAAGGAAAGAGCTCTGAAGCAAGTGTGATGGAGCCCTGGCAGGTATTAATCCTGTATAGAGAGCACACAGAGGCTGACTGTACTGTCTCCATACTTTCTGCATTTTATTTTCAATTTCGTGATTAAAGCAAACAAATGAACACATCCCTGACGCCTATCAATTTACACTTTGCAAAGCTTATTACACAAATAACCTTGAAAGCAAGACAAAGCAGGGTTTATTGCCCACATTTTACATTCAGAGGATTTGATGTTTGCAGGGAGGGTGGGGAAGGGGCCCTTTAATCAAGGACAGACACATAGTGGCAGAGTGATAGAGCTGGCACTTAATTCAACTTCTGGTTGAGGGCTCCTTGTGCTATATTCACCTTGACATTGAAGACACAACTGCTCCCTCTTGCAGAAAAATCTCTACCGGGTTGGGTTGATCCAAGGACAAACACGGCACCACGGTACTTGTGAGCTCAGCGCCTCTGTCAGTCTACCCGCGTCCCCACCACTCTGCTCTCCAACAATGAACCTTGCTATCACTGGCCCAGTAAATGTGTCCTAAAGCCTAGATAGAAGGCTGGGACCCCTAAATAGTTCTCTATAGCACCCTGCTTCACATTCATACCAGGCTCTGCGAACCTTCTTGTCTATTTCGTCTTTGTGAGTTGGGATGCTGCACCTGACTAGCGTTTTCCAATTCTCCACCTCCCTCGGATAGAAGGCGGACTGGGGGGAAAGGCAGTGTAATGAAGTGCAGTGGTTAAGGACCCAGGGTGTTGGCATCAGAAAGACTTATATGGGGACCCTGTTCTGTGCTTCACCCCTGCAAACCTCTATTTCCTCAACTCCATAATGGAGATACTAAAGCTCTGAGAACCACGGCATTTTTGTTTAGAGTTTTGTTTGTTTCCCTTACCTAGTCTTTCTTACTCTTTTTTCTGGAAGCATGGTGCTGTGTCCACTTAGGAACAATTTTTCCACCTCTTACTGTGATTTGAGTGGGACCGTCCACTTCATGTCCCTGACTCCCACCACAGAAATGGTGATGTAACCCAAGCAAGACAACCAGATATCTTCCCTGGGTATTGATGGAGATGTAGGAAAGGCATGTGTCTCTCTCTTTCTAAGATCACAGGCCTGGAGGACAATCAAAGCCTTTAGCTGCCAGGGTCATGAGGAAAATCCAACTCAAAAAGCAGCCAAACACACAGCAAAC
Organism: Proteles cristata cristata; assembly: GCA_017311185.1. Classification (NCBI taxonomy): domain Eukaryota; kingdom Metazoa; phylum Chordata; class Mammalia; order Carnivora; family Hyaenidae; genus Proteles; species Proteles cristata. Next base: position 458,091 of record JAESUZ010005596.1, on the reverse strand, counting down.
TTGAGACAGAGATACAGAGTTCATATCATATTATCTGGACTCCTGGATTCCGCTGGGGCTGAAGTCAGCACATTTGTTGAATCTCCCAGTTACACAAGTGAACAAATCCCATTTTTTCCATAATCAATTTTGATTTGAGTTTCTGTTACTTGCACTCATGAGTCCAGATTCTCATCTATCCTTCTGAAACATCCTTTAGAAAGTTATTGTGAAGATTAACCAAGATCATGTTTAATCACACACTTAATAATAGTATCTGGTGCATTTCATAGTGCGCAAGATGGTAGGGAGGAGATAACTCCTTTCATTAATAGGACTGTGATAGACTCTTGTCCCAAAAGCAGGACTGCTCTTCCACCTGGCTCTCCAGCTCAGTTTAGTGACCAGCAAATAAAATCCCTGCCACTGCTTGGTCATGTGACCTTGGTCAGCTCTCTCTCTGGGAAAAGACTCCTACCTGTTTTGATGGGGCCCATTGCCTCTCCCTCCTAGTACCTAGGATATGAAGCTATGAATGACACTGTCCTCATCTATTCTTTATATGCTGAGCACTCCACTAGTATGTGAGCTCTCTGGGAGAAAGAAACTGTATCTCATTTTCCTTTCAACCCCATCAGCCCCCGACATGGTTGTGGCACCCGTAAAAGATCTCTTGCTGTTTCAGAAACATCTGTTTCTGAAGCCAAGTAGTCTTAAAAATTAGAAAGGGAATAATGGGGACTTTGGCCAATTCACATAAGCTCACTTTTCTTTTTTTTTAAATTTTTTTTTTTTTAATGTTTTGGATTTATTTCTAGGAGAGAGAGAGAGACAGCGTGAGCAGGGGAGGGTCAGAGAGAGAGGGAGTCACAGACTGAAACAGGCTCCAGGCTCTGAGCCGGCAGTCAGCACAGAGCCCGACGCGGGGCTCGAACCCACAAACCGCGAGATCATGACCCAAGCGAAAGTCGGTCGCTTAACCGACTAAGCCACCCAGGCGCCCCACTTTTCTTTTAAATCTTCCAGAGAACAGTGACAGCCCACAGTAGGTGCTTGGAAAATACTTTGTTAACAGTACTGCTCTACCTTGGGCCAGCCTAAGAGGCAAGGGACTGAAGTAGAGTTCTTACCAATGGGCATCATGCAGGATAAATGTGTGCATGCTGATGAGCTGTCTCTGGCTCATCCCTACCCTCTCATGCCCTGTTCATCTGACACTGTAGATTTCAACCACCCTCCTTTCTCCCAAATCTGGCTAACACGAGACCTTACTGTCTCTCATTGAGGCCTTGGGATCAGCTTCCTTATTGCTTCCTACAGTTCCCTCCCCCTTCCAACCTACTGTCAGTGTATCAGCCAGACTGATCTTTCTAAAGTGCAAATCTAACAAAGTCCATTGAGCATCTGGCTTAAAACCTTTACTGACTCCTTCACTGCTTAAGTCCACACTTGTTGGCCTCACAACAGAGTCCCTTTATGATTTGAGCCCCATCCATGTTTCCAGCTTCATCACCCAAACTCACCCCACTGCCTCATGATGACTTGAGCAGGGTTTGTAAATTGCTATGAAGCCTTGCTCTTCAATAACTTTATATGTATGACTCCCTCTCCGTGTAAAACCATTTTCCCTTCTCTCGCTACCTTCATCTTACTGATGCTGTTCATCCTTTAAAGCTCAGCTGAAATAAAATGTCACTCTTCCTGGCCAGCTTTCACTGAACTGAGAGGCATCCTCTCCTCTGAGCTCTCTTATCACGGGCACACTTTATCATGACCTCCATGGCAGCAGGGAGAGTGTGCTATTCATCTCTGGGTCCCCAGGATATAGTGCAGGTCCCTACAGAGATACAGAGACTCTAAAATGAATGGAATGAATGAATACCAGTGCTAATAGGGAAGATGCAATATTTGAGCACACGCTTAAGATGAAGTGTGCACCGGATAAGTAGAGAAGGTGCTGTCGTGGCCGTCCAAAAAGTCCTCTTTCTCCCTACCTTTTTCCAGAGCTCACAATCAGTATGATATTGTAGAAGTAGTTTACCAATTTTAATTGCCTTATGGCATGGTAGTTTGTATACACATCTGGCTTCTCCCAGCAGAGCTATCCAGGGCAGACATTGTGACCTCATTTCTGTATGTGTCCCTTATAGAGCTGCACAGAAAGGAACACAGTGTACATGGGCTCTGAGATGAGAAAAAGTCTGTTTTCAAACACTAGTTCTGGCATATTCCCCCTTAGTGACTTTGTCCAACTTAATGAAACTCTGTAAGCTTTTATTTCTTTATGTCTAAAATAAGGGAGGGAAGTGTCTGCCTCATATAGCTATGATTAAATATTAAATATTAATATTACATGCATTGATTTATCCAATGAATATTCATTGAATGCGTTCTGCACGTGTGCAGTTGAGTATACAGAAATAAAACAAACACCAGCTTTACTCTCTCAGACTGTCAAGTCTAACAGAGGACAGACGTCATCACACATATAAACATGTCATTTCAAAGTTTAATAGTTGCAGTGAAGGAAAAGGGGAAGGGGGTGTAATTTAGACTATGGGTAGGGGGGTGCCATTCTGAGGAAGCAACAATGACGCTGAGAGCTGAAGAATGGATAAGAGATGCAGCATGTGCCAAGGCCCTGTAATGGGTAAACAGCGCACGATCTGGCAGAAGTGACACTCATTACTGATGAGGAGCTTGGGCTCTGGAACTAGCCAGTCTGAATTTAAATCCTGGATCTGCTATTGAGTGGTGCATGACTTCAGGCAAATTTCTTAACTTCTCTGGCCTCTGGTTATCTCATGTGTAAAATGGGGATCATAAAATTCTGTCCTCATTGAGTTACCGAGGGGACTGGTCCAAGTAATTTATGTAAAGCATTTAGAACAGTGTCTGGCATATCAATAGCACTCTTTAAAGGCCATTCATATCATTAATTCTTTTTTGTTTGTTCCTCTGAAGTATGAACATGGATACTACTATAAAAGGAAGGGGCAAAGGTCTTGCCTAAAGAAGACATATCCAAGCTAGGAAATGAAAAAGGATAATGGGAAATTAGGATAGGACGTTCAATAAAATATCAGGAACTCGTTTCACCTCTCTGTAAATGGCATAACACTTGCCTCTAAGGTCAGCGCATTTTGGGGTGCCAATGAACTCATTAGACACCTCCAGGGGACTCCCTTTGGCCTGCCCTTGGTTAGCTAGATTTGGACAAGGTTACTGGGTTTCCTGGAAAAATGTATAACTCAAAGCCAGTGTATTATTTAAAACTTCACAGGCTTAAAGCAAAAACAAACAAATAAAAACTCCAGGGATTACCTCTGCTTTTTTTTTTTAAGATGCTTTGGTTGATTTAATATCCATCATGAAGCCAGCAAAATTGCTGCTGTTTATTTATTCTGTAGCTTCTGAGTGTCTTCCTTGCCTCTGTGTGTTCTCTCCTCTCCCTGTCACAGGCCACAGATATGGTTAATAAATATCTATTTATGTCTTAAGCTAGGACACACTTGAAGGAGAGAGTTCTGCGGGGGAGGGGGGGCTGTGATAAGGATGAGAGAGCTGGATGCAGTCGTGGGAGTAAGCTTACCCAACACCACCGTCTGCACAAGTCAGACAGCCCCCTGGCCTCCCTTGCTTGTTTGAATCTGAGTGATTCCCAGAAAGAAATAGTAACTTCTCCTTTTTCTGGCAGAGGTGCCTGATGAAACTCCCTGAAAACAGGGCCTCTCCCTCCCCTTCACGCTGGCCTCACACATGCTAATGCAAATGAGTCCTGACCCAGCCAGGGGTCTGCGGGAAGGCTGCCAGGAGCTTTAGAACAAACACGAAAAGAATGTTATTTCATTTCTGGCATCCTGGGGAAAGAGGGACCCAGAGAGGGAAGTTGGGCAGTTAGCGGGTGGAGGGAGAGGGAGAATGAATATGAATGCTCACTCCAATAAGACTGAAGCAAAAGGAAAGGATGAGGGAAAATTAATATAAATAAAAGGTCTCTCAGGTGCCAGGAATTGACATACAGAATTTTTTTTCTTAATCTGACACACACATTTTGAAGTAGAATTTATTACTCCCATTTTTTGGATGCAGAAAGAGGCTTGGTCTCAAAAGTTAGACATGTTTTTGTTTTTGTGTTTTTCCCAAAGGTTACCCAACTATGAAAGGGTAGAGTCAAGATTTAAACCTAGATTTTTTAAAGTTCTGAATTCTGTGCTATATCTTCTCAATGAGGCTGACTTATTGGTTGCTCTTTGATAGGTTTCCAAAGAACACTGTGAGTTCAACAAGCCCACCACATCTTATGCCTCTCTTTACCTACTCCTCTCCTCTCTTTCTGCCACAATTCTAACTCTAGATTCATTATCTCTTACCAGGACTCCCACAACAGTTCCCTCAGTCTCCCTAATCAAACCCACACTCCAAAGAGATCATTCTAAAGCCCAAACGTGGCCTTCTCACTGCTGCTCACAACGAATCATTGGCTTCTTCACCTGCATTACAAGGCCTTGCAAGTTCTGGCCCTCCAGCCTCATAGAGTTTAAGTCTTAGCTACCCTGAACCTTCTGCTATTCCCTTACGTGTCCCTTTAGTTTCCCATCTTCTTGTCTTTATTTCAGCTATTCCCTCTGCCTTGGATGCAATGACTTTCCTAATTCTAAATGGCCAATGCTATCCATCCATTCAGACTCAACTCAAATGTGCCTTCCCCAAGATACACTGGCTATTAGAGATCACAGCCTCCTCTGAATTTTCATTCCTTTAATATGGGTAAATCACTCTCTACAACAAAATAATTACCTGCTTACAAATTTGTCTCCAACAGTGAACACAGCTCTTTCAATCTGAGCCATACAATTTCAAATTTTAGCCACATAACTGCCTATAAGAGGAATGCATAAGAACATACAAGTGTGGACCCTCGAGCCAGGCATCTTGTATTAGATTCATGGCTCTGATATTTACCAATTAGGTGGCCTTGAACAAGGCACTTAGCCTTTCAGTCTTAGTTTTCTTATATATAAATCAAGGATACTCAGAGATCACCGTATTGTGAAGGATCAAAGAGCTAGTGTGGAAGGTGGTTAAAATGTGAAAACTGGTCAATGAAGACAGTAACTAGAAGGCAGAGGCCATGTCACTGCTATGATTGTGGCTAACAGCCACAGATGTTTATATGAGGTACAGACTCCATCCATTCAACCTGTAGTACCTATTACTGTACAGCAACCTGTGTTTGCTGAATTGAATGCCTACTTAATACCAGGCCATATGTTAGGGACTCACAGAGTTCTACAGCATGGTTTCTAAAACATGTTGTACTCTTGGATCACTAACAATCTTAGTTCCCGATCATCATGAGAACAGTATTTGGGGTGGGTTCAAGGAACAGAAGAAGAAGAAAAGAAAAAGGGAAGGCGTCTCTTGTTGTGTCAGATATTTGGGCAAAATGACCCCAAATTTGTTACATCTTATGTCCAAAGGGCTCTTAGAAGAGGCTCAGAGAGAACACAGAAATGTGAGCAAGTTCATAGTGGGCAGGACAATTAGCTGATCGTGAGTCCCCTTTATGGTCATCCTTGAGGAAGACCTACTAAAGAAACATCTTGTGTGTACTTGGTATATATTTGATCTTGAGGAACTATTGTGTGCTGAACATCTATGGCTGGGAGCTTGGCCTCTATTAACCATTCTATACTTGCTTTATGATGAAACTAATGTAGGAAGTAGCAATGCTCTCACTTTACAGATGTGGAAATTGAAAGCCAGGAAAAATAAATATCCTGTATAGCCAGAAACTACCTGACATTTGAAGTCACCCTAGGGCAATCTGACTGCAAATCCCAGGCTCTTAGCCTCTCATACACTCAATACGATCGGGGTATACATGTGGTTGGATTCAGGACAAGAAAGCAGCAGGTGGTCTGTATGGGAGTTAAGAGCCCTCGTCCAGCCCAGCTCTGACACTGATTCTCTAAGTGACAAAGTACAGGTTCATGCCCTCCCTGGAACTTCAGTTTCTCCCATAAAGAGAGAAGGTTCAGGTCAATGATTTCCGAGGCCTCAAGCTCTATCATGCTGTATTTCAACTGTGAAAGCATCCGAGGTTGTTGGTAAATGCGAGGGTCTGTCCTTGAGGGAAAGGAGAACAGAACAGAATGAAAAATGTCAGGAATCTGGGTTCTGTCTTCCCTCTGAATTTCCATGCATCATTCATGGTGATCCCCTGCGGTCTGCTAACACCTTTTCAGTGATGACCCTCAAGACTGCTCATAGCAACAGCCTCCACAGATGGAGATGGGAGCCGGGGGGGCAGGTGGCCCCTTAGCATGCAGCGATGGACCCACAGCCAAGATAACAGGAACAGGGAAAAGTTAGGAAGCCTGGGTCCCTTCCTACCTTTAGAAGTTCTTCGAGTCCTAGAAATCAGAAAGGAAGGGACTTCTCTATCCAATCCCTTCAGTGTAACAAGAAAGAAACTGAAGTTCAGAAAGAGGAAGCTCTTTGTCTAAGGTTCCTTGCAGATGGGCAGCAAAGCTGGGCACAAAACCCAGAGTGGCTTGTGACCCCATCCCAGGAATCCCTCACTATGTTGAGCTGTCTCTGTGCTTTCTCTCCAACAAGGCTACCTAAGGTAGAAGGTGGAGCTCTTTGGAAAGAACCCTGCATCAGGTTTGAGGACCACTATAGGTTAATCCTTGCTCTGCTCTGACTGTGAAGCCTATGGGTCATCTTTCAGAGCCTCAGCTTCCATATCTATACACTGGAAAAGCTGACTGAGATTCTGAATGAACAACCTGCAGGCTAATTGTAACTTACAAAATTGGTCTACGTGACCAATTTTAAATGGTTGCCAGCAAGTACTAATTAAGAGATTTTACTTAAACTCCTAGATTTATGGCTTGGAATGTTTTTCAACACTGGGTCTATACTCTCACATAGTAATAATCAGCTGGAGCTAAGTATTCTCTACTCCATTTATAGTTTACCACAGACTCCACTCCTCCCTGTCATAATCATCTGGCCATGTTGGCCCATTGACATCACTTGCAAGTTCCTCCTTACAAAGCCCAGTTGAGAGTTCACCGCATCTCCCTTAGTCTCCTGAGACCCTGCACATGGGGCTTTTACTGGCCCCCTGAGATTATCATCACTGAGGACCAGCATTAGAATGTTTCCTGATAGTGACCTAGCAAAACTCCAATCTCTGCCTGTGTCTTCACATGGTAGGTACCGGTAACTACATTAGATTTAGGGACCAACCTAATTCGATATGATCTGATCTTGATCCTTAACTCACTACATTTACAAAGACTTTATTTCCCAAATAAGGGCATAATCTGAGGTTTTGGATAGATATGGATTGTGGGGACGGGGCGGGGGGGTGGGGGGGAGGCTTGTCATTATTCAATGCAGCACAACCTCTCCAATTACTTCCTCAGGAAGACTTTGCAGTAGATCTGAAAAGTAGGCCTTCAGTAGACCTGGCTGGGTGAGTGGCCCTTCCTCAGTGTTCTCACAGCCCCTGGGCTTTTTCATCAGAGCACGAAGAGAAGCATCATGGGCCTGTCTTATCTCTTCTGTTTCCTCACCATCCCTGTGAGCTCTGTGAGGGCAGAGACCATGCTTGGCTTGCTTAGTTCTGCATCGCAAGTACCCAGCTGAGTGTGAGGCTCACTGAACATGCCCAACAAATATGTCCTTTTCAAGAGCATGCCGCATTGCCATCAGTCACTAAGGATAAGGAAAGCTACTCTTGGATGTTTCCAGAACTGAGCGGAGCCCATGCTGCTCCACTCTGACCCAGTATATGCCCTACTCAGGGCACCACTCACTGGATCCCCAAATGTATGAGGCCCCCACCCTTCTCCACCTATGCCAAATGGCCTCCCTGCTTCTCAAGTCCACCCAGCCTGTTCCACATACCATGCTCAGAGTAGCCCCCACAAAACACAGGTTTAAATACAACCTGCCCCTCCTCAAGCTTTTCTTTGTTCCCCACTGCCTGCAGAATAAAGTCCAGCTTCTCTGCCTGGCATTCAAGGCCTTCTCTGCCCGGCCTCAGCCCCCACCCATCCACCATCCATGACTTCACAAGAGCAGTCTGTGCCCTGTCCCTCCAGAACTCTGGCCAGTGTCCCATTCCTGGATGAACTCTTGATGCAGTCTGAGGAAAGAAACAGGCTGCCTGAGAGTCCCCAGCAGGTTTTAGGAGCCTCACTGTCTGTCAGCTGAAAAACAGCTTTATTTTTCCTCTACGAGTCTCTCTTGGCTTGAGACTCATGGCTGTATATGCTTCTGGCTTGAGGACAGCTCTTCCCCTCTCTGGGGCCCCAACTGTGCACTTTGGAGAGGTCAGCATGACCTGACGCTGGAGGGAATTGAGTCTTGAGTTGCAAGGCTCCCTTTCTTACTACCCCCCAGCCCAAGTGGACAAGGCACAATCTGGGAGAGTTCACATTCCTTTCAGGTTTGGTGGGCATCAGAAGCCCCCAGCCCTTGCTTAGCTCTGGGACCCTTGGACACAACTTGGCTGTTTTCTCCAGAACCCTATAACAGACCCAGACCCTTGCACTTAGGCGGGGTGGCATGAGGAATGCAGAGAAGGATGAGAGAATAGAGGTCTTGGGACTGAGACAGAGAGGTGGTAAGTAAAGGAGAGAGAAACAAGACATGCACATGCAGAGAAGGCAAGTATAAGAGAAGGGCACACAGACCAAAAATACTAGACAGATGGGAAGTCAGAGTGAGGCCAAGGCAGGGAGAGAAGAAAGTGAGAGGGGAAAAAGAGAGGGAAAAGCAAAGAGTGAAACAAAGAAATGGGGAAAGGAAAGAAGAGCCTTTTGAAAAAAGGGAGGGGACACAGGGAGAGAAGGAGGGAGGGAGATGGATGAAAGGAAGGGAGGGAGGGGGAAGGAAGATGGAGAACAGGCAGAGAGAGGGAGAAGGAAATGGGGGGAGGAAGGAGCGGAGAAGTAGAAGGGAGGAGGACAAAATGGGGAGGAGGAAGGGAGGGAGGAAGGGAGAAAGGAGGGAAGGAGGGAGGGGGAGGGAGAGGGGAAAGAAAGGAGGGAGGGAGAAAAAAGGAAGGGAGGGAAGGAGGGAGGAAGGGAAGGAGAGGGGGGGAGGGAGGGAAGGAGAGGGAGGGGAAGAAGAAGGGAGGGTGGGAGGGAGAGAAAAAAAGCAGAGAAAGAGAAGAAGGGAAGTGGTAGAGGGACAGAAAGGAGGAGACTGAAGAGAAGAAAAAAGGGCTGAGGAAGTTTCGCACTGGGAAGAAAAGGTCAGTACGGGGAGGGACAAGAAGTGTCAGCGTCAGGCCTGTCCTGGCTTCTTTCCCCGGTGTGTCCTGGATCAACCTTGGGCCTCGGCCTCAGTTCACACTGGTCCAGGGGCTGTGGCCCAGGGCCCCGGTTGGCATGGAAGGCTGCTTCTGTGCCTATCTCTTTTCTCCTAAATGCTCCAAGTCCCCCAGAAGCTGGGCCCGGTCATGTTGGGGACTTGGCTCTGGAGGCCCACAGGTTTACTGATACCGCAAGATGGAAGAAGTATGGGGCCTAAAGCTGAATGAAGCTCTTCCACCTGACTCAGAGCCTCCCCTCTCCAATCAGCAGGGGCTTGAGTCCCTCTCTGCTCGCCTCCATTCTCTCTTGAGGCACACAGCTTGCCAGTTCATGAACTGGTCCTTTGGGTTGGCCTCGCTCAGTCCCTCTCCTACAAGTGGAGACACGGAGGCCTCCAAGGGGAAAATCCTTGCCACGGCCTCACAGTTGCTTCGAGCCAGAAGAGAGATGACCCTGGGGTCCCTCGCCTCCCATCATCTGGGCCAGCAGTTTTGGAAGTCAGCCTTAGAGGGCTCCTGATGGCTTTCATGCTGTTTCCAGTAAAGTCTGTGCTGATTCTTGGCACAAAGAGAGGAAATGAAGAGGGTAGGGTAGGAATGTAAATAAAGGGAAACTTTGGGATTTCATCTAATATATAATTAGAGTATCCATGGCGGTGGCCTTGGCTGCTTCTGCGATGTACTGCCCAGGCTGTGCCCAGGCAAGGGTGGTGTCCTAGGGCTAATGGGGGCCCAGCAATGCGCCGTCCAAGGCTCCAGTCCCCCTGGGCTTTTGTAATAGCATCTTTGGGCCAGAAAGCCAGGACTTGCTTGCAGAAACACATGGCAATCTGGAGATACTGGGAAGCAACATCTCACATCTCTCAGCACATGAGAGCTGGAGATCCTGGGTGTTGCAAAAATGGCACTTGGAGTGCATTGCTAGGAGAAGCAGACATCCTTGCATAGACTCTGAGCTCAGCAGTTGGCGTGGCAGGGCCGGGACTGCTGGAGGAGATTTGGAGTTCAGTGGTAGTGGCCAGGTAGCTCATGGTGCCAGGACCGATATATGAGTCCATATTGTTTCCGACTCATCTGGGCCCACACGGGTCTTTGGACAAAAGACCCCTCTAAGCAGACTCTACTCCCTGACCCTCACCATCAATACATGTCTCATTCTTCTCGTCATCGAGGGTGGTCATTTCAAGTTCAGGCTCTAGAAATAAATGAGCTGAGTTCAAAGCTTGGCTTCTCCTCTTAGTAGCTTTGAGGCTTTGGTCAAGTTGCCTTAGGAGTCTAATCTGTTGAATAAGAAGACTAGTAATTGCCGTAGAGAGTTGTTTTGAGTATTAAATTAGATAAGGTGGGTAAGTAGGGAGGCAGGCAGACAGACAAATCTCCAGGTAGATACAGAGACATGGAGATATGGTACTAGACCACAGTGTGGCACACAGTGGGGTCATCTGAGTATTCGGTAAGAAAGGGAGTTAGAGGTTGTGAATGAGTGAAGGGGAAAAGTCAGTGTCTCCAGATTGACGCAATGACTTGGAAATTTATTCAAATCATTTAACAACTATTTACTGGATTCTTTACTGGCATCAGTCACTGTTCTAGGCACCAGGGATATGGGATAAAAAGGCAGACACAGATCCTGCTCTATGCAGCTGACAGGTGAGAAAAGACAGACAACAAACAAGAGAGCAGATACTCAGCCATTACAGCTTTAGTGAGCAGTGTGGCTTTGTGTGTCTCTATGTGTGGCACGCAGGATCTACGGCGGTTAACATGGCCAAGGAAGGCCCTTCTTGGGATGTGATATGTAATTAAAAACATTAAGGAGAACAAGGAGCCATCATGGGAACAATCACAGGAAAAGCTCAGAGAAATCCATCCTGGGGAAAGGGTAGGGGAGAGGCAAAGACCTTGAGGAAGGGGAAAAAGCGCTACATTCTAGCAAGAGTGCATGGGGATGGGGAGTAAAGGGCCAGTGTCTGAGATAAGGGCTTACTTTGCTCTCCCGCTGGAAGGCTGTGAACAGTACGGTGTCAAAGTGGCAACCCCAGGCTGGGTTGCTTGGGTGAAGACTGCTACCCCAGAGAGTAATGACCATGCGTAATGTCCTCCACCCCCAGCCATTTATTAAGTACTGACAGTGAGCTAGACACTGCCTGGTGGTCTTTACATGTTTCAGTGCATCAAATCCTCACGATCCTATGAAAAAGGTCCTATTTTGATTCCATTTTACAGATGAAAAGCTGTACCTCAAAGAGGTTAAGAAATTTGCCCAAGTCCACGCTTGTGCGTAGGTGTTGGTGTGGAGGTCAAAACTTCCCTCTGTCTGATCCCAAAGGCCCAACTTTAAACTGTGAATGTGAGGTGGTGGGGGGAAGGGGCACACGGATTCACAGCGTCTCCTCCTTTCCCCATAGCTGACCTATGACCATGAAGTCATCAGGAAAACCCTGCGTGAGTACATGACCTTGTGAAACATTCAAAGTGCTTTCTCATCTGCCACTCACTTTAATCTTTGTGACCACGGGATAGAACTAATTCTCTCCCATTTATGGATCAATCAGCTCCATTTCTTTTTTTTTTTTTTTTTTACAAATAGTTTATTGTCAAATTAGTTTCCACATAACACCCAGTGCTCATCCCCACAAGTGTCCTCCTAATGCCCACCCCTCCTCCCCCACATCCATCAGTCCTCAGTTTTTGTCAGCATTCAAGAGTCTCTCATGGTTTGCCTCTCTCCCTTTCCCCCACCATTTCCGCCCTTCTTCTCCCCTTGTTCCTCGTTAAGTTCCTCCTAATCCTCCTATACGTGCACACATATGATATTTGTCCTTCTCTGCCTGACTTATTTCGCTCAGCATAACACCCTCAAGGTCCATCCATGTTGCTACACATGGCCAGATTTCATTGTTTCTCATTACCATGTAGTATTCCATGGTATAGATAAACCACATCTTCTTGATCCATTCATCAATCAGCTCCATTTCATGGATGAGACGGATGAGTGTGAAGAACCTTCCCCGGGGGAAGGGTCTGCAGGCTGAAGGGTCCAGCCCAGCGTGCCTGCTGCTCAAACAGGGTTGCCGTAGTTCTCTCGCACTCCTACTCTGACAAGTCTACATGTGTGATGCATAAGGACAGGGATGGCAATGGGGTGAGGAGAGGGGAGGGTGGGTGTTAGAGTCAGCCTGCGCATAAATCTCAGCTCTTTCTCTCATTATCATGTAATTTTGGGCAAAAGTACCCCTTTAAGCTCCAGTCTTCCCATCTATGAAATAGGAGGTGATGGCGATCCCAGATCCACAGGTTATGGTGAGGATTAAATGAGATAGCACATGCAACATCATCCTTACCATGGTTTGTGGCACATAGGGAATGCTCGGTCAACTATTGCTATCCCTGCTACCGCTACTATCCAGGAAGTACTAGAGGCATCGAGAATCAGGAGTTTGGTGTAGTCTTTACTCCTACCTCAGTGTGCAAGTCTTACAGCACAGAATTTAACCTTTCCATTTCACAGATGAGAACATCAAGGCGGAGGGGGAAGAAGCAGCACTGGGTCTCACTGGGAGCAAGTGTGGGAACTGATATCTGACCCCTGACCTCAGCATTTCTTCACAATGCTGTCCCTTCTCTAGGGCCCTGGTTTTGCTTTTACTTCTCTCCTCCAACTCCACCCACCCAAGAAGGAACCCCTCCCCTCCCCCAAGCCTCTGGTCCCACCATGGATGTTGGCATGTGGTTGTAGTACCCAGGCTCCCTTGGCATTGTTTTCAGAGATCTGAGGCCAGGGAGGTGAAGGACGGGCCTGAGGCAAGCCTCTGAATGTGTGGGAATGAGCCCCCCACCCCAGGAATTGGGCCTGGCTGCCACCGCATGTTTGCTCAGGACCCTTTGGCAGTCTTCCATGATTTGAGAAAGGCAAAGCAGCCAAGACAAGACAGAGGCTAATTACCTTGGGTAATAGGAAACTGGGGAGCAGTGGCAAGAAGGGTGTCTAGGCCTCTGGCCAGGCAAGGGCAGGGAAGACCACGGATGCCTAGCCTGGCCTGACCCATCCACCGTGAGTACAGATTCCATCTCAGGGTCACTCTCCAGCACCAACAACCCACGGGTGCCGGAGTTGGCCACACTGTCAGACCTTGTGGGGACCCTCTCCTCTGCTGCTCTTTGTTTGTTTTCATTCAAAAGCAAAACAAATGAAACAAACAAGGAAATTCAATTTAGAGAGGGCCCAAATGCTGATGTTTCTGTTTTGCTGCGCCAGGGTGAGCTTAGGACAGAAAATCAGCCTTGACTTTCCCTCCCCCAATTGGTCTCAACCCTGTGGTGCTGTGTAAAACCACATGGATGAAGGGACTGCAAAGTACTTTGCTTTGCTCGGTGGAGTGAAGAGAGGGAGTGGGGATTCAGAGAGAGAGAGAGAGAGAGAGAGAGGATCCCTCACTCAAATAAGAAACAGGATAGAGAAACTGAGATACACACACAGCAACAGAAGAGAGTAACAAAGAGAAAGGCAATGTCAGAAGGACTGGGAGAATGACAGACAAAGACAGCAAGCTATGAATTATTTAAACAGAGAATGAATGAACGAAAGGCATGAGAGATGAACAGAGACATAAGGAGACCCTGTGGGGTGAAACAAAAGTGAGAGAAGCAGAAAATTAGGAAGGGTAGGAGCTCAGGAGGAGAAGGGAGAGAATGAGAAGATATCTTGTGGCAAAAGTATGCATTCTCTGAACTCTTAAGCTGGGGTGGATCTAACACACCTTCACTTGGAAGGTGCCAGAACTGCAGAACAAGGAGGGGACATGAACATTTAGCCCCAGGTACCAGAGATGGAAGTGGTGGTAGTGAGATGTGAACTCAGTCTTCCTGCCTGAGAGACTGGCCCTCTCCACCTGAATTCTATTATACCTCTGGCAGTGTGGATGGGGATTTGGTGCCGTGTGCTCAATTAAAACTCAGGGGTCTGGGCCCATGCTCTCTTTTCACCCCATTTCATTCCCAAAGGATCCCAGATGGTCATTTTTACCAGGACCAGGGGCAGCCCAACATGCTCCATAGGAAATGGCTCCTCCCTGGATGTCCTTGGAAAAGACACAGACACTCAGTGACGGGGTCAAGAAGAACGAAGCAGTAACTATATGCAGGGCATTCTGGTAAACCCTGTCTGTGGAGTTTGTCACCTACTGCTCTTCCTTCTAACCCCATGATAGGAGAACAATTACCAGCTCCCTGTTTCCAGAGGAAGACACTGTTGCATAGAGCAGTGAGAAATGACTATCCCCAGGGCAGGTCAGGAGTACAGGGCAGAATCAGGATTTGCACCTAGCAGAGTCTGTCCCCAAAGCCCTCACTCTTCCTACTGACAGACATAGCCTTTTTGACCCAAGAGTAGGAAAACTGATTTTGGTAGGAATGAGCATGCAGAAAATGAGAAGTCCCAAGAACTGACAGTGGAACTATTTTAAAACTCAAGAGTGAGTTGGTTAGACTCCATGGAAGAAGAGCCACCAGAAGGGTGGGAGATGGGTCCAAACCACACCCTGGGTTCCTTGTTCAAGTAGCCCAGATTCCACACCATTCATAAAACCAGTTTCAGGGCACCTGGGTGGCTTAGTCAGGTAAGCATCTGACTTGGGCTCAGGTCAGGATCTCACAGCTTGTGCGTTCAATCCCCACATCAGGTTCTGTGCTGACAGCTCAGAGCCTGGGGCCTGCTTCAGATTCTATGTCTCTGTCTCTCTATGCCCCTTCTCCACACTTGCTTGCTCACTCTCCCTCTCTCTCTCTCTCAAAAAAAAAAAAAAAACAAAACATTAAAAACTTCTACACAAAATATAAATAATAAAAATCAGTTTCAAAAATAAAAGAAAGAAGTGTTCAGAGTTAGGAATGACACTCATGACAAACACATTTCCAGGACGGAAGAAGACGGGTTGGTCCCACTTAAAGACGTGGTAAGGGGGTCATGGGTGTTCAGCAGTAAGGAAAAGAAGAAGTGAGGGAAAACCACCATCACCTTTCAAGGATTTGACTGATTTGTCAGCTCTCAAGATTAATTGCTTTTAGGGTTCCATAAGACATTTCATTGCTCTCTACCTAATGGGCCTAGAGGATTCCAGACTGGCTAATGCCCAGACTCCACAGTGTCACCCTGAGACAGCATTTTATCTCACTGGATAGGAACCACAGTTTCTGCTAGGTGCTATCCCTGTAGTTGGTGAATGGAGTGGGAGGGGATTAAAATTAACCATTAGCCCAACAAGGAAAACAAGAACAACAGTGATAACAGCTCACACTTATACTCTTACTGGGAACTTGTCACCAAGTGGAGAGCTTTTGTGCAGTATCTTATCAAATCCACTTCAGGTCCCAGTGAGTCAGGCATTGTTATTATCTACATTTTCACAGAGGAGGACATGGGAGTTCTGAAGGTTGAGAGGCTCACTCAGTGTCACACAGCTGGTAAGGGCAGGGTAGAGATGTGAACCCAGATCTGTTTGCCTCGAGTCTATGCCCTTCATGAGGGATAAAGGGATCAGAAGCCAGCCATCATGAAATTTTCAAAAATGTTACTTTCTTCATATCATCACAGTTTTTAGAGTTGGAAAAGGCCTCGGAGCCCTTAATCTAGTCACAGACTTGTCTTTAATAGATGCTATGGTCCTAAAGACCAAGAGGTTGGTGTCAGCACTTATTGATTAAGAGGTTGTGGAGTCACACTCTTAAGATCTGGATCCGAAGTCATCACTTAAGGCTTGAGGCAAATGCTACTTCCTCTGGCAAGTTTGCCAAGATGTCCCACCAGAAGAAATCTAATAGCCCATTGTACTTTGGGACTCACTGTCCCCAATTGATTTTGCCATTCTGTATAAAATAAAACTTGGATCTCAACATCTACGAGATACACTGTGGAAGAGCCAGGGTCAGAGGCCCAATATCTAGCTTACAGTGATATTCCTGAGTCTGGTGAATGACTGTGTTGGGTGTTCCCAGTGAGCCTGGGAACATGTTGGATATTCAAAAGAGTGCCATGGTCTTTAGAAAATCCATGACCTTCCACAGGGAGTGGGTATGGGATATGGTTTGGAGGTGAAGGAGTTTCGCATTGTGGAGGGATTAATACTTACTGAGCACATACATGCTGTGTGCCAGAGTGTTTTTTGTTTAATTGTCATGTGACTCTGCAAACTAGGCCATATTGTTATTGTTTTACTGAGGCTTATAGGGGTAAAGGAACTTCTTTAAGGTGACCTAACTAAACATTTCAAAGCCAGATCTGAATCCATGGTCTATGGCCTTCATAACACTATTAAGTTTTAGGTTATTTGAGAATAGAGCCCTTGTCTTAGTCACATTCATACCTGCATTTCTTAGCTCAATACCATCATGGGAACTCTTCAGAAAATGTCTGAATAAGTAAATGAGTTATGAATGAATAAAAACAGAATGAATGAAAGAAGTGATGAATGCATAAGGGAATGAACAATGGACTCTAAGAGAGGATGAACAGATACATGGATGAATGAGATGGATGGATAGAGACAGGAAGAATGGGGAGAGAAAGAGATGGAAGAAGGAATGGATTAATGATTAGGTAAATGGATGGATAAATGGATGGGTCACTGAGTAAATAAAAGAAAAACATAAATGATTTCAATAATTGGTGAACAATGCTCACCTTGTTAAGAACTTCAACTCTCTAGCCTACTAAAGGATGTGGCCTATAGTTTCATAATTAGGGTTCATGAAGACAGCTCGTCTCTTATACTTTATGTCACAGGTTTGGATGATGCATTCCCAAGGTGACAAATGCTCACTGAGGGTAGAACAAAAGAAAAACGACCCTTTTCCCTCCGAGATTAACAGATGAGCCTCAGAATGACTTCCTTGTCTATCACTAGACGTTTGGATGTAGTGACTCTAATGTACTTTGTGAAGGAGTGGTAATGGCCAATAACAACAATGACAACAATATATATGTCATATATGTTGCATGTATACGTCCTTCAGATATACGAATCTAAGTATTTTTCAGAGGGGAGATCATGGAATTGAGAAAAGAACACCAGCAGAGACTCCTGTCCCAGCCCTCCTTGCTAACTTGCCACTTTTCCTCTCTGGGCTGCAGATTCTTCATCACCAGAAGAAATGCTTTTGTGTTCCTGGCCTCCCTGGGCCCTCTGGCAGTAACCCTGTGTGATTCTGTGGCTTGTTGTAGTCACACTTCTCCAATGGATACTTCCAAACCTCAGCATCTGAAGGTGCACACACAGGCCGTCTACAAAACATCTGGCTGGCCTGGACAGATTACTCATGCCTTGCCTCCCAGACTTGAAATCATCTGGTTTCACATTCCCCACGCACCCAGCACATCTTACTTGTAGAGACCGTCGGGCTCCAGACACTTGAAGATGACGGAGTAGATACTGACTTCAGGGACCTCTCCATGGCTTCGACCAGCTGCTACACAAGATGTGCCCAGGCCAGAGAGTAAGTCATCAGCAAAGCTCAGGAATTCTCCTGGAGGGAGACAAAGAAAGATGAGCTCCCCAGCTCAGGCCTTGGTGAGCAGACATTCTTGCTGCTGTCCAAACCCAAGAAATGTCTGGATACCGTTATCAGGAGGATTAGTGGACAAAACAAGCATAGCATATGAATGACACAGATTAGTACCTAGCCCTAATGACTCTGTTTAAATTTATGCCTGAATTTTCCCAACTGTTGAGTGGGCATACTGATATCTGCCTTTGTAAATTGTAGCAATGCTCAGATGAGGTAAATTCTTGTGTAATAAAGATATACAAAAAGGCAAAAGGTGCATTGTGCTTTCTGTCCAAACTAACTATTCTGGTCTTCTTACTGCCACTAACTTCCTCCCAACTACTTGAGTGAGACCCTTCCTTCTTGGAAACTGTGTTCTCCTTGCTGGTATAACAAAGGAATTGGACCAAAGACGTAAGATAGGTTTCCTATCACATGGTCACTCTTTTGCATGAAGTAGAGTCATGAAGTGTCCTGGTTCTGGATTCTGGATTCATGAAGTGGCTCATGGATTCATGAGGTGTTACGTTGGTTCTGGATTCATGAAGTGTTATATTGAGATGGACAGAGACCTGGTCCAACTAAGGGGAAAAAGGTTCCATGACTGGTAAGCAATGACCATGGGACAGGAAGAGACAGTGGAAGAACAGGTGCCTAGAACTCCATGTCAATCTAGCCACTGGATCTTAGGAAGTGGCTGAAGTTTTGTAGAAATAAGCCAAACTAAAAAGAATAACTGGACATTTAAAATCTTGGGTTCTACTTTTAGCTCTGTTAAGAATTTGCTGGATGGGGATGCCTGGATGGCTCAGTCGGTTAAGTGTCTGACTTCACCTCAGGTCATGATCTCATGGTTCGTGGGTTCGAGCCCTGTGTCAGACTCTGCTGACAGCTAGCTCAGAGCCTGGAGCCTGCTTCAGATTCTGTATTTCCCTCTCTCTCTGACCCTCCCCTGCTCACGCTGTCTCTCTCTCTCGGAAATAAATAAAACATTAAAAAAATGTTTTTAAAAGAATTTGCTGGATGGTTTTGGGCAACCAAATTCCCATCTCTGAGCCCTAGTTTTGTCTTCTGTAGTGTGAAAGTGGTAGGATCACTATCAGAGCTTTTGGAAAAAGGGAATAAAAACATAGATGTGCACAAAGATTAAGATATATGGATAAACATTACAGTACCATTTAAACTGGGACGAATTTAGAAACAGCTAAATATTCAATGATATAGAAATAGCAGTATCATTTATAGTTCAATGATGCAATGGAACATTTTTTAGCCATCAAAAACAAGATTGTGGAAGACTATGAAGTTATATGAAAAGATATTAGGTTAAAAGACAGGTTATACTATTACAGAATAATCTAATTTTTGGTGGAAATTTTACATGTTTATCTATTTAGAAAGAGAAGGAAGAAATTATAACAAATGCACAATAGTGGCTTTGTCTGGAAAGTGAGATCATGGGTATTTTTCTCTTTTATTTTTGCTTATCTCTGTTTTTTTATATCATCTATAAAGGACATGTATTAGCTTTGTTAAAAGAAAAAAATCAATAAAAAATTACTTAAAAATAGATAAAATAAATGAACCAGACTAAATGGCCTTTTAAGTTCCCTTCCAATTCTAAAATTGGATGATTTAGGAGCAAAACAAGCATGTGGGTTATTTTATACCACACAGTATGGGATGATATGAAGCCTCTTTACTGTTCATTTCTTCTCCTTCTTGTCTGAGGTGGAATGTCTCACATTCTCTACTCACTTATTCTTAATAATGACAAGAGGAAGATGTCCATTCAGCTAAATCCTCTCTACTTGAATTTAGGGACAATCCAATATATTGGAACCATCATGGAACAGTAATATTGGCCAAACGCCTGAGAAGACTGTGACCCAAGGAGATCACAGGGCTCTTCTCTACTAGGGAACTGGTAAACCCGGATATATAGATCATATCCTGTTAGTGTTCCAAAGAAAAGTTTCACTCTTCACTCACAAGTGAATGATGAAACACTTGTCTGACTAAACTGTATGGAAAGCCCTAGGGTTTCAGGTAAACAACTGTTTGATAAAGTATTTGGCTCTATGGTAGAAAATAGCAGATCTTATTGTAGTGTTCTTTGTTTTCTACTTTTTACAAAGACAACTACAGCTCATAGACTTGCTATGTAGGTGCCGGAGGAAAGCATCTGAACAAGGCTGATGTCAGCGACATGCAAGTTCACCTGCTATTGTCAGACAGACTTGGGACTGGATTCTACTTCCATCATTTACTGTAAGTCTCTTAACCTTTCAAAGTCTCAGTTTTTCTTTCTGTAATATGGGGTCACTAACTCCAGTTTGGAGTCCAGAATGAAATGCAGTCTAAGAAGCAATTCTTAGACCAGGAGTCTTCTAGAATCAGCAATTCTACTGGAAAATGAAAAGGTAAATGAACGCTTTATACATCAAGGATGTTGGTATCCCCTATTTCTTTCACAGGCTTCTCTGTCAGCTTCTTCCATAGTAAAATCATAAACAGACAATGTCTTTCTCCTAATAGGTACCAAAGCAGAGCAACATAAAGGGTGAAAAATGAAGGACAGGGGAAAAAACATGGAATTACTCACTGGAGTAAGGGCTTTGTTTCTCATGGTTTCTTAGGATTTCAAGTTTGGCAGCATACATTTGTTTTCTCTGAGCTTGGATCTGTCTGTCTGCTTCTCAATTTGTTTCTAGATAGCCATTGAAAGAGTTGGCCCTTCATGAGGGAATTCAGTATTCCTGTGGCTAGTTATTAACTAACTGTCTTCAAGCCAAAATATGGCTGACATTCATTTACAAATAGGCATGGCTTCCCAGATGTTTCAGTGCATTTCAGAACAACTGGACCCTGGATAAAAGCCTTATGACATGCCTGACAGGTCAGTAAGACAGGCGCACAGGTCTAAGGTTTACAGATTTAGTTCAAGGCAAGAAACTGGATAGCATGGATACAAAACTAGTCACATGGGGGACAATACTAGGATACACAGCATCAGGCGGTATTTGGGACTGTATAGACATGGTTGATGACCTTCACATGGAAAGCATCAAAAGCAAGGGAAGTGATACAGTGCCAACTTTTTTTTGTCTCCTTTAATCGTCACAGCATCCAATCCTAAGGAGTTAAATGTTAGCGTCTCTGTTGTAAAGCTGAGATTAAGCTCATAAATTTCAGGGGGGAAAGAGCTGAGATTTGCACCCGTATCCTTCTAACTCTGAAGCCGTACCTTTTCTTTTATACTATGCTGACTCCTAGAGAAAGTTTAAAGACAAGTGTTTGAAAAGTGAGGTTTTCAATTCTGTTCAATTTGCAGTTGAATGTGTGTCCCTCTCTTAGCTTGGGGAATGAAACAATAAAATAGCCCCTGACCTTCTACAGTTTGTAGTCTGACAAGAGGAAGGTCTCTGAAAGACAAGAACAGACCCATAAAGTAAGTTGTAAGATTGCTTTTCTTGGCACTCTCTTCCAGGAGGCTTAAATGTAACCTATATGGAGACAGGTGAATGAGGGGATCCTTCACTGTCCTTCCTCACCTAGTAGAGGGGGTCCTAAGAAAGATCTGGGGCGTTCTCTGTGCACAAATGCAAATCAGTGCAGGTCAACACATGCACTGGGGTTTCACAATACCCCAAGTCTGGCAGTGGAACCATTGAATACTACACACTGCATAATACTACAGTGCAATGGTTAAAAGGCTGGGATCTGAATTTATACTGCCTAGGGTTAAATCCTGGTTCACCCCCACTTATAGTTTGCTTTGGATAAGTTCTTTGATGCTTTCCATCTATTTCCTCATATGTACAATGGATATAATCATAATATCTGACTTACAGTGCTGTGAATACCATATAAAATGTTGCATATATTGCTTACAAATCAAATAGCACCATGTTTATGAATACAGTAAGGACTCCAAAATATGTTAACTCTTGCGTTAGTTATTGTTTTTCTTATTACTGTCATCCTAACAGAGGAGAAAGATAAAGTCCCTTAAAATTATTTTTTGTCCAATCTTTTATCCTGTCCTTTTCCAGGTGACAATTGATTATTAGAGAAGGAATGTATCATGTTGATGGCCGTACACAAAGTGAGAGGTCTACTTGGAACAAACACTTCATCTCTTGACTCTTAAAGCCTATGGGGGAACTCCTATCATCCAGCCTATGAGATAAACCTGCTGAGTCCTCTAGACCTTGCTCTTTAATTTCTGACCAACTGCATTCGACATGAACATGAGCTAGATTTACTATGTGCCAGGCACTGCACTAGGCACACACTTCCACCCCATCTTCTTAAAACTTGGACTCCCTGAGGAAGATAAAAAGCACAGGAGAGACAGAAGTAGTTCAAGAGGTTTCCAATATGTACCGTATTCTAGCAGTGGTTTGCCCATCAGGATATGCAGAACTCCACGGTTGAGAAGGAAAAGCAGGCATGGAGGGGGCCAAAGTCTGTCTCCTCTGTGCCCACACCACCCTTCAAGCCAGATTAATGCCAGTTTGATCTATTTTATATACTGATGGCCTATGTTTTATTTAAGTTGGGGAAAAACTGTTTTAAAAATATTGGCTTATAAGTTTTACTGCTTAAAATCTTTGAATCCCCAAACCCTGCCACATTCCCTGGTAGAAGAAATACAGAGGTTCAGGAATGTTGTACACCGCCCCCCGCCCACCCCTTCAAGGCTTCGCAGCCACTCCAGGGCAGAGTCCAGGATCAAACCTATTTGCTTCTGGGCTCCATGTGCCTCCTACTAGGAAACTCTGCTGAGGTTAGACAACCCCAGTCCCCTCCTCTCTGGTATGTTATGGCTGTGTGGCAGAACCTTCCTAGACCCGGGCTGCTGTCGCCACCGCCTAGCCCATGCCTCTCCAAGATTCTAACATTCTTTCTCTGTTTTTCTTTCCTTGAAAACAGATAGGGAGTTGGGAGTCGCTGCACAGGAATGTGCCTGTTCCCCATTAGGGCTCTTCTGGGGCTGTAACCCGAGTGGGCTTGGGCCAGACCCCCACACACTGCTTTATCCACTCAGACTCGAGCCTTACTCTCATTATGATCCACAGCGGAGGTCAATCACAATTCTGCCCAAGCCTCAGAACCAACCCAACAAAGCGCAGAGTAATTTTTTGGAAGGCCCCACCCCCTGCCTCAATCCCTTCTCCTTTTATCACTCCCTCAAATCCCCTGCCTCCTTCTTTCCCCCTTCTCTCCCCTTCTCCCCTCACCCCCTCACTTCTGATTGAGTTGAGGTCACAGTCAAAGCCGGCCACAAGAGCAAATTGAAAACAGGTTGGGGGGAAAAAAGCAGCGAAGAAATTCCAAAATGGAAGGGGCGGGAGTAGTGAGTTATTCAGCCCAGGTGGGGAGAAAGGTCCCCGCTCCGGCCTCTACACTCTTTTCAGGAAACACCAAGGGGATTTGGAGGCAGCTCTGGGCCCGGTGTCCCTCTAACCTGCAGGTCTTGCTGTAGCGTCAGCGAGAAGCAGGGCTCTGCATTTCCCACAGGTCCTTTACTTGGGCTAATGTAGAAATTCATTCAGAGACCTCGTCACTGACAAGATGCTTTTTTTTTCAGGGCCTCACACTTATCAGCCACCATTGGTTTGTTTCTTCAAAAACATGTTATCTGAAATCCGAAGAGACAGTGTCTGATTCTCACCTCTATTGTAATGGCAGGATGAGATGGAGGAAAGAGAGTGGATTTGAGGGGCAGGTGAGAGACCTGGTTTTGAAGCCAGGCTCCACCATGTAAGAACTATACTATCCAGAGATGGATGATTAAACTCTCTGAGACAGCTTTTTCATCATCAGACAATCAGGTGAGGAGTAAATAATCTATGTGGTATGCCTGCTCCATGGATGGTTTACCAATGTCAATGCTCCCCCAGCCCTGCTACCACACTTCCGTTTCCATCAGGTCTCACCAATTTGTCTAATGGCAATGTTTTTAGCGGTAAAACTCAGCTGCTTTTTTAGACACATTATATACTACCTAACTCCCTAGAACTTTTTTTTAAGGAAGCAATATTTAAGAAGGTTGAGGGAAGAAGGTTGGAAGGTAGGCAAAGAGGAAAGGAGAGAGGGAAAGGAAATGTTTATTGCACTCTTATCATATGGCATCACAGGATTTTTTTATATTACCTTGATTAAGCGTTCAACACAGCCTCATTATGATTAATATTCAATACAATCTAAAGATTTAAGTTAACCATGCTTTTACAAATGAGGAAACAGGTTGAAAGAAGGCTAAGAAACTTGCCTAATGGGATCCTAAGCTTTTCCTACTGCGTGTTTGCCAACAGACTAGGAGATGCTGTTTCAGCAGGATTTGTGTTTTGGTCACCTCTGTAGCATCAGTACCTAGCATAAGGCTGGCCATGCAGAGATTGGTGGCACTCTATGAAACCAAACATCAGTGGTTGAAACCTGGATCCATCCCCCTCTCCCCAAGACTGGCAACTGGTATTAGAACTCTCTTTTGGGAGAACCAGGCTGCCTCCCGTGTGACCTCTTTTAGGAGTGCAAAGGACTCACACAGTATAAAAGAAAAGGGACTGCCAAAAAAATTATTCTGAAAATGGCAATGGTGGTCTAGCAAGTACCCATGAAAAGCTCCCATGTGCCAAAAGTCATGCGAAGGGACTTCTGGCTCATCCCCATGCTAGTCCTTGAGTGAACCATCCATCGGCTGGACCAGCTTTAAACCCATGCCTCCTTCTACTAACAGTAGGGAAAAAGTTTTCCACTGGGGAAAAAGTTTTCCACTGGGGAAAAAGCTCTCCCCTAATTTCAATCTATATGATTTTGGTGAAGCTAAAGTCCACTCCTTCCTCCAGAGATGGGCATGTGGTCAGCGACCTGAGACTCCATGTCAGAGGCCAATGAGAGATGAACAAATGACTCAAGCCTGATCAATCGGACTAACTCCTGGGGACAGTGTCCAAGTCCTGATGATGACATCATTTGAAACCCTGGATGGCTTGGGTCTGAAGCTAGATATACCCTTGGATTTTTCAAATACATGAGTCAGTGTTTTCCCTTTTCTGCCAAAGTACTTTCCATTTGTTTTCAGTTACTTGCAACCAAGAGCCTTACCAGACACAAATCCTATGAGGTAGATTTTATGATTGCCATTTTATAAATGAAAAAAAAAAAAAAAAAGCTTACAGGTCTCAAGCAGATTGCCTAAGGTCACACTTCATCTAAATAACAAGTCTGAACTTCAAATCCATAGCTGTCAGACTCCAAAATCTGAGCCTTTCCCATCATAAAACACTGCCTTGGGCAAGAGATACAAAGATTCTATTATTCAATAGAAAAATCACTGAGAATTTCCAAATCCTGTTTCCTCTAGCCCTGTCTTCCGACCTCATTGCCTACATTATCTTCCTCACTAATTCATTCCAGCAATGCTGGTATTCTTCTGAGGAAGAATGTCATGCATGCTTCAACCACATGGTCTTTGTGCCTATGGCTTCCATGTCTGGAGAGCTCTTCCCTATATTTTTTACATAATCACTTCTTCTCCTTGCCCAGAGGACTGCTTTAATGTTACTTACTCAGAAGGGTCTTCTCCAGCCACTCAGTCCCATCTAATCCCTCTCTATCCTCTTTTTCTATTTTCTCTTCATAAAAACTTATCAATCTCTCTTATATACTGATGGATTATTGTATTGCCTGTATACCCCACTATGAACCCCATGGGGAAAGGACTTCGATCACTTACCACAGTGACTATACACAGTTTTTCCATAAATTTTTACATTGTGCTATAACCTGAGGTGATGGCTGGCAACACATGAAGAAGAATGTCTTAGTTTGTGTGCCTTGGAAAGCAGAGACCAAGAGAAGGGTCTGGGTGCAGATGGTTTATTTGGGAGGGGATTCTAAGAAGCAGGCATGGGGGAGAGGAAAGAATCAAATAAGGAAAAGGAAACATCAATATAGGAGTGTGTCATGAAGTCTGCTGCCATGAGTGATGGGAATTCCATTCTACAGGGGCCTTCTAAGAAGTGAGCGAGATGTCTCTGAGAATGTTTGGCTGAAAGCTGGGAGCTGGGAAGCATACCACGTGATTCCTGATAACCACTGGTTGAGAACCTCCCAGTGAAAATTTCCCCATGCCTTTTTTTTTTTTTTTTTAAGTTGTGCATGCACATGGGCCTAGGGAGCTCCCTTGGTCCTGTACAACATCAGGATGAGGCAGAAAATGGAAGCCTGATTTTGAGGTCACTGGCAGTTCGAGGTGAGCCTTGGTGTAGACAGTACAGCCACCACTGCTGTGGCTGAAAAAGCCAGGACCTAGAGGGTATAGTATGCCCCCAATGTGTCTGCCACAAAGACCCAATTTCTGTGCTTGAGAAATTCACAGAAAGGGCAACTGATGTGCCTTGTTCACTGAGGTCTAGGACAGATCTTGTAGCCCAACTGGTAAAACAGTCCACGGTTATTAAATACCCCACTAGGTTCCAAGGAAATGCCTACCCACTATGGACACAGTGTTGGGCCACTCCTTCCCTGTGGTGCTTGTAGCTTAGCAAGGCAGAACTGCAATGGTTGCTTTTATGAGCGACCCACCGAAGAGTCTTGCAACTTATTATTAATAGGGAATTTAATAATATTAACCTCAGTATTAATATGTACTTGGCCAATAGAGCCTGCCCTTTTCTGCAGCTGTATTAATCAGGGCCATACAAGCCCTCGTCATCCCCACCATCTCGAGGACAAATGATGCTAATACATTTGGCCGGAGTGGGTATTGCTAACATGTGTGAGGAGAGCAGATCTGGGGGCCAGGCTGTAGAGGAGGGGTTGGAAGGACAGCCAAGGCCCCCTCGCCATCGCTCTCTGAGGACCACGGTGCGTGTTTACTGCCCTCGCAGCACGCATCTACAGAGGGTTTGCTTTTCTTCCTTTTCTTTTTTTAACTTGCATTCCTAAATGTTACACTATGGTGAAGTGGAAAGAACCAAATGTACAAAATGTGCTTCTCATCAGTCTCCATTCCCCTAACACTTCCAACTTTGTCTGGGCTGAGCACTTCGTTCAATGTCTCCCTCTCTGGGTAAAGAGATAAAAACTTTGTTGCTGATGGTGGGCCCTAATAGCCCCTCTGACCACAAGTCTGATGAAACAGTATACAGTCTGGTGGAGCTGGGGTTACTATTCTGTCCAGAAGAGAGGCTCAGAGAGTTGGGGCAAGTGGCCCAACCACACAGCTACTACATGGGGAAGATAGCCCTTGAATCCAGTTCGATTCAATTCCAGAACATGTATTTTTCCCTAACTGTTCTGTTTCTATGGAACTCTGTCTCTTCGTCTCTTAAATGAGGAGGTCATTATCTACTCTGCAAGAGGGTCCTGAGACATGAATTCAATTAAGTCCATAAAAAAAACATAAAAGTGCTTTATGATCTGCAAACTGTGATGTGTATGGAAGGAGTTGTTGGTGAGGTAAATCCCCAAAGTGCCAGCCAAGAGGATGAAAATGTCAGGTGGGTTCTGTTTCTGGAGCTAGAAGGTGGGACAGGAGGCCATCCTTTGGGAGGAACTGAGGTATACCAGTGTTCAGCCCCAAGGATGCACAAAATCAGATGATGATGGACCTTTACCAACCTGGAAACATACTCTGCCATCAGTGGCAAAGAGGAATTCTAGTGTCCCAAGAAGGGGAAAGGCATTATGGGGGAGAAGGGTGCTATAATGTAGGGCAATTTAAGGATCCTGGGGCTGGAGCTTCCAGAATTCTTAGCCCTGGAAAGTTGGTTTCTCTTCCTTCAGTTCAGCTGAAGTGCTACCTCCTCAGAGCCCTCTCTGCACCACCCTATCTAAAGCAGACCTATGCTGTCTACTCTCAATTAGTCTTCACAGATCTCTTGATGTTCTTCTGAGCACCTGTAGTTACTATGTTCATTTATTTATTTTCATCTGATTACTAAAACGTGAGTTCCATAAGTTCAGAAGGCTTATCCATCTTGTTCCATCTTTTTCATGGTTTCCCACTGTTTAACAAAGAGCAGGGGACAGAGTAACCCATTCATTAAAGATTTATTGAATAAATTAGGGAGAGGTGAGGCTGGAGAGGCAATCGACTAATGACTCAGCCACAACTTTGCAAACATGTGGAGACAGCCTGTTGTTTTTGCTCAAATCTGGTATCTTTCCAAAAGCTTTCCTTGGCCACCCTTCCATCCAGCAAGGATCAGGTATCTCCTATGGGTTCCCATAACGCCCTCACTTCTACCACTGTGGTCCTTAACCCATTGTCCTGCAGTCACCTGTTTAGTGTCTCCCTCCCCCAGGACTTATGGAAAGGGACCTGGCCTGTCTTATTCACCATCTGAGCCCCGTGCCTGGGTGTGCGGAATGCTTAAGTAGATGAATGAGCCCACTAGGCAAGGGGCAGGCTGGGATTTCCCAGCACGTCAACCTCTGAATGGTGTTGGGAAGAGGACTCCCAGGAGGCCAGTAGATCTTGTGTGAAAGAACACTGAATCCAGGGTCAAAGGGCATGAGCTGCACCCCTGCCTTCCTATGAGATTGTACAAATCTGTTCATATCTCTGCCAGAGCAAATGGGCCATAATGGAAAGTATGTGCACCAAACTCTTGCTCAGCCTTTACCTGGTTTGATCTTGCAACTAATCCCAATATTGAGACCCTCTTTATCTTCCTCTGTATTTGCCTATCACTTTGCTACTTCAGTCTGAGCCTCCCTGGACTTTGTCTAGCTTCCAGACCCCTACATCCTAGGAACTTCTCTCTGGCTGTATCCCTTCTTGATCTCTGCCCAACCCTGGCATTTCTGCCAGCCAAACCTTCTGTTGTAACACCTTAGCACCCACACTAGCTGCCCATGAATCCTTTGACTCTTGTCTCTATGAGGCAGATTGCCGTTCTCTTCTTACAGCCGTCTCCTTTTGTAAAGCCCTTTAAAGTTCATGCCCCTACCTTCTTTGTATCATGCTCAGGCTTCACAAGCACTCAGTGAGGTCAGAAACAGTGAACAGAAGTGAAAAATTCCCATTTTACACAAAGGAAAACTGACTCAGGAAAGGGATGTGTCTGCTGAAGAGGTAGCGGAGCTGGATCACACATTTCCTGATGTGTGAGACAGTGTTTTCATAGCTGTACCCTTTGCTCTGGTCTCCTCATCCAGAGTGCAGACCCAACTGTGACTAATGCAGCTTTACAGCCACACCCTGAAGGACCTCACTAGGCACTCACCTTTAGTGAGCCCACCACACATCGACTGATTTTGACAATTACATTTACTAAGACATCAGCATCAAATCCCTGCTGGAGAGGGAAAAGCAGCAGAAAAGGCAATCCCGTGCTCCTGGGTTTAAATCCTGGCTTTCCTAAATGACTCTTCTGAGCAAGTTACTTAATCTCTCTAATCCTCATTTTCTCTATCCAAAAAATGCATGTGAAAATGCCTGCCTCACCGGAATCAATGGAATCATACTGAGCGTTAATTTACACAATGTATGCAAAGCACTTAGCACAGTGCCTGGCACATGGCAAACACTCAGTAAGTGGCAGCTTTACTGTTATTACTTTTATTATGGAAAATGCCAATTGATGAAGATTTCATAGGAGGTAAATAGAGAGGAGCAATTCAACAATCCAGGGAGAGCGAATTATCGTCCTGAATTTAGCACCTCTTACTCTGCCCAGAGCAGAACTACATAAGCTATGTGCCCAGAGATTAAAACGTGCTGAATGCCCAAACCTGCCCTCCCTTTTCTAAATATAAACGTCAGAGCCTGTAGCTAGCAGATAGCTGGGGTATCTTTGATAGATAAGGGATCCTCTGTTTGTCTTCCTTCTTCCCTCCTGGGGTGGGACCAGGCTTCAAACCCAAATCTGACCAACATTCTCCAAAGGCAGCCTCTGGGGGGACCCTGTTAAGGCACCAGAGAGGAATGAACGAGGCCCAAGGCCATTCCGCTTCCCCCAGCCAACTTCCCCAGTACACACACGTGTGCACACAAATGCACGTCCCCCTCCTCATCCCATCCCTGTGCCCAGGCCTTACGGCAGGGAGACGCCAGGAAGGTGGAGGGAAATCCAGCAAAGATGACTCAGTTTTTCTAGTCGTGCAAGTAACACCATTCCACCAGGCTGAAGTGAATCAGTGAGAAGAGGTGGGACCTGGGAGGTGGCAGAGAGGGGAAGATTTCCAAATGAAAGAGACACGGAGAGAGAAGGAAATAGGATGGAGTAGAGAAAGTCAGAAAAAGAGCCACAGCCAGGAAATGCTCAGAGACAGATTGAAGTAGAAGCAGATAGCAACAGAAAGGAGCAGAGAGGGAGAAAAAGAGAGTCATACACAAATGGAGAGAGTGAAAGGAAGACAAAGAGAGAGAGAGAGGGAGACAGAAGGAGACCAAGAGTAAGAGTAACAAGAAGGAAGGAAGGGAGGCGGATAGGAGGGAGGGAGGGAAGGAGGGAACCATCCCCAAAGGAAAGGGATACTATCAAGACAAAAAAAAAAAAAAAAAGAAAGAAAGAAAGAAAAGAAAAAAAAACAGGAGGAAAAGAGGCAGAGAGGGATGTAGAGAGCAAGACAGCTGGATACTGAGAACAAGCCCTGCAAGATGAGGAACGGAGGACAATGCCTGGCCATTGCCACTGCGCCATCTTAGTTCTCCCAAGAGCTAGCTGATACTCCTTCTTCTCGTTCCATCCTCCATGGCCTTACCCGGTCCCCTCAACAGAAGAGACAGACCCTAGGCCCAGAGGGCGAATACTGCTCTCTTCCCTTTCAGCTTTGGACCAAAACCAAGTTAGCCAAAGGTCCTATTGCTCTAAACCTGGCCAGAAGAGGGCCTTGGGGTCCCACTGAAAGCCCAGAGGGAGAAGTGACTTTCTGGAGATGCTCAGAGGCCAGAGGGCCTCCACAGGAGATGGTGGCGCTTGAACATTTGATCAGGTTGGCCCTGGGGGGGGGGGGAGGGGGGTCGTCTCACCTATCCCAGGAGAACTGACTTGGAAGGTAAAGGAGGCAGTATGAGTAGGTGACAGCCATTTGCATCCAAATCTCCTCCTATCCTCCCACACACATACAGGATTTTTTTTTTCACTCTCTTAAAACGACTTCCTTGCTTCCCAATTTATATTAAATTTTTCCTTTAAATAGAGAAGGGGAAACAAGTTCTCTCTTCAACCCACAATGAAAGCTCTAAAAGGGATTTTAAGCTTGGAAAATTTGGCTGGTCAGTTTTTCCTACTGTTTAATAAATGCCTTAGGTTACACTGGATGAGTAAACATGGTTTATAAGCTTCTAATTCATAACTAGCCCTGTGAGTTTACACCATATATAGACACACACACACACACACACAGGATATATATATGATGACTGTATAAGTAGGGTAGATATTCACACACATATATAAGTTATAGTATACACGTGTAATATTCACATATGTGGTATACATATGTAAAACATGCATGTATATATGCATCTACACACATAAACATATACATGCAAATACTCACATGTAGTGTGTGTGGGTGTGTGGGTGTGTGGCAAAGTGATCTCTGAAATTTGACATCCCATTGGGGTTGACAAAACACTCCTCTCATTTGATCCCCACGATAAGCCTGGGAGGTAGGCAGGGTGAGATGTCACCCCCAGTTTACTGGTACTTTTAGTGAAGGCAGAGACTCCAGGGACCCATAGTCTCCCATACTACAGTTCCCCTTGCCAGTCACACGGACTGATTACATGAGCACTGTTCAGGCAATACCCACATCTGGATCTGCAAGAACCCAAAGTATGGGGAGCCTAAGGCATCATCTGTTTCAGGCTTTCATTTGACAGACCGGAAGACTAAAGCTCAGAGGCTCACTGGTTGCCCAGAGGATGCCTCTGTGCAAATCAGGGGGGGAAAAACATCTCTTCCTTAAATACTTTGCTTCTATGTATCTGAAAATGGTCTTAACATCCCAATTTATTAGAACAAGAGACTTGATTGATAATTAATACACGACTACAGTGTCTACAACTGGAATGAGGAGTTTCTAGATGTGGTAGCACTCTGCACTGTAAAAGCTGTACAACTGTCCATGGCATTCCTGGGAGGGAGCTCAGCCAAGGTCAGGGCAGAGAGGAGGACAAGAGAGAGGATACGGAGGGGTGCCTGGGTGGCTCAGTCATTTGAGTGTCTGACTTCAACTCAGGTCACAACCTCATGGTTTGTGAGTTAGAGCTCTGCATCAAGCTCGCTGCTGTCAGCACAGAGCCCACTTCACTGTGGCGCCTGGGTGGCTTAGTCGGTTAAGCGTCCGACTTTCGCTTGGGTCATGATCTCGCAGTTCGTGGGTTCGAGCCCCCGCGTCGGGCTCTGTGCTGACTGCCAGCTCGGAGCCTGGAGCCTGTTTCAGTCTGTCACTCCCTCTCTCTGACCCTCCCTGCTCACGCTGTCTCTCTCTCCTAGAAATAAATAATAAAAAAAAAAAAAAAAACATTTAAAAAAAAAAAAAAGGAGGGGGCACCTGAGTGGCTTAGTCGGCTAAGCGGCCGACTTCGGCTCAGGTCATGATCTCACGGTTCGTGGGTTCGAGCCCCGCGTCGGGCTCTGTGCTGACTGCCAGCTCAGAGCCTGGAGCCTGTTTCAGATTCTGCGTCTCCCTCTCTCTCTGTCCCCCAACTCTCTGTGCCCCTCCCCCACTCATGCTCTGTATCTCAGAAATGAAGAAACACTTATTTAAAAACAAGAGCAAGAATAGAGAAAGTAAGATGAGAGAGGAACCAACCTTAGATTGTCTAAGAAGATAACTCATTTCACGTCAAGTATAAAAGGAGAAAAATAATGGCTAGTGTTTATTAAGCACTTAATCGTGTCTGATGATTCCAGTAACCCTTGAGTGGGACACATCTCTACCGCTGCTTTCTCGGCTCTCCTCCAACTAATACTGCTAGTGTTCAATTTGAGCACTC
This sequence comes from Proteles cristata cristata, assembly GCA_017311185.1. Classification (NCBI taxonomy): domain Eukaryota; kingdom Metazoa; phylum Chordata; class Mammalia; order Carnivora; family Hyaenidae; genus Proteles; species Proteles cristata. The sequence continues at coordinate 425,260 of JAESUZ010005596.1, read as the reverse complement.
ACAATTTGTAGAGTAGCATGCCTAGGATTTCATTTACTTCACCTCATTTTGGCTCCGCAAGAACTCTAAGAGCTGTTTCCCTGAATTTACAGATGAAGATATCAAAACTAACACGGGCTGAGTAACTTGCCCACATTCATGCAGCCAACTGCATGGCTTAGATTCAACTTTTGTGAGGAAAGGGTAGAGGTCAGATTCCTCCACATTCTCTGAAGAGAACTCAAATGCTCTACCTACTTAATCACTTACTGACTCTTTTGGCTCATCAGAACCTACCTACTCTGCATATGGGGTGTCAATACCCAGTGAGCACCAGCCAAGAATGAAAGCATTCTGACTTCTCATTTGTGCATTTTACAGTGTCCCACAGTCTGTTCATCCCTTTAATCATGCCGAGGTTGCTGAAGAGAGAGCCATATGGATGATGTATTCATGGAGTCAGTGCTCCGAGGCCACAATGGTGGCTCTGCCCCAGCTTTTCCGTGGTACCCAGTTTGCCTCCTTATTTCTACCTCTCCCTCACAAGCTTCCCATTTTGGATACAAACAGATATGGATAGTCATCAGAAATTAAAAAAAAAAATTAAAAAGTCAAGGCAAAATAAAATTAAAGCCAGGAGTCTGCCGCAGGAAGCAAAGCAATGTCTTTGGATACTAGTGGAAATGGGCTTTCTGTCTTCAGCATCCCCTTGTATACATAGGAATAAGTACTCCTACTTTGAGGATGTGCTTTACAGATTTAATGTGATGTACAGTTTCTAGCCCAGGGCTTGTCTGTGATGCATGCATTCAGAGCTTTGTCTTACAGACTGGAAAAGAAGAAGTGGTTATTGGCCAGGGTCACTAACACTGGACTAGAAGTATATGGTATTTCATGTCCATCAACTCCTTACTATGGTCTTTGAGACCTAAGTGGTCTAGGGCCTCACTACCACTTCAGCTAGAGCCCCTTTGCTCTCCTCTTGCTGATGATACTTCAGTGATCTGAACTCACGTCATCACAGAGGTATTCTTTGATCCCCTAACTGAAGCAGCATTCCCCAACCTCTATCCCCATATCCATTTTTATTTCAAGCATGTATTATTCCTTGATATACTGTACATCAGTTATTTTATCATCTTCTCCCATCTTCCTCCCTCTGACATGGGAACATAAGCTCAATGATAGAAGCCATTTTGTTTTCTTCAGTATTGTATCACCTTCTATATATTTTTTAATTTCATTTATTTTTGAGAGAGAGAGAGACAGAGCATGAGCAGGGGAGAGGGACAGAGAGAGGGAGGCACAGAACCCGAAGCAGGCTCCAGGGCTCTTAGCTGTCAGCACAGAGCCTGATGTGGTGCTCGAAGTCATGAACTCTGAGATCATGATTTGAGCCAAAGTCAGCTGCTTAACCGATGGAGCCACCCAGGTGCCCGAATGCTGTATCTCAGCTTCTAGAATAGTTTTTGGTGCATAGTAGGTGCTTATTAAATATGTATTAAATGACTTAATTCATAGTTCCTCACCAAATACCAAGAGGCTAGCCAGACTGGAATTCTGATTCCCATTTTATACATGAATAAACAGGCCCAGGGAGGTGAAGAAATTTCTCCAAACTTCAGCCGGTGACAGAGGTGGGACTGGCACACTGCATGGTCAGACTAAAATCCAAATTTCTCGCTCTCCCACCAGGCTGTATTTCCTATTATCACACCTCTTCCTCTCCAAGTATATATGGGGAGTGGCTGTTACTGGAGATTCCATTGCTTAAGTGAGAAGCCACAGGAGATGGAGGTGTTAGGAGTGACTTCCCTATGTTTCTCCACCCAGACACAGGCCTTGCCAGGGCCTATGGACATACTAGAGCATTGGTCCTCACTGGGAAACACACATCACCCATGTTCCAGATCAGCCACCAGCAGCCAAGAGAAGGAAGGGCTTGGTATCAGGTTTGGAGAATGGAGGAAGAGGGTAGGAAGGGATTGCTGTAGTCATCCTCAAGGCTCCAGAGAACTAGAAGGGAGAAGTCCAATTTCCCTTTGGGAGTAATTTCCACTCTATGAAGAGGTGATGCCTTATTTCATTACCCCAAGGTTTCCACTTGCCTCCTGGGGACAGCCAAGTCCTGCAGAAGAGGAAGGGACTCATCAGCCCTTGGGTTCGCCATGGAGAAGAAAGGCCTGGGCTGGCACTTGGGCTGGGATCTGACCTCCTCTGTGACTATCCTGCCTTCTCTGGACATCAGCTCACTCATCTATTAAAAGAAATCTTGGGCAAAGAAAATGCTGGGGATTGATTTGGGGACATGGTATTCAGAAAACTGTGGGCTGTGGCATGCTCTAGGACTGTACTGTGTCTGGTTTCCCACATATGTGATGTCCTTAACCCTTATAGAAATACATGACGTTGGTATTATCATGTTCATTTTGTAGTTGGAGAAATAGCAGTGGACCGTCAATGACTGTGTCCAAAATCAAACTGTTGAGACCAGAGCCAAGATCTCTTAATAATCTGTCATCCTTCAATGCAGACTTGGGGTATGGTTATCTGACATCCTCAGAGTCACAGTCAGGGCCCTTAGAAACCATTAAAATCTCTTGTCTCCCAGACAGATAAATAGCCACAAAAGGAAAGGGACTTGTCTGAGGTCACATGGCAAGATAAAAGCAGAGTCTGACTGGAACCAAGCCAGACTTTCCTACTGAACTAAAAAGTGAATGGATATTCAGTGGTAGTCCACATTCCATCATCAATAGCCAGCAGAGAAGAAGGTGGAAAGCCATTGGGGGGAAGGGCGAGAGTTCCTAGGAAAAGTGTCCTTCCAAGCCTCATTCTCTAGACCACAATATTCCCACAGCCTAGTATAGTGCTGGTGCCTAGTGGATATTCAAGATATCTTTGCTGGTGAGAATGTGGAGAAACGGGCACCCTCCTACACTGTTGGTGGGAATGTAAACTGGTACAGCCCCTCTGGAAAACAGTGTGGAGGTTCCTCAGGAAACTAACAATAGAACTCCCCTATGACGCAGCAATAGCACTGCTAGGAATTTACCCAAGGGATACAGAAATGTTGATGCATAGGAGCACATGTACCCCAATGTTCATAGCAGCACTCTCCACAATAGCTAAAACATGGAAAGAGCCTAAGGGTCCATCAACAGATGAATGGATCAAGAAGATGTGGTTTATCTATACCATGGAATACTACATGGCAATGAGAAACAATGAAATCTGGCCATGTGTAGCAACATGGATGGACCTTGAGGGTGTTATGCTGAGCGAAATAAGCCAGGCAGAGAAGGACATATATCATATGTTTGCACGTATAGGAGGATTAGGAGGAACTTGACGGAGGAACAAGGGGGAGAAGAAGGGGGGAAATGATGGGGGAAAGGGAGAGAGGCAAACCATGAGAGACTCTTGAATACTGAGAATTGAGGACTGATGGATGTGGGGGGCGGGGGGGAAGGGAGCACTTGTGGGGATGAGCACTGGGTGTTATTTGGAAACCAACTTGACAATAAACTAAAAATAAAAGATATCTGAATGAATGAATGAATGAATGAATGAATGAATGAATGAATGAGTGAATGAATGAGTCACTCCTCTCTTACTGTTCTGGGCATCTTCCTACAGCGGCACTTCTGTTGACACTTATCTCCTTGTCTGGTATGTTCTCTCTCTCCTGCAAAGTCAATCTTTAGGTCCCAGGTTAAGGCTCGAGTCCATCCCCACTGCCTTCCCATTCCACATTTCACATTAATTCACAGGGATATATATACATGTACGTATACATATATACATATACATGTATACACGTATACATGTATATGTATATATATACATATATATAACTCACTAGCATATAAATCTGGGCTAGATCCATGGCTTTTTCAGAGCCTCAGTGTCCTCAATTACACAATAGGGATGGTAGCAGAGTCCCCCGAGAGCTGCTCTAAGGACCCACAATGTTCAGGAGAGTTCAGCAGGTGATGCATTACATACTTGCTACAAGGTGGTGATACGGTTGTGGTCATAGGGTTCAACATGTCACCTAGTCCTATGACCTGTAGGAGTTTCTGTGTGTTCCGGTCACTCTTCTAGAACTTCAATTTCCTTTCAATGTATCCATGAACAGGACCCGTCTGCTGGCTGTGATGTAGGGGTGTGTCTGATGCGTGTGCTCAACACCCCGCCTTGCCAAGCTCTGATTCATGGAGGCATCACTGATGTCCTTACCCTCATACAGGGCACTTTGTAGTTTACAGGGTACTTTTCTTTTCTTTCTTGTGATCCTTATAGCAATTTATGAGCAAATGATGTTATTTTTACTTTATAGACAAAGATAGCTGAGGATCAGAAGAGGGAGCTGATTTGCCATCACAGCAGTTAAGTATGAGATGTGGGATTCTCTTAAGGTGTTCAGGACCTGGACCCAGCTCTGCTAACCCCCTATCAGGTGATCTTTCCTTGGCATCTCCATGCACAAGGTAAGGGCAAGATTGGAGTATGCAGAAATGAATGCTTCCACAGAAGGAAGTGCTGGGAAGTTTAACACAAGGCAGGGCAATGGAACAGGATGTGCCATTTGGAAGACCTGCACAAGAGGGTTTTGGAAGGCCCCCCAGGGCAGGGAGATGTTGGACTCAGCTTCTGGAGCACAATTTCCTCCCCATACCTCCTTTCTACCTCTGAATTTTTAAACATATCCCTGGGTAAGCTGAATTTTTAAACAGTTCCCATTTGGTTATTCATATGAATCCTGATTTTCCTCTTTTATCCAGGGACAGAATCCTGATTTTGATTAGAGGTCAACCCCTCAGAAAACAGCAAAGCCTACACCATAAGCCAATGGATATTCGCAAATTGTTGCTTTATGGTGGGCACATGAGCCAGATGTAGGGAAAGTGTGCTAGAGGGCTTCCACACCAGCTTTCCTCTCTTTCTAAAGATGGAAACATGGAAAGAGAGTCCATTTTCTCTCCTGAATGGAACACTTAGAATCCTTGCAGCCATCTTGCAATTAGCGCCAGGGAGCCATCTTGCTACCAGCCTGAGGAAGGAGCCAGAAACAAGGGCATCTGCAGAGAACCAGATGTGCCCTTGGGTCTCTGATGTGTCACATTTGGATCCACCCTACCTCTGGATTTCTGGTAACACAAGCTAATGCATTTCCTTATTGTTTAAACTGATTTGCACCGAAATGACTGTTCCTTGTGGTCAAAAGCCATCTGACAACCCCCCCCTCCCCCCGAGCTGGTGGGTCTTATGTGCAGCCTACTTTGGGACCCAGTGCAGATCTTTCCAATGGTTCTATGACCGACTGTGTCAGACAGAAGTTATTAGCCACAAACAGTAAAGTCAAAATATTTAAGAACACTTGGCTTTTTTAGATCATCTAGACCAATGGCTCTCAAACTTTAATGCATCAGAATTACCTAATGGGAGGTTCTTGTTAAAGTACAATTGCTGGACCCCAGCCCCAGAGTTACTAATTCATAAAGTCTGTGGTGGGGCTTGAGAACTGAAATTTCTTTCAGGTTCCCAGATACTCATGTCGCTGCTGGTCTGAGCACCACATTTTGAGAACAAGTATTTAGATGATTTTATACAAATGTCTCTCATACTTCTTTGCACACAAATATTATTTCTTGGACAGGAGAAGAGGAGATAAAACTATAGTTGGTCCTCATGTACCTGGAAACATCCATGGGAGTGTGTCCTCCATGGACTACATTTTTCATGAGTGTCATCTCAACTAGAGGGTAGAGATCTAAGGTTCCAGATACCTATTACTTCAGACCCAGAAAACCTAGGACATAGGTACAGTGACTTAGTGATAACACAGATGAGGTTCCTGTCTTCATCTCCTAGGTAACAGTATTTATGAAATCAAAAAGTTATGCTGCCATTATCAATGCCGTTAATGTCATCACTTAGACTTTATCAATTCCTTTCAAATCCTTCATCCCATCTAATCTCCATAACAACACTGAGAAAAAGGTCATTATGATTATAAATAAGAAGAGAGGGAAGGAGAAGAGAAATGGGTAGACCAGAAGGGGAGTAAGGAAGAAATTCCCATTGCACAGATGTGGAAACTGAGGTTGAATGACTTGTCTGTGTCATACAACAAGTAAGTTCCTAAGCTAAGATTCAGATCCAGATTTGTCCACCATTAGGCTGTGTATTCTCTCCAGTAAACTATAACATTTTTAGTAAGTTGGCACAGGAGATAACTATGGATAAGAAAAAGAAAGCTCAGAAATTCTAGAGCTAGCTCATCTTCCAAAAGAAGGCTAACCTCTTGCTTCAAAATACTAGCAAAGACGACTCAGCCTATTGGGATGGGATGGGATGAAAGAACATGGTGATCTTGGATGGCTTACTAAACCTCTCTGAGCATCCATTTCCTTGCTTGAAAATCAATGTCATAACACCTTCCTTGAGGAATTGTGAAGACTGGCAATGTTATATAAGAAGAGCCTAATAGTCTTTGGCCCAAAGTAGGCCCTAAATAATAGGGGGCTCTTATGATTTTGAGAATGATGATTATTCAGGGAGGTTCTAAGAATGAGCATGTATGAGATGGGAGGCAAGGAAGAGGTTCAGATCCATGACGAGCAGGTTCAGCTTGGATAGACATGGACACTTATTTAACCAGGCCTTGGATGCCAGCTTCAAATATTAGTTTCTAAAGCTGCAATTTGCTAAACCAACCAGCTCGTAGGCCTTACTTCACAAATTATTACTTTGCTCTTTCAAAGGCCTCCCATAACTAGAACCAGCCCTCCACAAAGCAGGCAGAGAGTCAGAGCTGAATTCCACGAGGAAAGCATTGTCTCAGGGGCTGTAGATGCATGCAATATATTTTTTGGCCAGTGCTAGTTGGATTTTTAGCAAGGAGAGAAGGGCCAAAATGTAAAAAAAAAAAATCACATAGCTTAGATGCTTACATTTGGACTGAAGTCTGTCTCACTTTCAAACTCTAAACATGGGGGTGCCTGGGTGGCTCAGCTGATTGAGCCTCCGACTTCGGCTCAGGTCATGATCTCGTGGTTCATGATTTCAAGCCCCACATTGGGCTCTGTGCTGACAGCTCAGAGCCTGGAGCCTACTTCAGATTCTGTGCTTCCCTCTCTCTCTGCTCCTCCCTGCTCACGCTCTGTCTCTCTCAAAAATAAACAAACATTTAAAAAGCAACTCTAAACATGGACGCTGCCTCTCTTTCACTCACAGAATATTACCAACCTCAGCTGGACACCTTGGTGAAGGCAACAGAAAAGTGATTCTTGGCAGAAGAAAGACTGAAGTTTCTATTTTTGAGTGGCTTCTACAAATGTCTGCGTTCTCCACCACAGTAGGAAACAAATTTTCTTTTTTTTTTTTTTTAATTTTATTCTACTTTTACCTGGTAGGCGCTACGTGAAACATAGCTGAGTTGACCGGAAGGCAAGTGAATTGCTGAAACACAGGGCTTTACTATTTGAGCCATAGATCTCAACCACCGTGAGTAAACATGTTTCCATGGGAAAATGTGGTCAGAGTTCCCTTCCGTGAGGAGGTGCCAGGAACACCTTTTCCTCGCAGTCTTTCACTGATTTCTGTGGGGCTGCGTGGTGTAATGGAAAGAGCTCTATATTTAGAACAAGAAGACATGAGTTCCAGTCCCAGTTTTCCCGCTCTATTAGTTGAATGACCCTTGGACTCTCTGTCTCCGTTTCTTTATCTGTCAAGCAGGCATGAAATCTCCCACTTCTCTGGGGTCTTTTGAGCTGAAAGGAAAATAATGTTTGCAGCCTCACTTTGAAAACTGTAAAGCCCCTGTACAATTTTGAAGAGTTGTTAGTAACTCTGCAGTCTGTTAGGATGTGAGCCCCCCTCCACAACTTCTACATGAAAGCAGGCATTCACTTCTCAGGGATCCATGGCCAAGGCCCCAGTCCTCTTTCTCTGTGGAGACGTGCCTTCCTCTGTCTCTAAGCTGCCCGGATGTCTCTCCTCTCAAAGCTTCAACCTCCAAAATTCATAAGCTCCGAGATAAAGAAAACTGAAAAGGAACAATTATAGCCGCACGTGTGGACAATATACAATATACAATATGTGGCGTGGATCACGTTCCTGCTTGGGGCCCTGTCTGCGGGGCACAGGGTGGAGGGTGGAAGGTACGTCAGAGGAGGAAGCAGCAGAGCATGGGGCCCAGTGACTTTCCAGCTCCAGGGGTGGGATTTTGTCACATCCTCTACCCTCATCCAGAACCTAAATACCACTGGGAGTGCCCGTCCTCTATGGCCAGTGTAATAGGTCAATAAATGAAGCATCAGATTAAAACCTGTATTGACGAGTTATTCATCTCGCCTCTAGCAGAGGTCCTTAGATTGAGTGATAATGTTAGCACCGACTGGGAAACACGGGAGATTTATTAAAGCAAGCCACGGCTGCATTCGACGTCACTGCCAGGAGGACGTACTGAGAATCCCCAACATGTCAAGGAAGTCTTTTCCATCCTTCATCTTGCGTGTGCCAGCCCTAAGCCAAGCTCTTCCTTTGCTGTTTCCCTGCTGAAACAGTCTTTAATTATTCATGGGCCTCGGTGAAAAAAGGTCACAACTCTATGGAGTTGCCCTAAATGGGTCCCAACCACCATTCCAGGTGCACCCTTTCCATAAATCATCTCTTCTGGATTCATCCTCAAACAGGTCACAATTTCATACCTCCCTGCTTTTGTGTCAGCTGTATCCCCAACTTGGTAGAACACTTCTCCTCATTTCCTGGTCTGCTGTAGGAGGCTTATTGAAATCCTACTCAGTTCCAAGGCCCAGCTCAAATGCCATTTTCTCTAAGAAGCCCTTCCTGATCCCGAACCCTTTCCACAGCTCCCTCCTCCCCCCCATTTCCCCTTGTCTAATCCACAGCTGACCTCTACTGTTTGGTGCTAATTTCATTTATACAAGGCACAAGATATTGGAAGGCTTAAGTCTGTACACATGTTCCAACATCTTGGAAATGCGTGCCTGACACATCCTGGAAACCTCTGAAAGCTTCTCTTTCCTTATCTCTAATAGGGAGAGAATCATAATATCTACTCCATGGAGGTGATGTAAGCAGCAGAAGAGATGGAAGTATATTTTAACTTTGGAAATATGATAAATTCGTCATTGTGATTTTTAGTATGTCTCCCTAAGCTTTTTTTTTTTTTTTTTTAACTTTCCAATGAGGCCAATCTGATATCTGGATCCTGGGTGCTCAGAACCAATAATTAGAAATGTGAATTAGAATAATTAGAAATGTCTGATGAGGGGCACCTGGATGGCTCAGTGGGATCAGTGTCCAACTTACACTCAGGTCGTGTTCTCACACTTTGAGAGTTCAAGCCCCACATCAGGCTCTGTGCTGACACCTTGGAGCCTGAAGCCTGCTTCCATTACTGTGTCTCCCTCTCTCTCTGCCCCTCCCCCTCTCATGTGCACATATGTGCTCTCTCTCTCTCTCTCTAAAATAAACAATAGGAAAGATGAAAAAAGTCTTATTAATTAAAAAAAATTTAAAAAGCAAACAAATGAATGAATCAAATCAGAGTCAGGAAATGGGACAGAAAATTCCTTTCAACATAAGAATGACTCTTCCCCATCAATTAAATTAGGGTTCTTTTCATAGCACCTAATTGTTCTCTTCACAGAACCTTACTATAACATGAATCTTCCCCGTAGTCTGGTGGTCTCCTTTACTTCAGCTGCATTTGACAAGTCCCCCAATGATGGGGACCATTTGTCTTTTCCCCATTGAACACCTACCACCTAGGACAGCTCTAAATAAGTATCCGCTAAATGAAAGAAGACACTGATATTTCTACTTATCAAAACAGAAAACCATGGCCAGATGGAAGGTGATATCAAAGGGTAGCCTTTCATTCAATAACTGTTAGTGTAAGCAGAGGCATCTTTCTCCTCTCCCCTGTCTCATCCCCTAGGCTGGGGTGGAGGCCCAGTGTTTGTTCCCATTGCTTCCTCCACTTTCCCCCATGGCAACACTTGAACTACACCACGTGTGTCCTTGTCTGCATGCCTTCTAGACTATGATCTCCAAAACAGAACCACATTTTTGTCTCCATGTCCTAACTACACAGCAGTGGGTGCTGAAACATGGAGATAGGACACAACTACAAGTGCGAAGTTCTGGTTGACATGTGGTTCAAGGCCCCTCTGCTTCTGATGCTCACATGCTTTTTCTTTTATTTGGTCTCTCTGTTCACTAAAATTTCTCCATATTTACATGTGTCAATGATGGAACACACAGAACTGAAATTTTGGTTTTATGATTTATATTGGTAACTTCCTGTGCATTTGACAGGTCTATCATATTTCTCACAAGCTCACACTTTCTTTCGGTCTTGGACTACAGATATCATATGACATGGAGTGGTATGCATAATATAGTTTGTGGTGGGGACAGTGGGAACTGTAAAGCCACAGGGAAGACCTGGGGAGGGCGGTGAATGATGAACTTTGATGGAACCCCCCCGAAGTTTCCAAAGCCAGAAAACCCAGCAGAGTCTCTCGGAGAAAAGTTTTAAACACAACTCACGGTTTGGAAAAAGTGTCCCCTGCAAATGGGACTGACCATCACAGAATTAGAAGAGTTTAGGCAGCTGCCATGTGGGGAACAGGATACAAGCATAGAATCAAAAAGTCTAATGCCAAGTCATAGGTACTGGGAGACAATGGTAATGATCCAAGCCACAGAAGATGTGAGTCAGGGCAGCTGGGAATGAGAGCGGTATCACCTGTAAACACGAGGTACTGTCCTATGTGATTTGCTACATTTCTCACAACAGCTCTTCTATGCTGCTATTGTTATACAGGGATGGAATGGAGGGTCAGGAGGCTTAGCAATCTGCCCAGAGTCACACTGCTCCTGAGAGACCACATCAGGATTGGAAACCAGATCTGTGTGCTCCAAATGCATGACTAACCATACTCTACAACAGTGCCTCCTGCTTGATGCTTAGACTGCCTCTGGCTGATCTCTCTGGAATGAGCCAGAGCTGTGTTCCCAGTCTTGGATGAGTTTCTATGGGGGAAAAAAAAGAAAAGAGGAGGGAGGAAAGAGGAGAGGGAGAGGAAAATAGAAATAAAAAGGGAGAGGAGAGAGAGCGAGAGAGTGAGCGAGAGCGAGAGGGATTCTGGCTTTATGCCAGCCCTACTGCAAGGGGGGAGGGGCGAGGGGGGGGAGATTCTGGCTTTATGCCAGCCCTACTGAGAAAGAATCTTCAGGATTGTGACCTGGGACTTTATACCTGAAACCCTCTCCAACTCTCCAAGTGATTCTTGTACCCAAGAGCAGACAACCATGGATCTGGAGAGGACTTCTGCTCTGGCTGTGATGTTGGACTTGTGAGTTCTAACACCCTTTGCAGTGTCTGGGCTATATGTCCCAAGTTTCTCTGCTTGCTGGTGCTCAGAGCCAAAGCTCTTCATATTGATCAAAGGAAAAGTACTAGAGATACATTCCCATGCTTTATTAATTATAAAATACATACTTTTTTTGGTCTTTCAGTATATTGGAAATTGAAATGTGTCCTACAAGTGATGATGACATACAAACAGTTTCCATCAGCCAGGCAGCAGATGTCACTGTGTGGATCTTGTGTAAACTTGGCTGTCATTCCTGGTGGTACAACTGGATATAGACAGCCCTTGATGTTTCAGGCCACCAACTCCTACAGAACTAATTGTGAAGGAAACATGAGTCCTGACTGTTGGCTGCCAGCCTTCACTGACAACTGCCAGTAAGATCAGGAAAGCACCAGCATTAAAGCTTGAAGGAAAATCCCAGAGATAATTATGGAGTCTTCACTAAAGAAGAGCGATAATAAAAATGAGTGATATAGTATATGTGCTGTGACGGGGATGAACCGTGAAAGAAGTCAGTCATGGAAGATCACATATTGTTAAGATTCCATTTCTACGAAATGTCCAGGGCAGGCAAATCCATGGAGGTAGACAGAAAATTAGTGGTTGTGTGGGACTGGGGAAATGAGAGGAAGAAGGGGGTGGATGCTAATGGGTATGGGGTATTTTTGGGGGGTGGAGGGTGTTGACAATGTCCTAAAATTGATTATGTTGGTAGTGCCAGCTTTCCAAATGTACAAAAAGAAACCTTATTAAATTGTATGCTTTAAATAGGCAAACTATATGATATACAACTCAATACTGCTGTTAAGAAAAACTCAAAAACTATGAGGTGTTGGTAGCAGGGGGATGAAATGTAGTATAACTAGTCCTCTGGCTGGTAAAGAGAACAACAGTATATGGAAAAACCCAGAATTCAATGACCTTGAGTCAGAAAGTGATTGGGTAAAGTCAAAGCTGAATGTAAAGAAATGTTACGAATATTTGAACATTTATTTTACTTTTATATCACAAAAGTGATATATTACAAAAATATAATCACAATACATGAGCTCTTTTAATAAATCTAAAAATCTAACTGCAAAGAATGCACTGGTTTACGTCTGAGTTGGCAGCACTGCACCTAGAATAAAGTGGCTCTTAAAATCAATGACATGTCAATGTGATGAAGATATGCTATTTGAGTCTCAGCTACTGGAGCCCAGTTTTTCCAGTCAGTGACTAGCCACAAAATGCCTGATAGAACCCTTAACACCTCCTTTCTTAAGCTTTCATCTCTCTCCAGTGGATTTATTTCTAAGGATCCTCCTGGCTCTCAGATGTCTCAGTTCTAATTTAAATTTCTATTCATGTCTGATGGAAAATCCACCAATCGTTAGATCCTGCACCAGATCGCAGGCTTCAAATATAAGGAATAGATGTACCTAAATTTAAATCTCCTTCTACCGAAAAGGAAGACGCTGGAAGAGAAAGGTAAAATGACTTCTTGTACTTTTCCCTTGATTATCTGCAGAGTCTCATTTCTTAATCCTCTCTGAATCCCAGATCCCCAGAGATCGGACAGTGAATGGAATAACACATTAAGAAGGGAAACTCTGGGCCTGTGGTCAAAATGTGTTCATGACGGCAGCCAACTGCTTGGGCGGCAGCTTTGGCCCCTGGATGAGTTCTTGGCATGTAACTGTCCAGCCTGTAGGTGGCTTCCTGATGAGCCTGTGTTCAGGGCAGCAACCAGGACACCTAAAGCACTAACCCCAGCGGGAGCTCACACAGATACAGGACGTTCAAAAAGAAAAGAAAAAAAAAACCCACAATGGAAGAAGAGAAAGCCTTGCAAAGCATCGTCAGGGGAAACTTTTCTTAGATTCAAGAATTCCTTTAGTTACCAAACTGCATGCTTCAGATTATTTTTGTCTAAAATGCAAAGGCCCATGTTTATGTCAACAGTCTTCAAAATAAGTGAGAAATTGGAAGTGCCTAAATGTCTAACACTGTAGAAATGGTAAATAAAATCTGGACTATCCATATTCTAAAACTGTATACAGACACTAAAATGTTTGCAAGTAGTTTGCAAAATATTTTTTGGAGGGGGTGGGGAGGAAAGGCTTAGATTCTACCATCTAATAAAAAAAAGTAGAAGAAAATGTAAAATTCATTATGTTTTCCACTATATAGAGAATATGCATGGTTGGGAAAGAAATCTATGAAAATTCTGAGCATCTCAGACCTGTGTGTTTCAGAGAGCTTTGTTACCATTTCTGCTTTCCCATTCTGGAGTGCGCGCAACCATTTTCTATCATGGAAATTAATTCTATATAATTTTGAGGCCTCTTTTTATTATTAAAAAAATCTGTTCATTATAGATAATTTAAGGAAATGAAGAAAATATGAATCCACCAGACCTAACACAAAGAAAAAAACTATGGGTGGCATTTTGGTATATACTCTTATAGTCACTGTTACTTGAATCAATACATATGACTATATAAGCCTATGTGAAGCTTAGCCAGACTACAACTCTGCTTTCTGAGAACTAACCCCAAGACACATAGCACTGGGCTGTTTTACCTATGATTTTCCCAGGTAACCCTAAATTTTTAATCAGAGCTTACTGAATCTAGAGTAAAAATTTAACCTAAGGTGGCCCAATCATATTTCTTTTCTCCAGGGAATTTTAGCTGGGAATACTAAGGTCCAGGCAAGATAGGCAGATGGCCCAAACACCGGACTGAGGCAATGACTCTATGTCATGAGCAGAGGCAACAGATGATGGGCTTCTGGAAGACTGAGACCACCACCTGTGATTCCTAATAACTCCCAGTTCCCATGTCTTTTTGAATCACAAGACTCCCCCTTCAGTACTAAGCAAAGACAACCACTCCCCTGGAGCCAAAAGTGCTTTAATTAAAACATATCAGATGCTAATTTGTAATGGGCTTTCTCCAGTGGTAATATTTAGATGATTTTCTTTATAGTTAACAATGTCTTCAACATCCTCTCATGTAAATATTTTATAAGCATTTTTTTCCTAGGGTAAGCAGTTTTCTGTTACGTATTGATAATATTTGTCTTTAAGACAGTTATATTAATCTACATTATAATGAACAAACTATAATGTAGCCTAATAAACTTTATATAATTTTTAATCAAATAAAAAGGTGACATAAACTTTTAGTGGTTCATAAGATCCTCTAAGATTTATTGTTCATAAGAGGGCCTAATAAATCCCATCACTTCAATTGAACAAACTATCTTAAAATTAGAACAATTCAAGTTGAGATGTTTATTATTTTTGGTCAAAGATCATTGGAAGGGTGTTCAGAAAAAAATGTTAAATTCATTATGAACTTTAAAAATAACTTAGAAAAATCTTAACAAAGCCAAGTTATAGATTCTTGGGAAAAGAGATAACAGTTTGGAGTTATTAAGAAACATTATCAGTCCCATTCATCAAAGTGTTGTTTTAAGAGTATTATTTCTGGAATAACCTTGATGTTTCATCTTTTGAATCACCCAGTCTCCCAAAAAAGTCATACAGTATCAGTGTTGGATAGCAATATTGCTTTTTTGGAACTATTTAAAACTGAATATTAGCTCTACTAAATATGCATCCTAAGGACCATCTGGTAAGTTTTTTTTTTTTTTTTTTTTTTTTATGGAAAGAAAAGCTTTGAAGAAAATGAGGGGAGTTCTTTATACTCATGGATTTCAGGAGGATAGCATAAAGGGGGACTAATGCTCTCCCTTGCTGATTATGACATGGTTTTGAAACAGATTGTCCTAAAGAAAATGAAGCTTTAGCGAGTACAGGAGTGTTGATAGCTCTTCAAGATCCTGATTTCAATTATTTTGGATATGTACTCAGATGAGGGATGGCTGGATAATATGGTAGTGGAATTTCTACTCTTTTCAGGAACCTCCATACTGTCCCGAAGTGGCTGTACCACTCGACATCCCTGTCAACAGTGCACAGCCTTCCTATTTCTCCACATCCTCACCAACACTTGTCTTTTGTTCTTTTGATAAAAGCCGTCCTAACAGGTGTGCGGTGATGACTCACTGTGGTTTGGAGTCACAATGACCAAGATGTGGAAGTAACCAAATGTCCATCACTGTATGAAAAGATAAGGGAATTTGGGAATATACAAACAATGGAGTAGTAGTCAGTCTTTTAACAAAAGGAAATTCTGCAATATGTGACAATATGAATGAACCATGAGGACAGTACATTGAGTTCTAAATAAGCCAGTCACAGAAGGAACATGCTGCATAATTCCACCTATACGAGATATCCAAAATAGTCGAAAACAGAATCAGAGAGTGGAATGGTGGTTTCCAGGGGCTCTAGGAGGGGGAAATGGGCCATTGCGAATCAATGGACATAATATTTCAATCTTGTGAGGAGTAAGTTCTAGAGTCCTGATGTACATGGTACCTATAGTTAACAATACTGTATTGTTCATTTCAAAATTTGTCAAGAGAGAACTCATATTAAATGTTCTTACCAAAATAAAATTTAAAAAAAAAAAAAAAGAAGCTTAAAATTGCTTAAAAGTCAGAAGTCTGGCAAGGTAGACTAATGCAGCTCTATGCCATATACTCTTTGCTGAGTTGAACCAGTGCTCTCTTTTAAATCATGTTCCCTTAAGACAATAGTCTTTATTTTCCCCGTCTCCTTCTCCAGTGGCCTCTCTTGAAAAATCATCCTCATCCACAGATGGTCAACATTATGATGGAATTTTGTTTTCCTCTCATGTGAATTTGGAGCTGATAGAAGCTTCTCAGCTCCTTGCTGGGACCTGCTGACAAACCCGCTGGCCCCAAAAACTATCTGTGACGTCAGGATGATGCTTCTGAGGTTCCTGTTGGTACCTTCTGCCGAGCCACGGGGCCCAGCTGGACAAGCACTGATTAGGACGTGGAGTTCAGACTTTGTCACTGTCCCCACAAAGCCAGTGTGAGCTGGAGTGGCTGATAGAATCCTTCACGATCTTTTCCCCATTAAAACATGACAGAGTCTATGAGTTTTAACACAGGGAATGGGAACTGGGTTAATGGTATCAAATTCCCTTTGGAAGTGCTTGGGAAGAAACTACCAAACAAGGTGTCTTTTGTAAACTAAGAGGGCGGCACTCAGAATTCTCCAACAGCACTCCGTAGCTGCCCTTCTAGTATTCAATAATGACTCAACCTTGAAACTTGCAATGAGGTGGTCATACTAAGGAACATACAGTGTCCCGGGGAAAATGAGATATCCACATGAAAAATGGGGTGTCCCCCAGATAGTTAGGAGGAGGAGACAGGAGGCAACCCAGAAGCTCTCCATGTCTAATCAAGTGACTCACCTATGACAGAATCCCTCCCTCACTCCAAAAAAAAAAAAAGTTTATTATCAAAAACTGTCATCGGCAAAAAGCACAGGTATCTCAGACATGGCAGCGGTAGGGCCTTCTCTGAAATGGTCCACCTCCAGCCCATTTTTATGGGCAATTTGCTACATTTAAACATGCCAGGAAACAAGGAAAGGGCGGCACCTTGGGCTTCTCTATTTCCACAGATCTGATGTGCCTTTGACTGTTCTATCACCTACCTTCATTCCTCAGTTGTTTGGTTGATTCATTTTGAGGGGTATCAGCAGTTTACACTGGAACACAGTTTGGGCACAAAGACTTTATACTTTAGACACCAAAGGTCACACTTTGGATTAGGTGCTAGGGGCCAGGCCTCTAGACCACAAGAGCAAACACAACAGCAATTTTCCAGGAGCCAAATCAGTGGGAAACATGGCAAAGAAGATGAAGCCGAGAACTATTTTTGTGGCTGTCTTATGGACATAAAAAGTCATAAGGCATAAAAAGGCCTCAGAGGGACTCCCCCCATCTTTCTTCCAAGCTGCAGAAACATTCTTCCTAGCTTGTTTTGGAATCTGAGCCAGAAGACCCTTGGTGAGAATGCCAGTGGCCTGCTCCCAGCCCAGCTACCTGCTCCCTGAGCAAACGTGGATGTGCCCTGCTCCTCTGCTCCCCCTGGGACAGAGCCTTCCAGCTTCCCAGCGATGTTCTTGGACTGTACTAGCGGCTTCTGGCCCAGAGTTAGGCCAAGCTCTCAGATGTGCCAACTCACAGCTAGGGATGCCAGACCTGGCATGGGGGGCCGCCTGCCTGGGGCCATGGGCCATCCTCATGAAAACAGAGAGTCTGAAAGGGCCTAGGGTTTCAGCCCCAAACCGTCCTTTGATGCCAGGGGGCTTCTGTGCCTGTTACACATGGTCTTGAGGAAATGCCCTAAAGATTTATATAGAAAGTGTGGCTCCCAAAATCAGAGAATGGACCGCAGATTGAATCTTCAGATGCACCCCACTGTTCCATACTCAGTGCCTAATTTGGGATACCCCAAATTCCTTCTCGTTATCTAAAATCATTCGGTTTTCAGACATTACAAAGAGTCCACCTTTCCAGACATCTTACCCATACATCCTCCATGAAATCCAACAAGAAGGGGGCCATGAGACTGTAGGCAGCACCTCCTTCAACCCGTCAAGCAATTCTACTGCACAGCTTGTGGGCCCCTGAGGTCTAGCCACAGATCCCTTAAGCTCTGAGAAACATATTTGAAAACCATGGTTTAAGGATTTTTATAAACAACCTAAATCTTTCTAAAATCCAATTTCAAAATTGCCAGCTTTTAGCAGGGGGAAAAATCAAGTAAATTCACATGTATTCAGTGTCAGAATGCATTCAGCAAACATTTTCAGAGGAGTACAGGTCAGGCACTGTGCTAGGCAACAGGGATGAAGAGATAAAATAAGACGCAACTCTAATACCAAATTGCAGCCAAGTAGCATTAGGAAAACAACTTGCATCTCTCTGAGTCCCTGTTGTGTTATGTCCTTGTGCAGTATATGTGCTAACAATGTGAGAGTTGATGATTACTGTCATCTGGAATCTCTTCAGTTTCCACTAGAAGGAGCTGAGTTCCAGAGAGGGAGATCAGACTTGGGGCCCAGACTCAACTTCTGGTCTCCTGGCTTCCAAATGAGCAATGTTTCAGTTTCCCTGACTGCAAGGTATGGGAGAGGTCAGCGAGGGGATGCTGATGAGAACGACCTGGGAAGATCAGGGACAGTGGTGGTGGTGTCTGGGTCTCCTGACTCGAAGGGGAAGTGCTGAAGATATTGTCTTACATGGTGGGGTGAAAGGGCTCTGTGGGTAGGGTGCAAAAGCTTAGCAGAATGACACTGTCAAACCAAATATACCAATGTAATAGACAATGGGTTCCCAATACAGATAGCCTTTGTACTACAGATAGTACAAATGCCTTACGATTTGCAAAGCATTTTCACTAGCAGTATTATAATTGATCCTCCTAGGAAGGATTCTGGTATGGAGGAGGGACATTTCCCCATTTCAGAGATGTATAAACTGAGTCTGAGATATGGGAGATGACTTTCCAGGCAGGGTCTGAAAAGTAGCAGAGTTTGGACATTTCAAGAAGTCAGGTGTTTCCACACTTTCTGTTCGAGCTGAATAATATACTGAGTGAGAAATAGGCGTGGGTGTAGACTTTGGCCTGGGAGTATGGGAATGGTAGTGACTTTGAGAGAATTAAAGAAGAAAGGGGATTGACATTTACGGAGTATAACCATCATATCAATTGGAAGCACAGTTATTGCCTGGACCTTTACAGTAGGATGGGGAAGGCAGGCATGTCAAGAGGTAAATAGTATCTGGTGTGATGAATCCTAGACCATAGATATGTACAGGAGCTTGTTTAATTGTAGCAACCAGGCAATAAGTGTTTTATTCCCAACTCCATTAGGAAACCGAAGGTCAGGGGCGCCTGGGTGGCTTAGTCGGTTAAGCGTCCGACTTTCACTTAGGTCATGATCTTGCGGTTCGTGGGTTCGAGCCCCGCATCGGGCTCTGTGCTGACTGCCAGCTCAGAGCCTGGAGCCTGTTTCAGTCTGTGACTCCCTCTCTCTCTGACCCTCCCCTGCTCATGCTTTCTCTCTCTCTCTCTCCTAGAAATAAAACATTAAAAAAAATAAATAAATAAATAAAAAAAAAAAAAGGAAACTGAAGGTCAGAGAGCCTGAGTAACCAGCCCCCAGGCCTTGCAGCCAGTACACAGGAGGAGAAGTTTAACTCCAGCTACTTTGACTCCAAAGCCCTTGCTCTTTGGACCTAATCTAGCTGCCCTTAGCTTCAATGGAAGCATCTGCAGGCATGCTGGCTGGAGAGGGTAGGAATATTATTTCATTTATGTTTTATTTATGTGGTGCTGTGATATTTATCTAGAAGCTTTCATCTGAGAGATGTGAAGTGTTTTATAAACAGGTTTCTATTATTGCCTCTCTCCCCTTCTACTCCTCCACCTGAGTCCTTGGGAACCAAGAGGTTGCCAGGGATGGCCAAGGTCACAAGTATGGACAGGTGTATGTGTGATGGC
This sequence comes from Proteles cristata cristata, assembly GCA_017311185.1. Classification (NCBI taxonomy): domain Eukaryota; kingdom Metazoa; phylum Chordata; class Mammalia; order Carnivora; family Hyaenidae; genus Proteles; species Proteles cristata. Next base: position 405,419 of record JAESUZ010005596.1, on the reverse strand, counting down.
GGTTCCCCGTGTGGGGACACAGCTGTGTTTGGCGATAACAGCAATAATCTCTCACTTTGTATACCTCTCTGTTGTTTACTAACCACTTTCATGTCCAACTTTGACTTGACCCTCACATCAGTCATGTGAAATAGGCAAAGCAAGCAATTTATGGAGGAGGAAACTGAGGCTCATAAATTAATTTGCCCAAAGACACACAGCCTGCCACGAGAGGAGTGTAGAAAGAAACCGATATCTGCTGATTTATACCAAACTGGTATTGTATAGTGGTTAAGAGGCTGAGCTTTGAAATCAGTCAGACCTACCCAGAGTTCTGCATCCACTATGTATCTATCTTCAGACCTGTATGCCTGTAATGGTAGAATTCATCTCCCTCATACTGTTTCTTGATCTGTAAAAGGGACATACTAATCACTCCTACATCAGTGAGCTGGGAAGAATACACATGGGAACTTCATATAAGTATAAAGAACTTATCACAGTGCCTTGTAAGTAGGGAGCTCTCAATGAACAGCAGCTTGAATGAAAATTCCAACTGAGACCTCCCCCTGCTATAATCATTGTCTGCAAGGAAGGAGTGGGGCATGCATACACCAGAGGCGTCTGTCCAGAGCCAGGTCAAGGTGTGTAGCTAACCTACAGTTACCATCCAAGCTGAGGTTCCCAGCCCCTACTTCCTCCCCCTCAGACATCAGCCTACATATGGGGTGCTTCTGAAGGCATATACTCCCCGGTTCACCTCCGAAGTGGCTGCCCACCTGTCTTCAGTTCTCCCCAGCTGGCATCCTCACTTTGCCTGGGAGAAGAGCAGCAAACCTGCGTCCTCAGGTGCTCTCCTCCTAGCTACCCCCACCAAGAGATACAGCCAAAGAAAACCAAAGCACTCTGTTTGTTTTCTAAGCTGGAGCCAGGAGCGATTCCCGTAAGGCACGCCTGGCTTAATGGGGCTGTGTCTGGGCCTTGCCTCTAAGCCAGGATCTGGCAGAGTCAGAAGGCAGCTCTCCTGCCTGGCCCCACTGCAGGCAGTGGCATTTGCTTAAGGCGATTCCAAGTCCAGGCCAAGGGGGTGGAGATGGCGGGAGGCTTCTTTCTGGTTCTGTCTGCACTGACTTCCCATGTGACCCTGGACGTGTCCCTTTTTCTGCACTGGGCCTCAGTTTCCCCACCTTTGCCAAAAGTTGTTTCTTCTAAATCAGTAATTCCCTGCCCTGGCTGCTTAAGAGAATCATGTAGGGAGCTTGTAGAAAATGAACGCCTGAGCCCTTGCCCCATAGATTTTCATCCAACAGGGTCTGGCCAATAGCAGTTTTCAGAAGCTCAGCAGGTGATTGCAGCAGGCATCTAAGGTCTAGAATCCATGGCCCTTGGGGACATCTGAGAGCCCTGTGAACGTTGTCATTTAACAGTTCTTTGAAAAAGGTGAAGGAGTAGAAACAGAACATTCTAGAAGGAGAAATCCTGATGGTTTTTTTTTTTTATAGTTTATTGTCAAGTTGGTTTACATATAACACCCAGCGCTCATCCCAGCAAGTGCCCTCCTAAGCCTCCATCTAATTAAAAGGCCTCACTTTTAATGGGTAAACTGAGGCCCGAAGAGATGAGTCCAAAGCCATCTAACTGGTAGCCTGGTCTAAACCTAGGCCTCTTGAGTCACATTACAAATACTACAATAAAGACAATAAAAGGATTCAAAGGAGGGAGGAGAAGAAGCTGAAAGTAAAAAGAAGAGAGGAAAGGCGGAGGAGGGCACATTTTTAAAGGAAGAGAAGAAAGTGCAAGAAAAGAACAGGAGGCAAGGGAAGGGGGGTGTATGTCAAAGAGGAAGAAAGAGAAGTAGAAGCCACGGCAGGGGCACACGCCGCCGCTCAGAGGGTCCCCAGAGAGTCAGGGCAGCTCTGAGCCACACTTGGCGGTACAGCGCGTATTCGGCAAATACAACCAGGGCAAGGGCTCTGCTCCCAGCTGGGGCCCCAGGCCCAGGCTGGAGCCTGCGTGGGGGCGGTCTGACTCACAGCTGCTGCTTCCTCACCCTGCTTCCAGCCTCTTGCTCAATCCAGGCAGCAGGCAGGACAGATGCTCTTGTGCAAGGTGATCCCAGCAGAGAGGTCCTGGAATCTTTAGGATAGACTTCTGGCACAGGGAGGGGAACAGGTGGGGCAGAGAGACCCTGGGCAACTCCCGAAAATGCCTACCCTCTCTTCTTCCAGGCCCTTCTCTGAGGCCCACATCTGCTGGAGTGCCCTTCCCTACCAACATCCTACTTAGCATGGTATTCCAGATCCTGTGAGGTCCATATGGTCCTGTGAGGTCTTTATTCAGGTCCTCCTCCATGCTTTTCACACTACCTATAAGGCCAGCCATTTCGCCAAACGTGAATAGAAGTCTCCTACCTCCATACCTCTGCGTATGTATCACATGCTCACTCACCCATCCTATTGAATCCCTAGGCATCTTTTAAATTCCAACTTATAAAAATCTCATGTGAAATATCCCTATATTAGTCTCACTCCTTCCCAATGGCCCTCTCCAGATCTTCAGTCAGAAATCACTCCTTTCCCCTTCTACGTTTCCACATCAAGTGTCCAGTTCCTCCTCTGCAATTCCTACCCCACCGCCAGACTAATGGATCCGACCACAGAACTGAAAGTTTCTACGTGACCAGGTTATGTCCATATAACAGCTCTCGACAGTGGACCTGGACAGACCCACCTGCTTGATGTGTGCTTTGAGTCACAGCACCCTCATCTGCAAGACCAGGGTGTCAATTCTCACCTTGTAGGGTTAATGTGGCCTTTGCCATCAGCAGTGTGGGTGAGGGGGAGATCAGGAGAGGAGAAAACAGAGAAAATAAGAATGGACACTAAAAGTAAGGATGCTGGTAGGTTCTTTTACTAATGAGGAAACAAGCTGGCAGAGCTGAAGAAGCTTTATACTCAAGACTTAATACCTTCCTCCTAATAGCACTGTGATATAGGCAGGAGATCCTGTCCCTAAAAATGGAGACAGACTCTACCTAATGCAGGAAAACTTGGGTCAAGGCCAGATTACAATGTGGACCTTCCTGGCTTCTGAGATACTGACTCTTGCTCTGCGGCTCTGCTGCCTATCAGGAAGACGAGCAGGCTTGGCCACAATGTCAGCAGATGTCAGCCTTTGGGCACAATGGGACCTAACTGAGAGCCTAAAGGAGGGCGAAACACATGCAGGGAAACCATGCTAGCTCTTTCACAGGAAGCCAGGATGTGGAGTGGGGAGAGGAGAAGGGGCATTCCAAGGGCCTGCACAAGTCTTTGGGAAAACATTTATTTGGTTTCATCATCCCAAGGAGATTCTCAATCATGGTGACTCCCAAACATTAATAGATATAGAATCACTGGAGGGGGTGGTGAGATGTAAAAAACAAAGGTTCCCAGAAAGTCTGATTCAGTAGCTTTGGAGTCAGTGCTGTAATTTGCATTAACATGTTCTCCCTGGTGATTCTGATATAAATGCACCACATTGCAAAATACTTTAGCCCATGCTCTGACCTAAACCATCTCTCTCCTCCTAGCTTAGGCTGCCCTATGCTCAGAATTCTCTTTAACTGGGAACGCTGATTAAACTGATGTGTGTTCCCTTTCCTCTTCTTCTGCCAACACCCATCACTTCCTCCTGTCCTGTTTCATCTGGGCCTCCAGGGGAGAATTATCTGAGGGGCCAACAGCATCCTTCCACCTTAGGAGGCCAGCCCCTGTCCATGAGCTTTGGATCCTTCAATCCTCCCTTCTTGACTCTTTCGGGACTTATTTCTGTCAGTCATGGTAGTCCTTTCTTCCAAAGTTGCTTCTTCTTCTATATATATATCCATTTGGGGGACAGGCTCCAAGCTCCGCATAATGATCCTGGCTCAACCCTCAAAGTCTATACCCACTCTTCCCACTCAGTCTTCTGCTCCAGCAACACTCCACCAAAATGAATGCACACGTGCGCATGTGTGCACCTGCGCGCACACACACACACACCACTGCCACCTTCACTGTACTGTGGTTCTACCTCTCAGCGTCCTTCCTCACTCCATCTTCACTGCCATGACTCTCCATTAGTCCCTATTTCTCCCCCAGAGCATCACAGTGCAAGAAGACTGAAGAGGAGAGTATGAAGGGTAAGAAGTCAGGCTGGGCCTTCTTGTCTCAGATTCTCAGGAAATAGGAAGATCTATGGAGAATTAGGGGGAGTCAGAGAAAGGGAAGATGATGTCTAACCAAGTTTGTAGCTCTATCCATAAAGATACGGTCAACAGATTTTAAAATAGCTTGCCATATTGCATGTCTACATACGTATAAACATATATACATACACATGCATACGTGTATATATACACACATACATGAATATACTTGAATGCATATACTTGTGCACATATATATAATACACATGTGCATATAACATATACACATATGTATGTATGTAATCGATTGTAATAAATTTTAGAGGAACAAAAGCATCCATGAAGACTTGGCTTTTTTCCCTCAGCAGCTGCCAGAGGCCAGAGTTGGCCACTGGGCTCTTGTAATAAAAAAGATTCTAAAATTCTTCCATCATGGGATGTGTGAAGGTGTGAGTGAGTGAGCAAAGTCTTTCTTAACCAACTTCCTTCCCATGCCTCAGATAATCCATCATCTAAAATAGGCATATTATTAGGAAAATCATGTGTTTTGTTCATTTTCACTTCTTTTCTTTGGAGGTGTTATTATGTGTATTGTGGGGGGGTGTAGGAGTGAGGGCTTATCTTAGCTGAGAGTGAGTTTAGAAATAAGAGTGTTTTTCAAACCACTTATTTCTAATCAGGGCTCATGGAAAATCCACCAGGTAAAGGTAAGGCTCTCTGCTAGTAGCAGCAGGTGAGTGGGTACAATTTCCTGTCTATTCTAATTTGCCTGCGTCAGTGGTTCTTGAGATGCCTCAAAATACCCCTCAAGTTCTAATGACATAGTTTTAGAAACTGTTGATGTAGACCAAACTCCTTATTTTCAGAATGAAAGAGGGAGACTTGCTGTAGAGCTCACACAGCCATAGTACTGGAGTGTGAACCCCTGATTACCAACTCCCACACCAGTCTTCCTCCAGCTAAGTGGTTCTTCCATATGTGCTGGGGTGATAACAGCAATTCAAGGCTCAAAGGAAATATGAAGATTCAAGGCCTGGTGCCCTGAAAGTTGGCATCACCTGGGACTAGGTTTGGGTCCAGCCACTCTGGTCCAAGCCACCAGGTTCACAGCAAACGGGCATCCCCAGCCTCTATAGGGCAGTCAAGAGCTTTGATGGGATTTTATTGCTTCCTTTGGAAATACATGAAGTTATTTGTGTCATGACAAGAATGGGAAAGGTTCTGGGGGTGAAGGGGCACTAGGGCTGAAGGCAAGACACCCAACACAGAGAAGACCAGGCAGCATCAGAATGAGGCGAGGGGAGACACAGAGTTGAGGGTTTTCCCTGGCTGAGAGTCTTAAGAGATGTCTGAGCCCAGCTTAGGCAAATCCCCTCTTGAAGAACAAGTTCTACCTCTCTTTGCTTTTGTTTCATATTTTTCTTCTTCTTTTTTTAATGGTCTGTGAATTTACAGACGTGCCAGGGAAGAGGTTGGAGAGTCTACTTTTGACTCTAAAACAAGACTGATCAATAGACAGTCTTACCTCAGTTCATTTTAGTTCCCTAATTAAAAATAAATAAAAAGGATACAACATTAGATGTTTACAGCATTTGCCTACAAGGAACCCTAGGTTAGGTTAGTGAAGTCCAGACAGCACAGGGCCAAGGCTCAATGTACAGTTTCCTTCACTTTTCTCTTCGGAAGCCTCAACTTCACCCATCTGCTATACCACCATTATCCTTAGCAGATATTTACTGAGCAGCAACTATGTGTACGGCAGTGTTAGGCCCTGAGAAATGAAACACACATGTGAAAAAAAACTGCTCTCAAAACACTTACAAGCACAAAGCTTAGCAATGCAGTAGAAAGAGTCTGGGCTTTGGAATTGGAAAGATCAGAGCCCAAGTCAAATTTATATCTGCCCAGGCTACTGTGATTCCGGCAAAGAGCTTCAGCTGAATCTCCACTGGTCTATGCAGGAGGTTGTGATAAGAGCACCTATCCGGCATAGCCATGAGCATGTGGTTTACTCAACAAAAGTAACTGCCTTTCTTGCCTCTCTTAGAAAATCTCAGGAAGTCAAAGTTGGGGTGAACTTGTCCCTTACCTCTTTGACCTTGAGCAAAAGTTGAAGTTTAAAAAACTACCATAGAAGAACAGAACACTTAACCCCCTGCTTACATTTCATTTCGTACACTGGGCCTTTCTAGATTGTTTTTTTTTTTTTTTTTTAAAGGGGTATTCCTGGGGCGCCTGGGTGGCTTAGTCGGTTAAGCGTCCGACTTTCACTTAGGTCATGATCTCGCGGTTCGTGGGTTCGAGCCCCGCGTCGGGCTCTGTGCTGACTGCCAGCTCAGAGCCTGGAGCCTATTTCAGTCTGTGACTCCCTCTCTCTCTGACCCTCCCCTGCTCACGCTGTCTCTCTCTCTCTCTCCTAGAAATAAATAAAAACATTAAAAAAAAAATTTTAAAGGGGGTATTCCTGATATTAAAAGGAGGGAGAAGGAGAAAAAGAGAGATAGGAGGGAAAGAGAGATATCCAAAGAAAAGAGAAATTGAGAAATAAAGAAAAACAAAGAAATCAAGAACGAAATCAAGAAGGTTGGCAAGGAAAGGGTCTCCTGCTAGTGTTAGGTGGATGTATTTAAAGGTGTAAATTGGTCAGTGAGTATTGAATGATGAGGGAACGAATGATTAATCTATTAAATGTCAAAACTCAGCATGCTCATGACTGATTTGCTCTCAAGGTTTTATAATTTAGCACAAATTAGTTTATCACTAAAATGATCACTTCCATTACACTTCTTAAGTGGGATGGAAAAGTGTGAATCAATGGTTAGAACACTGAAAACCTAAGATCTATGTTAATGCCACAGACACAGAGTGGTGTGGTAAAAATGGTATAGCCATTTTCCTGACAAAGTCTTTATCTGGTGAGGTCCCACTCCTGAGAAATGAATTGTTCCCTTCAAGAGGCAATAGGTGTGTATTTAGGGGCCAGGGGGAAACCCACTCTGGGTCTAATCCTACCACTGCCACAGATTTACTGTGTGGCCAGCAGCCACCCCCTTCCCTAGTAAAAACCATTCTCTTGAGTTGCATGGCATTTACCAAAGTGTGGGACACGTCAGAATTAAACCACTTAATGAAAAAGTAATTCTAATTTTCTTTCAGTCCTTTACATTTAATCATGGAGAATGGCTTCATTTAGCACTGATACTCTTTTTGACAACTCTGGAAGGTGTGCCAACCTCCCTTCTCTACAAGACAGAGCAAGCCCGGGGCTCAGAACCTTCTAGAGGCACTACTGCCTTGTTCATAATTATATAAAATTGTTTTGTTTTCACTGTATTGATCTTTAGAGTTAGCGGCTATTCATGGCAAGTAATCCTGGCTTTCCATTTACTGGTAGTGACATAAATTTCCATTTTGATATCATTGATTTCACCCAAAATAAAAATAATAAAAAAAGAAAGAAAGAAAGGAGTCAGTTTCAAGAAGAACACATCAAGTTGAGGATATCTCAGGGATGACAAGATTGTGAAGCTGATGCTCAAATGAGGGCTAGGAGAAACTGTCCTCGATGATTCGCTGGGGTCCTTTCGAGGAGGGGAACTTGGGGATTATCTGAGCTTTTCGAACTCTGAAACTGCCAGCCAGAACATTCCGAAGAGGATCAAATGAACTTAAGTTTTCAAGAGAAACCAGGTTTTGGTTTCTGGGAAAACTAAACTGTATAGAGGGATACTGGGAGTTTCAGAGCATCTATTCTCCTCAATCCGTTGTCCATATGGGAGAGAAGCAGGTCTGCAGAGGCCCTGGAAAGAATACGGGGCTCCTTAACTGTTGAGCCCACAGAAAACATCCCCCGGCTGCCCAGAGGCCACCCCAGCAAGAGGTTGAGGCCCTATGATTTCTCCGAGCTCCCCGGCCGGGGCCTCTCTGCTCCCTGGCCAAGAAGAGGGACAAGGCCAGCTGCACAGGCCGGCCCACTCATGCACAGCTGGAATCTCTGGGCCAAGGCGAGCCAGGGACCCAGATACAGTCTCCTTCTCCTGCACGCCCACCCCACCTCAGTGTGAAATACAGCAGAAGAAGAAGGTAACACCAGGGTGACCCCAAACTGCAGAGAATGGGTTTAAGTGGGATGGGAGTGGGTTCTCTCCTCCCCACTCGGTATACTCCACCCTTCATTCCCCCCCACCCCCATTCCCCCCCACCCCCCAGGCCATCAGAGCTCACCAAGACCTCTGGCTCAAGCTGACCTCAGGGAAAGCTATTGTACAGTGCTCTTAAGACAAAGAGGAGGAGGAGGGGGTGGTTCTCCAGCTCTGGAGGGGGAGGAGAATAGGAAGGGGATGGATTTCTCCAAAGATTTAACATTCACTGAACAAGAATACAGTCACCTGAATTAAAACAAAAACAAAAAGACTCCTAACCCTGGACCCCACAGCTGAAAGACAGGGGCTGCTGGCTATGGAATGGGGAGAGGTCTCAGCATATAGTAGCTGAGGGAGGGATCAATTATCATTCAGGATAAATTAATATCTCAAATTAGGGGCTTTAGTTCCGGGAGTACTAGTTCAACCCACCAGTGGACATATCACCAACTCACAGCATGACAGTACTGGCCTGGGCATAAAGGATCTACAATGGTCCTCCATCACCATCCACTGAGCAACAATGAAGCCAACACCTACCAGGTGCTGGGCTCAGAGCTGGGTACTCAGAGGGCAGTGGGGAAGAGTCCAATTGTGGCTGCCTCTGTCATCCATGTACTTCACCGGATTCCAGCAAGAAAAACAGATAATTTGAATAGATAATTGCAATGACATGTGAAGAGAGCTCTTAGGTGAGTGAGTGCTTGAGTCTCAACTCACTTCTACTAAGTTTTGGAGAAGGGCACCTGGATGGCTCAAGTCAGTTAAGTGTCCGGCTCTTACTTTTGGCTCAGGTCATGATCTCAAGGTTGTGAGATGGAGCCTTGCGCCTGGCTCCATGCTTAAAATTCTCTCTCTCTCTCTCTCTCTCTCATTCTCTCTCTCTCTCTCTCTCTTCTGCTTGTGCACTCTCTCTCAAAACAAATAAGTGTTGGAGAGGCCTGGAAAACTTTCTCTGGATCCCTGGTCTGGAGTTTCTTCATTGATGACAAGCATGCGGGTCAAGATCCATGACTTTTAAGCCCTAGGGATTCTAGAAGTGTCCAGGGCCACTGAAAACAAGGCTTCAGCCTGAATTCCTCAGCTCCTGCTTTTATTTTGTCTTCTACATCGGGTCTTTCCAAATTTTGTTAAAAAAAAAAAAGGTTCTGCCGATATTAAAAGAAAGAGGAATATATGTTAACTTAGATTTAAATTGAAAAAAAAAAAGGGCAGTTCATTTTAAAAAAAGGAGGAGGAAGAGGAGGGGAGAAAAGGAGGGAAGGGGGAGAGAGAGAGAGAGGAAGGAAGGGAGAGAAGGAGAGAGGGAGGGAGGGGGTCACTAAGTAAAAAAAAAAAAAAAGAAAGAAAAAGAAATCAGAAGTTAGAAATCATGAGAGAAATTAAGGAGGTTGGTAACTTAACAAGATGATCACCAAGATTCTCTCAAGTTTTGGGTTTCTAGGACTGTGGTGACACGAATGCCCCAGAATTTAAGATAATAATGCTAGGTTCTATGGAAGTCTATAACTATGACCATATTCACATGTTGAAGTAATTTTCTACTCACTGTATCCATTTGTTTTCCTGTAAGCACCCTGAAAGGTGAGGTCATTGGTGTGTATGTACACACACACATATGCATGTGCATTGTAGTTACAGTGTATGCATAACATATATACACAGAGAATATAGATGAAGAGATATGTAAATACACTGAGTGTGACTAAGCACTGTTCAATTCCATGGTGTAATGGTTAAAAAGCACAGTGTTTTGAGTCTAAAGGACTATTTCCTGAATATGTGATTTGGGGAATGACTTAACTGTTCTAAGTCTCAGTCTCTCTTTCTGTGAATCGGGAAGAGTTAGGTGTAACTGTACTATTCTTGGATGGATTAAATAACAGCATAATTATAGCATATAATTGATATTTTCAATCGCTTTTATGCCTCTTCCTAAACGTCTAGGCATAGACAGCCAGCAGTTTCCCCTCTATGTCCTTCTTCCTTTCAGTTCAGACAGGGGCACTGCCACTTGGAAATTATCTTTACCGAAACCCCAGGTTGGTACAGAAGTGAATGGGCTGCAATTTGGAGGATCTTAGGCTGAGTCCCTCCACGTTCCTACCAAATACATGCTCCTCCACTGAAATAGTGGGAAACATACACAATCAAAGATGTAAAAAAAAAAAAAAAAATTAAAATTACCTGCAATCACTCTCCTTCAAAATAACCACTGTTGTCATCTTGGTGTGTATTTCCCATACTCTTTCCTAAGTATATATAAACAAACATAATATTTTCTATGTCTCTGAGCAATTATAAACCACCAGGAGGAAAGAGGCACAGTGATAATACAAATAGAACTCTCTAACCAACACACACACACACGCACACACGCACACCCCTCTCACTTTGTTCTCTGATTCTCAAACAGCTCTGAACTTCCATTCACTTCAAGCTCTGTCCATACTCCCAAGAAACTATGATTGAACATGCATGGTTGCACAAGTCTCATTACTGAGCTATAAACACACACACAGAATGACACTGTTGATCAATCTTTTAGCCAATGAGTCCTGGACTCTTACCACCAGCCCCACACCCCCAGAGCTCAGGGACTAATATCAGCATTCAGCCACCACCCCTATCTTGGGTCCCAACTTCAGGAGGTGACAGGGTGAACCCATTGGAGACTCTCAGATAAAACAGCAATACAAATAGCAGTATTAGTGACAGCCACCACAAAGGAGAGCTTATCACCATAACAGAAATTACTAAACCCTCTACATTCACTGTCTATGATTCTCTCTACATCTCTGCAAGGTAGATACAGTCACTGACCCTTTTAAAACTAGTACTAAAGAAAAAAAAAACAAAACATAACTTGCCTAAGGTTACATAGTCAGTGAGTGGTTGAGCCAGGATTACGTAAGGTTTCCTCTGTCTCTTCTGTGGAGTAAATCTTGTGGAAGGACACCGGCCACTCCTCAGCAGGGTCAGAGCCCACAGTCAGAGGCCAATGACCTGGTATTCCTCTGGCCCACGACACTCACCTCAGGGAGGCAGCCCAGGAATATCAGGTCTGAGGAAGTCACATCTGCTCTCCTCAGTCCTGCCAAGGGTTATGATTTGGCTGGACTCTCTAAGACAACCCAGCTCAGCCTACATATCAATCTTGAGCCCAATGACCCCACCCTGGTCTGTCCTGGCTCTTGCCAGGGACCAAATTGTCCTCTCCTCAAGTCACCTGACATTGTGGGACACAGAGGAATGAGCCAGGGCTAAAGCCGGGATGTGGATCCTGATCATGTGAGCCTGCCTGAGCCTCAGTTTCCCCAACTGTAAAACAGAGATGAAAATACAACCCTCTACATAAGACTGTGAGAGGATCAAATGAATCCTGTAAGATTTCCTGGCTCATGGTGCATTATTTAATAAATGCTCATTCTTACTCATTTTTTTTTTCATTCATTCACTAAATATTTCATGGATCTACTTTGAGTCAGTCATTCTTGCAAGTGCTTAAAACAGATCAGTCAACAAAACAAAGGCAAGAAAAACAACAACAGATTGTTGCCTTTGTAGAGGTCACACGTGGGGAGTAGGGGAAGCCGCTCTCATTCTTCCCTCCTTGCCCTCTTTTTTGCCAGCCGGTGGCAGAGGAGCATGCCTTGTGCAGAGGGCCCAAATGCTGTGAGGCTGCAGGAGAACCCCCCCCTCCCCACTCCTTCTCTCTCTCCAGTGTGAAATGTTGCTCTTAGAAGGACCCTTGGAAACTCCACACTGTTCCAATATAAGTCCTTTGCCCTAAACTTACTCCAATTCACAGACTGATACAGAAGGCTGAGACCTTGGAAATCTCATCAGACCAGATGGGCAAGAAAATAATTTTAGGGAGAGGGAATTCAACAGACACATGCTGAATACATCTCTACGCCAAGCCCTATGCTACTGGTGCTGAGAGACAAGATGGAGCACACACCCAGCTTTTTTCCACATTTAGAGGAAAATTCTGATCTGAAGGAATTGTGAGCTGTTTATGGTATTTTAATTCCACTCGGTGTGTTAATGTATAAGTAGAAGCTGCAGGAAATAAAAAAGCAGTTTGATTATGGGGGTACTGGCTGAGAATTTAATGAGGACATTACAAAATACAGGACACAGGCACGTCATGAGGTTTCGAAAAATACCACCGTCCCAAATCCTCAATCCAGAAATGCATCGAATACCAAGAATTTTGGAAAATGGATGATGGACGTGTAGTATTATTTTCTCTAATTTGCAGATTTTAAAAGCCGAGCTGCAGGGAACCTAAGGAATTTGTCTAAGGTTACACAGCTGTAACAGAATTGAATTTGAACCTGGAAGCCTGATTTAAGAACCTACATTCTTGGTCTCTATATGATTTGCCTTTCTTATTTCCTACATTATTTATGTGTGCAGGTACTTTATATTCTTTTTCTTTCCCATTTAATCCTCACAACAATCAAATAGATAATTACTATGATTGTCAGTCTTTCATTGATAAAAAAAATTGCTAAGACCAACATATTTAAGGTCATAATGCTTAATAGGTAGCAGGACTGGGATTTGAACTCAGGACTGTCTGGCTCCAATGTCCTTCCTTTTCACCACTGTACTATACACTGCCACAGCCCACTGAGGTCCCAAATTGGCTGCACCTACAGAGGACTTGCACAGACCCTGGTATATGTACATCTGTTTCTCTTGCTTCCTTGTAATTCATTCTCCACATAACACGGCAGTGACATTTGTAAAATAAAATCTGATCATATCACTAATTCACTAACTCATTCGTTCACCCAGTAAACATTTACTGAGCCTTGATGCCTGGTATTTTTCTGGTCACGAAGACAACAGTGATAAATAAAAATAAGTCTAGCCCATTATGGAGCAAACTCTTCCCCCTATTTCCATTGTATTTAGAATAAAATCTCAAAGTCTTAACATTAGTTAAACCTGGTTGATCTGAACTTCTTTTTCCTTCTCTCCTGGCTTTTCTCCTTCACTGTCTCCACCACTCCAAGTAGCCTGCAGTGAGTTCGTCCATCGCCTCAGCTTTCTCCAGCCTCAAGTCCTTAGCATGTGAGAGTTCTTTCTTTCTTTTTTGGAAATGTTTTTCCTCATACATTCATTAGTATTTCAATTAATGTGTTTGTTTCCCACTAGACTATAAATACCACGTGGGAAGGGCTATGCCTTTTCCTGTTGCACTGTATGCCAACCTCTAGCAACATGTATCTGGGACTGAAGGGGGCATTTAATAAATACTTTTGGAATAAGAGAAGGTATAAATACTATATTACAGGCACAGATCCTTTTTTTAATGCTGAGTCAAGTGACATACTATTATGACATTTATTTCCTTGTAAAACTTTTTAGTTTCCTGGGGCTAATTACTATTCATTTTTTTCCTCACAAACTTTACTGGAGTATGACTGACATACAACATATGTAAGTAGGTACAACATGATGATTTGGTAATATGCATATATTGTGAAATGAGTACCATAATAAGATTTTTTAAATCTCCACACCTCCCCCTCAAAATTCTCTTTGTGTGTGTGTGGTGAAAAATTTTAAACCTACTCTCATAACAATTTTCCAGTAAATAATACACTATTGTTAACTATGGTCACCATGCTGTACATTAGATCCCAGAATGTATCTATCTAATAGCTGGATATTTGTGCCCTTTGACCAGCATCTCCTCCCCTTCCAGCCTCCAGCCCTAGGCAACTACCATTCTACTCTCTATTTCTTTGAGTTTGGCTTAAAAAAAATCTACATCTGTGTGAACATACAGTACTTGTCTTCTCTGGATGACTTACTTTGCTTAGCGTTATGGCTCCAAAGTCCATCCATGTTTCTGTAAAGGCAATGTATCTTTCTCTTTTAAGGCTGAATAATACACCTTTATAAATATGTATAATACACACACACACACACACACACACACACACACACACACATTTTCCTTATCTATCCATCCACTGATAGAAACTTAGGTTGGTTTAGAGGCACAGAACTTAACTATTAATAATGTTTGGACCTAGATAGAAGGCAGAGAGAGAAGATAGGAAGAAAGCTTCTCAGAGAAAGTAATTTCAACTGAAGATCATGACTGGTACCACAAGAGTAAAGAATATCCTAGAAGGGCAGAACTTAGGAATGTCTAGATGAACTGTGGGTTGTTTGTAAAAATGAAGCTGAGAGAGATTAGGAAAAATAAGTCTGAAGACATCATACTTGTTAAAAACCAAGGCTCTACAAAGAGAGAGACAGAGACAAAAAGTGTCTCTGCTTTAAATTCATCCTTTGGGCATATATCCTCTCACTACTCACACACGCCTCTGCTCCAGCCAGGTGTGCATTGTGGTGCACTCAGTCACCTTTTGAGGCCTATCTTCCCGTACGAGGCTAGAAAGTTCTTGTGAACAACGGCTGTAATGGATTCACCTTAGTGTTCCCAATGCCTATCATACGGGTGCCGGTGGGAGTTCAAGAAGTGTTTGTTGACTTAGCAGGAATGGAAGTACAATAACATGAGCTGAGGCAGAGTCAGTTGCATTTTTCTCATCTACTCTTGGGGCTGTCATCTTCCACTTGGTGAAGTTTAGCCGGATCATTGGACTCCAGATCAGAAAAAGTCATTCCAACTTTAAGAGATGAGGGAGACCACCAAAGAGAAAAACAGCAACCAAGAATGACTTTGAGAAAGACACAGACAAAACGAATCTGAGAAACCACAGGAGTCTCCTTGTCAAAATCTGGAAGGGTCTTTTGGCATCTCCCATCAGCCCCATGGGGCGAAGATAAAAATCCTACCCCTGTGGCCATCAAACTGCATCCACTACATACCACCACTAATTTAATTTTTACGGCATGGACTGACCTGCCAAACTTCTATTGTTGAGATTGCTTGAGAAGACAGCTATGGAGGGTAAGAAGGAAAAAGCCATGCCGTCTTCTTTCACAGGCCTGGGTCATCTCCTTTTCATTGCCTTGGCTTTCTCCCAATTCTCATAATTGTGACTCCTTATATTTCATTAGGGGTTCCCTATGGCCAGGAAAATTTTAAAGTCTGAGGTCATTTCTCCTTCCTGAACAGCCTTTTTCTCAGCAGGCAAATAGGAGGTAAAAACCAAAAGCAAGGTGGCTGCCTTGGGCCATGAAGCTAGAATGACAGAGGTCGGCTGAGGTTAAATCAAAAAAATATTCCAAAAGCTGGGAGAGCCCAACGAAGTTGCAACCCAGTATTTCCCAGAGAAGGTTTCTGAAGACTGTTCCTTTGGGAAAAGGTGCATTATAGTCAAATATATTTAAGAAACATTCCTTGACCATCCCTCTCTTTAAGATTCACAATGCCCTGATCCTACTGTCCCTGAGAAGTCACTGAATTAAGAAACCCACTTAGATTTGATTAACCAAAAGTTTTCCAAACTAATCGATCCCAAAACTCTTTATGTTGTATCAAGGTCACTAATTAGAATTTAATCAGACTCATGTTCTCCTGTGTAGACTTGGTGGCGTTGAGGTCCGGGAGAGGTGAGCATGAACTTGACAATGAAAGAATGCTTCTTCGAGCATGTAAGGCTTAGGCAGGACTTTGAAGGATAAGGGATGAGGAGCCATTGATTAGGCAGAAATGACAGGGAAGGTTCAGAAGGCCCACTGGTTCATTTAATAATGCATTTGGTAAATATTCATTCAGTGCCTATTCTGAGCCAGAGAGTATTCTTGGTGTTAAAGACACAGAGATGATCAAGAGAAACGTGAACTTTGACTTCCTGGAATCTGCATTCTGCCGTGGAAGGGAAGCTATAAGCAGACCATTACAGACCAACTCCTCTGCCCAAGATGGCCAAGGAAAAGGAGTTAGGACCTGAAGGTTAGTTAAGAATTCTCACAGCAGAATGGCAGAGAAAAGAATTTGAGATCGGGTTAAAAGAATAATGGTCCCTGTGCCATCCCTCAAATACAGTAGGCACACTCCCACCTCAGGGCCTTTGCATGTGCTTTTCCCCCTCTGCCAGAAACCCACTTCCTCCAGGTTCCTCATCTCCTTCAGGCCTTTGTTTCCCTTTTCTACTCCCTCATTTAAAATTAGGTACTCCCTCCCAGTTCTAACACTTTTTCTGTTTTTCCCTTCTGTATCACTTATCAAAATCTGATAAATTATATAAATTTATATTTATTTGTTTATTTTTACTCTCTGCCTTCCTTTTCTTCTAGAGAGATATGTGAGGGTGACCCCAAATTTATGTGACATTGTGACACCCCCACCCTCCAGAATGTTGATTCTATAAAAAAAGGTTTTGTCTCTTTGGTTCATGGCTGTGTCTCCAGTGCATAGTACCTGGTACTGTAAGCATTCAGTAAGGATTTACTGAATAAATGGATTAATGAACAAATGCAAAGTGTGGGGAAGTTTGAAGGACAAAAACAGGAGAGAGAGAATAAACATTTAGCATAAATTCTTTGCAAAGTGGATGGATTATAAAAATATTAGAAGACCAATTTGATCTTCGTTTTATAGATGAGTAAACTGAAGCTCAGAAAGGTAAAGTGATTTACCCAGTGCCACACAGCAATTAAGTACAAAAGCCCAGATTCATACCTAGATCTGATTCAAATCATTAAAATAACTCAGAGTTGGTTAATGTTTAGTGATCTTGGGTGGTCCTTTGGTTCTTGGTCTTCACCTTAATGCACTTCTTCTCTGAACTACTGTGCAGCTTTCTGAGGTGGCCCAGAATGCATAGATCTGGTTGGCTCCTAGTCATGGGACCGATGAATAATGGCATGGCAACCTTCAGGGCTGAAGATGACTCAGCAGACCAGAGCTGTAGAGCCCATCTCTCTCCACCCCAAACACCTCATTCATTCTGTGATGTCAGGCGCCTGACTACCCCCATGCTGAGCCAGTTAATAGCTCACCCTATAAACGGGTGCGTAACAAAGTCTACTGCAAGGCCGTCATCACTTGGTCAGATTTGGCTGATCTCTGTGCTGGCCACATGATTAATTCCAACTGGCTGTGGTCTCCTGCCTGGGGTCATTCAGAAATCCTTCACTCCTTGGCTGGGAGTCTACAGACTCATAGTGTTTGTTAGGGGACTCAAGAATTCCCTTTCTCCCTCACTCCCTCCCTGATTTCCTCCTACCTTTTTCTATTTCCTTTGTTAATTCATCCATCAGTTTTTCATGGAGTTATATATTCTTTTAGTCATTCATTCATGAATTCATCTATTCTTTCATTAACTTACTCTTATATTGCTACTATATAATTTATAACATGTATTCATTCATAAAGGCATACATTGATCTACTGATTCTCATAATCAAACCAGTTACTGTAGAGGATTTTATGAGAATTATTTTGATCTTGGAGCTCAAACTTCACCTCTCTAAGCAAGATTTTCCCACTGAAGGAGGCAGAGTGGGAGTCTTGATGGCACAAAATGTCTAAGCCAGTTATAACCAAAAGCCTCCTCCAATTCTCTAATTCCATGAGTTTAATATGTGTAAGATACAAGCCCAGCTCTATAAGAGTTCATAGCCTAGAAAAGCACCTTGACTTTGAGTCATATATTTTACATCCCAGCCTAGCTCTACACATTCAGGCATATATGACTGAAACAAAGCTTTATAAAATAACACTGACCCTTGCTACACACAATATAATCTGATATACTCATTTTTTAAAAAAATATTGGCCACAATCCAGTAGGTTGATTTCATGACTCACTAATGGGTGGGTAATGACCTAAAGTTTCAACACTATAGACTAGAAAGTCTAGAGAAAGAGTTTCAAGTACATATAAGACAAGATAGCGGTTTGGACACCATTATAGACTCTCTGCTCCCATAATTTTTCAAATCCAACAGCCATCTACCTACTTGTCTGGGCTCCATCTTTTCTCAAATGCCTCTTGACCAACTTTCCTTCCCTGCATCATGGTCCCTGCCATCTCCTTCCAAATAGGCCTGACTTCCTGCCTCCAGTCTTACCCCGCCTCTCCATCCTCCAAACTGCAGTCAGTGACCATTCTAAAATATGCACTTGACGAAAAGTCTGTAGTACTCCTCACCTTCACTATACAAAATAAAGAAATGTATCTAATTCCTTAGGTTTTTCTGGACTTGATTCTTTCTCCAGGGTCATTTCTCGTTAATTCCATTCTTGTATCTTATGCTGAATCCATGTTGAGTTGCTCGCGATCTTCTGTGCTCTTTCATGTCTCTGAGCCTTCGCTTTTGAAGATTTTTCTGTCTAGAATTCCCATTCTACTCACTACTGGGCTCAGTTAAGGATATCAAATCACACATTTCTCTATGCAGACTTTGTTGAGGGGCCTCCTCAACCATCCTCTTTCTTTTTAAAAAAAATTTTTTTAATGTTTTTAAAAATTTATTTCTGAGAGACAGAGAGAGACAGCGTGAGCAGGGGAGGGTCAGAGAGAGAGGGAGATACAGAATCTGAAGCAGGCTCCAGGCTCTGAGCTAGCTGTCAGCACAGAGCCCGATGCAGGGCTTGAACCACGAGCTGAGAGATCATGACCTGAGCTGAAGCCTGATGCCCAACCGACTGAGCCACCCAGGCGCCCCAGCCATCCTCTTTCTTTTTACACTACTCGGAATGTCTTTTTACCCTCAATCTTCCGTTTGGGTCAAGGACTGTGTTTCTCACTTCTCTTCATCCCCGGGACTTAGTACAGTTTTTGGCACAAATCAGGTGCTTAGAAAATATTTTTAAAGGTGTATGATGTATTCTGGGGAAGATGGGAATTGAGTTGTTAATAACTGGCAGCTCTGAGAAGGCACCTTGGAAACCCGACCATAGGGGACTCAATTAACCAAGAGCCCAAGTCTGAGTCTGCCACATTCTGTCACATTTGCACTGAGGCCACATTTCCTATAGGCTGCTGTCAGCCAGTGACAAGACATGGTGCCAGGGGCAGTGGGGCAGGCCCATTCCTAGGAGACACATGATTCCCCATCAGATGGTAGACTGTTTTCAGGAATCCTCCTTGATGGCCTTGCCAAATATTACTTAAGCCTCCCTTCTCTCTCTCCTCTATTCAGGGTCAGCTTTGCACCATGGTCTGATGGTTTTCCCAGCCTTTGCAGTAACTGCCCATCTTCTCTCACACAGGGGTTTCCCCTGATAAAATCCTTGGCTGTTTCATCCCATCTCGGTGTCTGCTTCTCGGGGGGCCTGAACTAAAGCACTATGCTCAATGTCTATATGAGAGGTGACATGGCTTCTGAACAACTGATGTGACTGAGGTTCAGTAGTGTGCTGCTAAATACTTAACAACAGGCTCTCTGGGGCGGAAGGGACCAAGGTGCTGATTAGTAGCATGGGCAGATGTCAATACCCGGTCAATAGCAATTCTTCCATCATAGCCAAGTGTCAAAATGCCACTGTGACATCACTGAACATGGACTTGGAAAGAGATGTGCACAGCTGTCTTGAGGACAGAGTGCCAACCAGCTCTGGAGGATCTCCATGAAGTTCACAAGCCAAAGCTTCCATCTTTCTCCTGGGCATCTTTTTGATAGCCCACTGCAGTTCTGTTCACTCCTGAGTGCTCTTTTCATGAGAGGCCCTGTAGCCAGCATGTTCTGGAAGTTTCTGTCAGGTCACTGAGCTGGAAACATGGACCTGTAGCTAATCCATGGTTCCAGGTGGTGGATGGGGGGCTCTACTATTCCTAGACATGTAGGCTCTGCTAGGTGGAAGCAGTCATCTGCTGTATTCTTAGAGAAGGCATGTGACACCAAAATGGCCTTGTATGACCTTCCTGGCTGTGATATGGAAGATGGTTTGAAGGATAGAAGGAAGAAGACAGTAAGACCAATAAGAGGTGGTTTAAATAAGAGCTGCAAAGCCTAAGTGGGAGGTGGTGTTGTAGGGATTATTTTGTCAGGAAAATCAAGGAGGGGAGGTGGTGTTGTAGGGATTATTTTGTCAGGAAAATCAAGGAGGGAAGAAGTGGAGGGAAGTAGAGAGGGAAGGAGTGAAAAAGAGAGGGGTGGAGAGAGAAAGCAAGGAAGGAAGGAGTAAGGAAGGAAGGAAGGGGGGATAAAGACCAATTATTACTGAGCCTTTACTACCTGCCAAGCTCATATTAAGCAGTTTCTTATTTCACACCCCATGCAAATGCCAAGGTGAAAATTAATGTCTCCCGTGTTACAGATGTAGAAAAGGGGCCTCAAGGAGGCTATGCCTTGAATAACAATAATGAAAGAGATATCAAAAAGAGTAGCTGGTGTTCCTTGAGCCTTGACTGTATACAGTAACTGTATAGGGTATTACTATCATCCCAATTTAAAGATGTGATTAAACTACTAACAAATGGTAGGAGCCGAAACTATAATCCAGACACTTGATCTCTTGACCAAGGTCTAAGTATCCTGCTTTAGATGCCATGAATAACACAGATTAAGTCCCCAAAGTCAGAAAACATGCTTTTTCAGTTCTCTTTCGTGAATGAGGACAGAGATTAGGAAATGCACAATGTAAAAAAGAAAGATTCTGAGGTCCATCTTACAGATGGAAAACCTCGGCTGCCCTCCCTGTGGTAGAAAGGATACTTGGAATTTCAGCCTAGGATTGTATCAGTGGACAAGCCCATGGTGAACTCATCACATGGCAGAAGTGTGGGAGAGGCTTTATGCTAAGTAGACTAAAGACCAAGAATAGTTAGAAAGAAAATTAAATATATTTGAGAACAAAAGCAGCCACTGACCTCCCCATCCTGGGAATTAGAGTCTGTAGCCAAATCTCAGCAGACACAGCTGGATAATTCCAGTGTAAATCCCCTTGCTGAGTAAGAGATCCCATCAGAATAAACAACAATAATTGAACCCCATGGCCTCCTGGCTTTACCAGCCAGGCATTTTCAACATAGATAGCCTTTGAGGGGAGATGCTGGGCCGGTTACCCCAAAGCGTGAGCCTAGTCTCTCTCTGAACATAGGGTCAACTATCACATAGTACTTGCAATGGAAAGGCACTAGCCAGAAAAGAAGTGAGGTACCACCACCTAAGATGAAGCAGGAGTCTGACCAAACTGAGTCAGATGAGATGCAGAGGGTGGAGGGCACCCCTTAGCAAAGTAACCAGCTGGGAGATGGCAACTGGGTGAAGTGTTGAAGAGATGTCCTTTCTAGACAAAGTGAGGCCTTTTCTTTGACCCTGACATCAACTGCTACACCAACCCGGAAAGAAAAGTGATCATACCAACCTTGGTCCAGAAAGCCACAGGAAGGGAGAGGAGGGGTTAGGGACTCTGGGTCTTGATAATCAGCTCTGTGGCCTTGAAGAAGACAGTCTTCTCCTCTCAACGGAATTCTTGTCTCTCTACCTCAGAGGTAACTGCCCCTGCACCCATGTTTCCATATTGCTCAGGAAGGCCACAGATCAGAGTAGTGACTAGTAACAGCTAAGAGTCACACGGTCCTGGATTGCATCTCGGGGCTCTCGTTGGCTAGCTGTGCAACCCATGGCAAGCTGCTGCACATTTCTGAGTCTTGGTTTGCTTGTGTGTGAAAATGACAAATACTTATTGGAGCACTGTGAACATTTGAGGAAACAACACAAGCAAAGTGTTTAGGGTAGTTCCTGGAAGGACATTAAGTACCTAATAAATAGTCACTAATATGATTATTAATCAAAACATAGCAGTAATAATTAAGGTGTGTTATCAGACCTCAGCTTTCCTACCTGTAAAATGACCAGATGATCCCAAATGTTCCTTCCATTTCTGATGTTATCTGATTACCCACAACAGACACTTAGCAACACACACACACACACACACACACAGGAATATGTGCTCCAGATCATGCAAAGTGGAGAACAGAATCTCTCTCTCTCTCTCTCTCTCTCTCTCTCTCACACACACACACACACACACACACACACACACACACACACACAGGAATAAGTGCTCCAGATCATGCAAAGTGGAGAACAGAATTCTGGTCTATGCAGCCTCAATCCACATTTGGGCTTACTAGTTTTCCCACTGCTGGTTTCTTCCTTGACCTACAGACCTCAAGGGAAACCCAAGAAGCCAGAGATCATCCTTGATACCCTACTCGCACAGTAGGCAGCCTGATGATGGAGCTGAGGGCCTCACGGGGAACATCAGGAACTGGCATGTCAGCACCCAAGATGAGATCTGATGCCATGTCCAGGAACCAGAGGACCCAGGCCCTTGGAGAATAAGCGACAACTTCACAAGCCAAGATTCTTCTTACTGGTAGGAGAGTCCAAAGTATGCCCTCATGTCATCTAACTCAGAGTCCTTTTGCTATGACAGTCTCTCTCTTTCTGTTGGCTTTTGCTCAAGATCTGAAAAGCCAGAGGAAGTACTTAATTACTACCATGTAGTGGAAAAGACAGGGGGCTTTGAAGTTGGCCTGCTTGGTTTGAATCTGGAATTCCTAACTGTGCTGCCTTGGACAGGTGGCTTCACATTTTCAGCCTTGGTTTCTCCATATGTACCATGAGCTGCTAATCTCTATTTTCCATAGTTTGTTTTATGAGCTTTAACTGACATAAAGGATATATAGTGCCTGACACAGTACATGTAGTTGGCTTTCAATTAATGTTTACCCCCTTGACCTTTCCTTATCAATATAAAAAGAATAACATTCTATTGTGAAGTTTATTTATTGACAGAGAGAGTGGGAGGGGGAGAGAAAGAGAGGAGGAGGAGAAAGGGTAGAGAGAGAATCCCAAGCAGGATCTATGCACACTCATGAACTGTGAGATCATGACCTGAGCTGAAATCAAGAGTCTAAGCCACCCAGGTGCACCAAGAATCATATTCTTGAGAGTGTAGCCAAAACATGGGAAGAACCTAAGTGTCCATCAACGGACGAATGGATCAAGAAGATGTGGCTTATCTATACAATGGAATACTACATGGCAATGAGAAACAATGAAATCTGGCCATGTGTAGCAACGTGGATGGACCTTGAGAGTGTTATGCTGAGTGAAATAAGTCAGGAAGAGAAGGACAAATATCATATGTTTGCACGTATAGGAGGATTAGGAGGAAGCTAACAGAGGACAATGAGGGAGAAGAAGGGGAAACATAGTGGGAGAGAGGGAGGGAGGCAAACCATGAGAGACTCTTGAATGCTGAGAACAAACTGAGGACAGATGGGGTGGGGGGGAGGGGAAGGGGGCTGATGGGCATGGAGGAGGGTACTTGTGGGGATGAGCACTGGGTGTTATATGGAAACCAACTTGACAATAAACTATTGAAGAAAAAAAAAGAATCATATTGTATATATTAATGTAAACTTTTGCCCTCTGTTTTAAAAGTTTACATTCTGTATCTCTTTCTTTTATTAGACTATATTTTGAAAGTGGTTTTGAGTATCTTATTTCTATACCCCAGCACCCTGCATTAGTCTGGACCAGGATAGTTGCTCAGGAAGGTTTGCTGATCAGAATCTGTTTCACTGAAATCCTACAATTCCACGAAGTGAGTTTTATTTACTTAGTTACATAATAAGCAAGTTTTGCCCAGTCCTTTACCTCCCTGACCTTACCCATCTCCTCTGGAGGTACAACCTTTCTTAGGTTCACTCAAGTTTTCCCGTTTTATTTTTAAAAATAAAAATATTTTTCTCTTAAAAAAAAAGAGAGAACAGAATATATCCTGAGAATTAGAGAAATAGCTTCTTTGCGATACTGCAGCCTGGGAAAGTCAAACTGGATTATAGTCAAGGCATACGTGCGGATGGAATGAGATGATCTGGTGCCTTTGCCCCTGCTGGACTGAGGTGTAAGCCCTGGCCCCAGGCTGACAGCTCACTTTCCTGGGGGCACCGCTTGCCCCAGCTCACCCACACCATGTCTGTATGGCCTCCCCAAGCCAACTTTCTCTCTACTTCAGCAACTAGAGTGGAGGGGACAGGGATCCAGGCTGAGGACCAGATCTGGTGTCCAGCCCCTCCTCCCCCGGGGGTGTTCCTCACTCTGTCTCACGTCCTCTTTTCCATCTTCCTCAACCTTCTTTTTCTTCTCCCACTCCTTTCTGGCCTCCCTCTGTTTCCTCTTAGGGAAACATTCACTAATTCCATTTACTAATTGATGCACATGGACCTGCACCCACTCCGTGAACGTACGTACTGTGTGCTATGCGAGTGATGACATGCAATGTGTTACGCATGCCCGTTTGTATTGGGTGGGCCAACATGGCGCACGGTACATATGTGTGTCTTTGCGATGTGCCTGTGGAGGGCTGGCTGTGTTTATGCATCTTGTGTGCTTCTATTGCTTGTCCGTGATTTGCCTCTGGGAATGTCTGTTGTGTGTGGTGTGCAATCCCCAAGCTGTGTGTCCCTGTTAAGTGTTGTGGGTCCACTGTGTGTGGTGTACTGTGTGTGTTTATGTGCTTACCCTGTGTGTCTTTGTTATATGCCTTTTGTATACTGGACCTGGCTTGAATGTCTCTGTGGGGTGATGTGTTTACATACACGTGTGTGTCTATGTGTCATCTTTGTTGCTTAGCTAGGTGAGATGACTGAATTATGTGTATTTGTGTGTGCTAGACTGCATTCGTGTCGTGGTTCTGCATCCCGTGATCCTGTGTGTGGCTGTAAAATCTCTTGATTGTATGCGTTGTGTACTTGGGGTGTACTGTACTTGCTGTTTGTGCATATGCTGCGTGTTTCTCTGTGTCCCTGTCTCTGTGAAATATGTCTGTGTTTCCCCTGCCAGATCTTCCTCCCCTTCGGGTGCCCCAGGCTCCCTCCCTCCCGTCTCCTCCCTAGGCTGTGACCGGTCTCAGCTGACACCTCTGCTGCTCTGGCAACCCAAGAACAGCCTGGAGAAAGGTCAGCTGGCCACCTCCCTGGGTCTGCCCAGATCTCGAGACTCTGGTGTTGTGCGGTGTGGGAGCGCCCTCTGTTGGCCGTGTGGACCCCAAATGGCCTCCGTAATGGGCTTCCTCTTCCCTTTCCAGGTCACCCCCAAGAGACTTCCAGCCTCATTAATAAAGGGCCCTAGAAGGGGAATGCCCATATAATTTCTCATTCACAGAAAGAGACTTGAGTTTGAAAAAGGGTGTTATTAAGTGCACTGAGACACTGGGCACACCAGATGCATTCTGAGTTAATGGTAAAGAAGACTTCCCTGACTACCTACTCAGGTCACGGTCCCACTGAAACGACTGGAAAATGTGTGCTGGCCTTCACTGGTCAAAGTAACAGCTACTTCCAGTTTATATTCAAGCAGGTTAGAATCTCAGCCCCACATTTACCTTATAATTTCATGCTTCCCCCACCCCCACCCCACTACCCCAGGCATTATTTCCCAAGGCTTCAATTTCCCCTTTGTGACAAGACCCAAGGTTGAAACCTCAATGGTTCCATTCCATTAAAAGGGAGGGGTCAGTGGTACAGGATTAACACTGAAAAGTTTCCGCTGGCTTGAACATAAGAAAGTCAAAGGCACACTGTCGAGAGGGTTATACTTAGTGGAAGAAAAGTGAACGGTCAAGGATGCACCCAGGACTCACAATGCCCTGGGTGTATGATTCTAAGAGCCTCGACAGGAGGAGAAAAGGAGCCCTGTGCTCACATGTGGGCATGGGTATACAGAGACACGTATCCACACCAAGATGCAGAATTCTCACAAAGCTTTTGTGGCAAATGTCCCTGGAGTCTGGGAGCATGCATATTTCCCACTTCTTGACTTACAGAACAAACAGAACTTAAGGCCATTATTTTACACAAAAACATGGGTTTTCATTGCCCCATTGTACTCCATCTTCTGGTGACTAACAGGATGCTGACAGTGGTTGTTTCTGTAAATTCAGTATGACAGGGTTGCAGGAAGACCTGAGGACCCAATCAGCCTCAAGTGTGTTTTCCAGAACATCACATCTCATGAGACATTAATAGCTACTTCAAGGTTATTTCAATAATAGTTATCAGCAGGGCACCTGGGTGGCTCAGTTGGTTGAGCGTCTGACTTCGGTTCATGTCATGATCTCACAGTTCGTGAGTTTGAGCCCTATGTGGGGCCTGTGCTGACAGCTGGGAGCCTGGAGCCTACTTCAGATTCTGTGTCTTCCTCCCTCTCTGTCCCTCCCCTGCCCATGCTCTACCTCTCTGTCTCTCTCAAAAATAAATATTTTTACAAATTTTCTAAAAATAATAGTTATTAGAAATACTTATTTCAAGCAAAATGAATTTGAAAAACACAGGGTTAACTACAAGTTTAACAGATTTCTTTGCCACATGTTTTCTTAGAGCCTTTAATATGATGATGATATATCTTACAAATTTCTGAAAAAGGGGTGGGGATGCATGTAGTCTTTCTCAAAGTACATAGATAATAGAACTTTTTTTCTCTCCTAGAAATTTATGGGAGAAAAAATTAAATTTACACATTGGCAAAGCAAGATCTCAAGTAGCATAACTCAATTACCATTGAATTCCCACTTACTTTGATAATCAGGTATTTTGTTTTTGTGTGTTTGTTTTAATTTATCTCTTTAGACCTGAAAATAACATGGGTAGATACTATGAGATACAATGGCATCATGCTAAATTATAGATGAGAAGACAGATTCAAGGAGGTAAAGTGACTTGTCCCATTCGTCAGTCATGAATGTCACTGACATGACATTGGTCAGTGATGAAACAAGATTTGACAAAAGGCATGTCTCTCTCCAAAACACATATACTTCTACTTTGCTAACTACTGCTGAGTCTAAATTGACCGAAAGTTTAAATGTGGTCCCTGTCCACAATAGCTGTACATTGTACTTAAAGAGACCCTTAAAAATTTTTTTTTTACTGTTTATTTTTGAGAGAGAGAGAGAGAGAGAGAGAGAGAGTCACAGAATCTGAAGCAGGCTCTAGGCTCTAAGCTGCCAGCACAGACCCCAATGTGGGGCTTGAATCCATGAACCATGAGATCATGACCTGAGCCAAAGTCGGATACTCAACTGACTGAGCCACTTAGGCACCCCATTAAAGAGACCTTTTAACAAATACAGGGCTAAAAATTAGTGGATAGTAATTGGCATCACATATGGGAGGTAAGGGAAAGCAAAAGAACTGGGAAGGTCAAGGAAAGCTTCCTGGAAGAGGTGAATTTAAACAGTGCTTTGAAGGATCAAGAGGGCTTATTAGATCAGGGGTCAGCAACATTTTATTCAAGGTAAAGGGCCAGATAGTCAATATTTTCTGCCTGTGAGCCATACGGTGTCCTTTGTAAGTACTTGACATAGCTGTTGGAGTGTGAAAGCAGCCTTAGACGATAAGTAAATGAATGGACATGGTTGTTCAATAAAACTTCATTTGCAAAATAGGCAGACAGTCCATGGGCCCTAGTTTACCATCCCTGTGTTAGATGGAGGGAAAACAGGAATGAGACCTTTCTGGACTAGGAGGATCTCTCAAATGCAGTCAGCAGTACACTCAAGGCCTTGCTCATTAACTATTCTCTTCTAGCTCCTACTCCACCCCCACCCCCAACTCTATGGTCTTCTAAGCCCTGAGGGTAAACTTACTGTAGCTACGCAAAGAGAAGGCTGTCTACATTGGAGATAAGCTAGAAGATCCCAGTGGAAGGTGCTTTTGAATATGTGGATTTAGTTGGTTGGGAAGGTAGAGAAAGCCAACAAACCTAGTTCTCTCTTGAAAAGGGATTGGTCTCTTCTCCTTTCAAAAAGTCAAGGCTAATGCTCAACTGCTTGCCTGTCTCTACATACCAGGTGTGGACCAATTGCCACTTTGTAGAGAGCCAACCTGATGCACAGAGGTTCTAGTATGCATCAAATGCAGTATGCCAGAGCAACGTCTCTGTTCCTCGGTCCCTCGCACAGGCCCAGTGAGTGGCCTTACTCCTTGCACATTACAGTAGCTCTCTACTTAGTACAGGATCAAAAGCAGGTGCTCCACCCTAGCCTCAAGGCACTGTGCATGTGACCTCAAAGACTCAAGCCTCACTTTCTTCAGCATCCACTCCAACTAAACTACATTTGTCTCTGCCCATGTGCCCGATTTACAAGTCCCACTCACCTAGAATGCCCCTCCTTCCTTCCTTTTCCTCTTGTCCTATCCTGTCCTTCAAGGCTCTACTCTTAACTCCTCCTACTTGGTGAAGACATCCCATTCTCCCTTCTAAATTGCCACAACCCAGATACTACATTTATTTTAGCAGTGTCCTTGGTTTTTTGTTTCGTTCTGTTTTCCAAAATGAGGCTTGTTAATGATTATAAGAAATACAAACCTACTGTTTAAAACAGCTGAGCATTCTTGAAACTGTAATGAGAGAGAGAAAGAGACTCATATGGGTGATAAAGTCCAAAAAGATGAAAAGGCGTAAGATGGCACAGTCTTTCAGGGAATGCAGCTGCTTTGGTGTGAAGGATCCTACAGAGGAATGATGAGAGAGAATGCCGGGAGATGGCAGGGGCCAGAACACCCTAAATTTTAACTTTCTTTTTTTTTTTACTCCCCTAAATTCTAAGTTTCACTGAATTTTGATTTAGAGAATGCTGGAGGAAAAAACAAAAACAAGAAAACAGATGGCATATCCCCATTAAGCACTTAGCTTGATACACGGTAGGTGATCAGTAAATATTTGTTAAATTAATATAAGGCATATAAGGCTGGACCTGGGGTCTTAGGCTAAGAAAACAACTCTAACTGGAGCATTGTCCATAAAGGCATTGAGTGAGAGTCCGAAGTAGAAAGCTCAGGGGGTCTGGTGCCTGCAGATGGCCCCATAAACTAACTCCTTAATCATTTCTCCCTTAAAACAGTGAGTGCCTCTCCATCTATGGCAGCATTGCACTGAAGTTAGGCAGGAGAATCTGAGTGGATAATTCCACAGTAAGCTGCTGAGGGTAAGCAGAAAATACATGGGGAGTTAGCCATTGAAAGGGTAACTCTGGTGCCATGCTGGAAGGGGAGAGGCTCAGGGCACAGGGGGAGGAAAAGGTAAGGGAAACAAAACGGGGAGAGGAATGAGCACGAGTAGCCCTGTTGTCTGCACACTGACCTTTGTAACCTGGGAAGTATTTTACAGAGCAGAAGAATCCTAAGTTTGGAGGAACTGAAAAGGTCACAGAGGCTAACCTCTTGGTCAACAAGTCATACCATTTGGCCCCACTTTGAACCTTTCCAGTTACAGAAGACTAACTCCTCTATATCCAGGAGGCTGGTGCAGAACAGTGTCCAGGATGCAAGTGTAGACAATACGAAGAGGAAGAGGGACTAATCCCCTAAGAAGCACTTACTATATGTCAGGTGCTGACTGGGCGTACTACCTACATTGTTTCCTGTAACCCGCATGACAACCTCATGAATGGGGATTAACGGCTCTGTTTTATGGGTAAGGAAAGCGGGGCTCAGAAATATTGAGTCATTGGACCTAATTACAAATCTGGTAAGTCAGGACGTTGGGATTCAAATTTGGGATGCTTTACCATCAAGGCCCATGGGATTTTAGCCAAAAAGAAGCTTTGGCTCAGACTCAGAAAAGGCCTGATGACTTAGGTAGCCCCCACAAAGGGCTGGGGTAGAGGGGACGAGGACCCTGCCAGTTGGCATGGCTACAGGGGGAGCGTGAGAGGGTGCCAGGCTGGGGCAGGAATGCAGGAAATGCTTCAGGACAGGATTATGGCACATTGGCAAGGATGGCCCCCAAGGCTCACATGTTTTTGGTTCTGTGTGCCTGTGCCTGCCCCATGGTGAACGTTTTGGGCACTCTCCTCTTCTCATCCCCTTCCCAAGCTTCAAACAAAAGAAGAAGAGAGTAGGGCTCAGGGGAACAAGAGTGCTCTGGCCTGATCCCATAATCACATAAAGTAAGCCCCACCCTGGATCTGTTACCAACTCTCCTTTGAAAGGCATCAGAAAACTCATCCCACACTCCCCCTTGCGAGTAAAGCCCTTTCATCCTTTCAATAAGCAGTGCATCTTTCTGGGCTGGGCACTAGGGATATAGAAAGAACAACAACAATCACAGCAATCCTGTCTCCAGTTCTTTCTATGTGCCAGGAGCTCTGCTAAGTGCTTTATATGCATTTTCTTACCTAATCCCAACAACAACCTAGTGAGGGAGATGCACTCAGTGGTCCCACTTCACAGATAGGCACTGAGGCTCAGCTTAATTCATCCAAAGTGACTTACACTAAGTGGAGGAGGGGGATCTGCAATCTGAGCCCAAGCACAGAGACCCAAAGACTCTCAAGGAGCCAGCTCACAGTTCGGAGAAAGAGGTGTGTGTTGAGCACGAGGCGTGGGAGCACACAGAATGAGTCTGATGTGCTGTCCAGGAGACAAGTGATGAGAAAAAAAAAAAGAGGGAAGACTAACCCTGTGGAAAGTACTTAATATAAGCCAAGCCAAACAAGCTTAATTAGGTTGGTTATCTCATTGAATTCTTCCTTCAACTCTGTGGAGAGGCGATTAACCTGCCCACTTCACAGATAGGCAGTGTGGGGCTCAGGGAGGTTGAGTCTCTTGACCTAAGATGTGAGTCCAATGATTAGGGGGCTTATAGGTGAAGCTCCTATGGCAGTCTCAAGTTGAGGGTGGGCTCTTAAAATGGGGAAGGCATGCAAGGGTATCTCAGCAGAGGGATTACGGTGTGCAGTAGATGAGGGAAGGGTGGCAGGAAGTGAGGAGAGACGGGGCTGGAGAGACAAGAAGGAGTAAAATTTTGGAGAGCCTTATAAATCACACTAAGAAATGGGAACCTTATTCTGAAGGCAAAAGAGAATTATGATGGGTTTTAGAATCTTCCCACTGACTGCAAAGTGAAAAATCAGAGGGGTAACAGGGTTAGGATGGATGGAGACAGGAAGACTAGGTAGGAAAATGTTATAGTTAACCCAGGAGAGCAATGATAAGAACAGCACCAAGGCGAAGGGTCAGTGTATCGGAAATGACAGCACTAAATTAATTTTATCAATGGGGAACTGAGGCTCAGAAAGTTAAGTCCCCGCCACTGTCAGAACTGGGACTCAAACTCTGGTCTTCTGATCCTCAGGGACCTTTATAGAGCTGCATATATCCCTTTTTCTAGAATTCTCTCTCTTGCTCACTTCTACTATTTAACAGCATGAGTACACTTTTCATTACCCAGATATGGGTTTTATGATTCTCATTTTAAAAATGGGAAATCATGAGTTCAGGAAAGCCAAGAACAACTGTGTCTAAAATCACATAAATAGGACGCAGCAGGGTCAGGATTCGAATACACAGCCTGTACTTTTCCCACTATGCCATTCTGAGCCCCAGTGCAACACTATGGCTCCTTCATGCCCACACCCCACCTCCCTCTGCTTCATTTTTTTTTTTTAAGTTAGGTTTTTCAAATGGAAAAAAATACCAACTGAGGAAATCGAGTACGTAATACATTCTTGGATAAAGTTATTTTTGTCCATGGTGATTTCTCCCCCTCACAAAAACTACAGAAGGTTCAGATCAGCAGAAAAGCAGCCTGGAAATTTCATGCTTTAACAAGTTCCAAATATTTTTGAATTATTATTTACTTATTTTCTTAGGAAGTCAATTCCACATTTGGAGGAAGGGGAGGCCAAGAAGTGGCCACATATACTGGTTTTGATTCACTCTCAAGAAGGAAAACACCTGGAAAGACGGCAGCCTGCAAAATTATCAATCTCCCACCATTATATCCACCAGCTCATTTAATTGTCCTGATGATCCCAAGGGAGTGGTACTATTATCCCTATTTTATGGGGGGTGGGGGGAGGAGGGTAGGCGAGTAATTGAGATCCAGAAAGATGAAGTTATTTGCCCATTGTCATCCACATGGAAATGGAAGATTTGAATACAGGATCTGTCACAAATGCTTTTCTCTTGTGACTGTAATTTACCACATCCATCTGGATAGTCAGTCTAGTCCATCTCTCTTTGTTTTCCCATGACTGATACTATGAGAAGGTAGGAAATGCAAGTATCATCAAGGCTTAATGTGAGAAGCAGAGCACACACGACCCTCCAAGCCCTACCAACCTTTACATCCACCATCTTGCTGTTAGAGTTCTCCAAACAAAAGAGCAAGAAGACCATTAGGCTGAGAGTCAGGCCCTGAAGTCTAACGCTGGCTCTGCCAGGCCACAGGTGTGGGTGCACAGACAAACAATCTCCCTAACTGGCCCTACTGTCATCATCTGTAAAATCAGGATGTTAGAGAGGGGCTCCGGTGGTTCCATATTCTAAGATGTTAATATCTCAGAAGAAATGCCGTGGATTGGTTCTCAGAGCAAAGGTGAACAGACACAGGACAGACGAGGCAGAGACAACCATGTAGGGAGAGGGAGCAAGAGGAACCGAAATAGGGGAGGAGGTCTCTAACAGTGGGGACAAGAGGCAGCCCAAAGTTACAGCCTTGCCCTCTCCTCTAAAGCCTTGCAGATAAACTTCAACCCACGTCCAGGACCCATGACCCTATGAAGAACATCGACTGGGGGCTGACAAGAATCTGAGATGGAGGAAAGGGAGTAGAAGAAAGCCGGTGACAGATCTTCCATTCACTTGAGATGCTGTGTGAGACCAGGCTGTGCTCTAAATCTGTTCTTTGCAGCAGATCAGCCAAGTTGGTGGCATAGAAGGGCCAGATGTAATTGCAAAGCCAGCCTGGTCTTCCCTCTCTTTTTTCCCTGGTTGCCATTTTCACATGAAAACCATAAAAGATCCCAGAAATGGGAGGTGCACTTAATGGGTTTTTTTGGCACCAAGAAATTAATCTTTTTTAAACCAAGGGGATTTTTTTTCTCTTTCCTAAAGATCTTTGGCAAACAGAAGCTAAATTGCTTCCAGACCTCATGAAAGGTATTCTGTGCAAACGAGGTGTGATTTACACTTCCTTTAATTAGTCTGAACCCTGGAAAAAGAGAGAAATAATAGAAAACAAGAGCTATGTAGAAAACAAGTCCAAACAGCCTTAAAATAACAGTTTTGTAAAAGCATCAGTTGAGGGTGTTAGAAGGAAACCAATAACAAAAAACAACAAAAACAAAACAAAACAAAAAAATCCTTCTAATTCTGGGAGTGGGGCAATTACAAGTGAATTGAAGTTTTGTTGGACTCCTTTCCCTGGGGATGGGGGAGGGGAGAAAGCTTGGCAGAAAGGAGCCTTAGTGTTCTCAGAGTTAAATTTCAAATTCTGGTTGACCTTCCTTCCATTAAGCCTCAGTGTTTTCTGAGGGCATTTGGGGTCTAGGGAGCCAGAAGGTCAGGGAAGGACAGGATAGTTCCTGTAATCCTGGATATTTTACCATCCAGTCAGTCTCCTACCTGGGTTGAACACATAGCATTTAGAAAGGGGAATGGCTTTTGGAATCACAGACCTATACTCAAGTTTTGGCTCTGCCGTTTACCACCAGAATCCCTCTGGACAACACCAGTCTGCAATCTGTTGACTATTCCCTTACTCCTTGAAGCTCTCATTTCCTGGCTGCCTGATTCTCCCTCCTCCACACACCCTTCTTATTGTCCCATCAGGTTGCTCCTGTTTAAAATCTTTTATAGCTTCAAGCTCATCAACCTCGAAGTTAGCTGCTGGGGTTGCTCAAGGCTCAGTCCCAAACCCCCTTCCACTGGCCAGTTGACTTTATCAAGATCATCCACATGCATTGTTCCATCTTTCATCTGATTAATTCTCAGAGTCTCCTTGCCTGGCCACATATTCTTCTTTGTTGGGTCCTCATAGCCAACTGTGTTGCTACATCTTTTACTTGAATGTTTCCAGGTATCTCAGATATAACATATCCAAAACCAAACTCAGGATCTTCCACCTTAATTAGGTCTGCTCCCCAGAGAATACCAGCCCCCTCCATGCACATTTTATCCTTGGCCCACATTATGCTTCACCCTCTACCTGGTACAATGTCATGTCCAGTTGATTTTATCTCTGCCCTCACACTGCATGATTTGAGATAGCTGTGCCCCATCTCTGCAAAATGGGAAAGTTGAATGAACTAGTCTCTGAGCATGCATGTGCTTGTTCTGACAATGTGCAACAACTCAATGGTAATGATCTCCTCCTCTTACTCAGTTCACCTGTAGTCTATGACAGTCTCTGGATCCATCCACAGCCTGGGCCCAGTAACTCTTGGAGGAGTTTAAGTTTAATGAGACAATTAGGACCAGCAAAAGCAGCCTATGGTGTGAATCTTTATTTTCACGAATCCCATTCCTTCTGACTACTCATCTCCCTCAGGGAAAAAAGGAAAACAAAACGAAAACACAAAACAAATTTTCACAATGTCTTTTGGGTGTTGGAATGGAATGGCCAACCTGATGTACCAAACAAGCTTAAAGAATAATTTCATCTTACCTTGAGAATGTTTAAGGGTCTAAGGCTCCATTCTACCCCTAGAATACATGAAATCATAAGGCCAATTTCAATGATACTGGCCATACACACATGATTCAAAAGTAATACACCAGAGGACCTGGGCTCAAGTTCTGGCTCTGTCTCTAGCTCACCACCCTTATTCTCAAGGGCTTCATCATCTCTTCTATACAAGAAAGGGGTTTGTACTGGGTGAGTTACATGGGTTCTGACTGCTCAAACGTTTACAGCACTGTTATAAACCATGCAGAGAATGAGAGGAGTCTAAGGGTTCTCCTTTGCAGATTCCCAAGAAAATCATGCATCTTTCCACAAAGGGAATAACACAAATAACAACTGCTGAAACTTATTGAGCGCCCATTATATACTACATACTAATGTCCACAGTTAAGAGATAAACTAAGAAAACAAAATTGAATCCATGCACCGTTGGTGGGAATGAAAACTGGTGCAGCCACTGCGGAAGACAACAGTATAGAAGTCTTCAAAGTTAAAAATAGGGGTGCCTGGGTGGCTCAGTCCATTGAGCATCCAAATCTTGGTTTTAACTCAGGTCATGATCCCAGAGTTGTGGGATAGAGCCCTGTGTTGGGCCCCGTGCTTGTTATGGATTCTCTCTCTCTCTCCCTCTGCCTCTCTCCCGCCCCGTTCTCTCTCTCTTATTAAAAAAAAAAAAAAAGTTAAAAGTAGAACACTACTCTATGATCTAGCAATCACGCCACTAGGTATTTACCCAAAGAATACAAGAACACTGATTTAGAGAGATAAATGCACCTCTATGTTTACAGCAGCATTGTATACAATAGCCATATTATGGAAGAAGCCCAAGTGTTCTCTGATTGATGAATAAAGAAGGTGTGATGTGCATCTACACTGGAATATTACTCAGCCATCAAAAAGAATGAAATCTTGCCATTCACAACAACATACATGGAGCTAGACACTATTATGCTAAACGAAATAAGTCTGTCAGAGAAAGACAAATACCATATGATTTCACTTAAATGTGGCATTTAAGAAACAAATGAGCCAAAAGAGACAGAGAAAAACCAAGAACCAGACTCTTAACTATAGAGAACAAACTGACAGTTACCAGATGGGAGATGGGTGGGGGGGGGGGAGGGTTAAATAGATGATGGGGATTAAGGAGGGTGCTTGTCATGATGAGCAAAGAGTGATGCATGGATGTGTTGAATCACTATATTGTAGACCTGAAACTAGTATTACACTGTATGTTAACTAACTGGAGTTGAAATAAACACCTTAAAAAGCAACAACTACAACAAAAAGTTGAATCTTTCACCCAGTGTCACATTGCTAATAAATGGTACAGCTGAGATTTCCAATCTCACACTGACGTATTTACAGCCTGTGATGGACACCACACTCTCCATCTTTCTAGCCATTTTTGTTGTTGTGCCTTTGTTCACTCATCTGTTCATTTAGGTTACAAGCATTCCCTGAGTACTTTCTCTGTGCGTGAAATTGTGCTAAACACAAGGAAGAGTGAGAAAAGATCCATCCAGAAGTTCACAAATTGGCTACAGAACATTTATGCTCAGGACATTTAGAAAGATTCTTTCTTTCCAAAGTGCCACTCTGGTCATGTCTCTGATCCTACTGAAAATGGCTGACAGTGCTCCCCTTTGCCTACAGGATGACGTCCAAACAGCTTAGGCTATTGTCTAATCCCACTGTGATCTGGCTCCTGTCTCCCCTCCTCTCAACCACATTCATGCAACACTTGTTCAATATTAGCCACATGCCAGACACTGTGCTAGAGTGGTGGGAAGGCAGTGCTGAGTGACAAAGACTTAGGCCCTGCTCTCCTGGAGCTTACAGATACTAACCAAATCATCACATCAATGCAGAAGTAGGCATTCCTTTAAGCTTTCTGTGGTCCAGCCCCACTAGATGCAGGGTCTCCCATTCCATCAGATGCTTCCTGCCAGTAAGCGTTATAAGTATCCACCTCTCCTTGGATACATTCAATGATCAGATGGCCTTTTAACAATGAGATTTATCCTATTCTTCATGCATAAATATCAACTAATGAGAGATTTTTATGTGTGTGCGATAAATACATTTTCACTTTACTTCAACAGTTTCTCAACAATAGTTTAAAATTTCTTATTATATACTACCATAAAACACCATGCTCCCTCTCCCCAGGAAATGGGGTGCTTCAAGTCAATTGCGTATAGCCTATCTCCCCTATTCAACTCTAAATTTCAAGTAGGCAGAGTTCTTTCCTATTCTTGTTCACAAAGAATTCCCAGCACTTAGCCCAGTGCTTGGCACCCTGTGGACATTCAGAACCTATGTTGGTTAGATTAAATCATCGGTAATGATTCTTAAAACCTTAAGTCAAAAGGAGACTGTGGCAGACAGATCCTTACCCATTTTCTTTTCCAGAGAAGGAAACAGAGCCTGAAAAGAGAAGCAACTTTCCATAGGCTACAGAGAGTTGGTAGCTGAATTGAGGTCAGAACCAAAGAGAATCTGATGTTCAGAACTCCTGTGATACCACACCCATTCATAAACCTTGGTCTGACATGGCCAGGAAGATACAGCCTCAGGGGGAAAGAGCACATAACTGGAAGCAGAAACAGTCCCTCGGCCTTTGCTGCACATGCGTTTATCTCAGAAAGAGTCACCGAGTGCCTTGTTCCAGAGGAACCCATCTGCGTGGGAGAAGTGCTAGTCTGCCCCCAAAGATCATCTCTGACTGAGAAAAACATTCAGTCACTCCCTCTAACCCAAATGCTCCCAAACTCTATTTCCTATTATGTCTCAACTACCAAATTTAACCCACCCACATCTCAAGATTATATCTGTGAGCTCACAAAAGCTCAATCACTCAATTAAGAGCAGGAAAAATCTTATCCTCTCCAAACAAAGTGAAATGTGACATAACCCAGTTGCTAGGATTATGTCTCACTCAGTAAGAAGGAGACGAACAGGGAGAAAAATGGGTGGGTCATTCATTCGTTATAGGGAATTTTCCAGGAAAATTTGAGTTGTGTGGCCCTCCAAATTTCAATGTTCTAGTTTTTTTTTTAATTTTTTTATAGTTTATTTATTTTTGAGACAGAGAGAGACAGAGATTGAGTGGGGGAGGGACAGAGAGAGAGAGGGAGACACAGAATCTGAAACAGGCTCCAGGATCTGAGCTGTCAGAACAGAGCCTGATGTAAGGCTTGAACCCACAAACCGTGAGATCATGACCTGAGCTGAAGTCAGACGCTTAACCGACTGAACCACCCAGGTGCCCCAATGTTCTAGTTCTTAAAACAATGCTCAAGTCAAGGTCTGGGCTTTAGGAGAGAAATGAGGGTGAAGAAGTCTCTTCTACCTTTGCCCTGAATCTCTAAGTAATCTCTAGGTACATTCTAATTCCTCCCTGAATGACTGGCCTGGTATCAATGATGGTCTTTACACCAAGGCCCAGGGAATCTTAAAGGGAAGTGCCAGTCTCCAAAACCTTTTTGATTAGGCCAATGTAGAATATGGCACAATTCTTCCTAATGAAGAATCCTTTTCCTCCTCTAAGCCTTCATTTTCAACATCCTGGAATTTGATAGGAAGTTGACTTGGGCAATATCTACAGTCCATTCCAACATGTATGGTCAGTGGTTCAATAACTGAAAGACAGGTTGGCATACCAAAAGGGGCAGGGACTCTGGCCTTGTTTCATTCCCATTTGTCACTGGACAAGTGATTTCACTTCACTGAGCACCAGTTTTCTCTTCTTTAAAAAAGGCAATGACAATTTATAGATCACAGAATTGCTGCAAGGATTTGAGAAAATATACTGCTCTTAGCAGTGTCTGGTATACAGACATCACAGTAAATGATAGTGATCAGTCTGAGCAGGTCTTTGGACTTTGGCTAATTAATGACGGATTTCAAGAATAAGATCTCTATGGATAAAATCTTAAGAGACACTTTGAGTTCAGAAAGGAGCCGTGTTCTCAAGTCAAGGATTCTTCTAATTCATCAGTAACCACTAATATATTAGAGGCTACCCATTCACAGCTGGTGAAACCTGTTTACCTACAACTGGCTGTGTTAAAAAGCAATATAGTTACAGAACATCCAGGTCTCAAGGCCAGTTTTGAAGGAAATCATTCTTCCCATATGGAAGATTACCATGAGGCACCTTGGTATGGACTCATTTTTAAACAATCCAGGATAACT
Source organism: Proteles cristata cristata (assembly GCA_017311185.1). Taxonomy (NCBI): domain Eukaryota; kingdom Metazoa; phylum Chordata; class Mammalia; order Carnivora; family Hyaenidae; genus Proteles; species Proteles cristata. The sequence goes on along the minus strand of JAESUZ010005596.1, from coordinate 366,548 downwards.
TCTGCCAGGGTCTGAGCCATGTAATTAATTTTGGTCCAGCCACATTACTATCCTAGGTTTCCATTTGCCCATTTATATGGTAGGGATGATGGCATAAGCATCTAGGAGTTGCTTAAATGACTGAGTGTGATAACCCCAAGTCATTGCAGGGTGGATGGTTGACAGTAAGAGCAGGATTCCTTAGGATTCCTGCAGATTTTGTCACCTATGTGTCCTTGGTTATATCTCTTTCCCTCTCTGAGTCTCCATTTCCATATCTGGAAAAAGAGTCTAAGGATACCCCCATCACAGAAGTGTTGTTAGTAATTGATAAGGCAATAGATGAAAAAGGTTTTATAAAGTAGAAGGAAGGCATTACCCCAAGGCAGGACATGCTCATGACTATGTCCAGGCCCTTTTGATGAGCATTCCAGCATCTCCCTTTTATCCTTGTAGTCTGAAAGTGATTGTACTTCCACGTACAACAGAATGTGAAGGTCCCATTTCCATCTATGCCCTGTGAAAACGTTACCAGTATTTTTTTGTCATTTAGAGTGATCTGAGGGGAAATTGGCCAGACTGCTGTCCTAGGTCCAGAGTCTTACTACAAGACAAAAACTCCACCCAGAAACCTGAGTCAACCAAAGAATGAGGCACTGGGCATAAACCATGCCAAAAATATCTACCCTCTGCTTTCCAGGATCCCAAATGACACTGGTCATTGAAAACCTATCCCTCTAATCCAGAGAGAAAACTCAGCTCTGCTGAAGATGAATTTAATGCCCAGCATTAGTGTTAAAACCCCAAATAGTCCTTCCAAAACTGTGACCTTCTATTCAAAGGCTTGCTTTTGTTTGGTTGTATCTTGTAAAACACTTTAGCAGCAAATTTAGGACTATATAAACTAGGGCCAATTGACAGCCTCAGGAACCAAAAGTCTCTTTATTCATTGAGTACAGACAGTGGGGGCGGTAGCAACAGACAACACGGTTGCCTAAGCCAGGGGTTTCTGGAGCAAAGATATCATGAGTCTTGAGAAGAGAATGAGGAAAGAGTTCATGGAAAAGAGAGAGCTAGTTATAACTGTGGTAGGCTCTGGAACAACAATGGTTAAAACAGGACACCACTTGACCTTGGATATGTAACTTAGCATCTCCGAGCCAATAAAATGGATGATACACTTCCTACTTCATTATTACTGCTGAATACTATTATGCCAAAGAGCTCTATTAAAGCCCTCTCTGACCTCTCACACTTTTTTTTTTTAATTGAGGAATAGAATTTACACACAATGAAATGCACAGATCTTAAGAACATAGTTCATACCTCAATGATTTTGAAAAATGGCTAGATTCTCCATTTTACATGGGTGGCTAACCCATGTTATAGACACTTAGGCAAAAGAAAAGATATTCATCTGGTATCTAGGAAATACAAACCTATAAGGGAACTGATACATGAACCAGTATAACAATTTTCTCTTTTTCTTTTAGTGAGAAAACTGAGGTCTAGAGAATTGATTCAGGGAGGTGAATATGGTAGGTCATATACTTCTGCAGTGATAAAATGATCCTGATAATTAGCAAATATCTATTGGGTGTTTAATATGTCTCAGGAAGACAGTTCTCCCTGCTAAATGCTTCATCAACAGCCATACTGAAAGTGACACAGCCACAAGGAGATTTCTAACCAGAGTTCAACCTACTGGTTACATGGGGCAGGGGAGATGTCTGGGTGGCTCAGTGGGTTAAGCGTCAGACTCTTGATTTTGGCTCAAGTCATGTTATCATGGGTTCATGGGAGTGAGCCCCTGCACTGACAGTGCAGAGCTTACTTGGGATTTCCTCTCTTTCTCTCTCTCTGTCCCTCCCCTGCTAATGCTTGCTCACACACACACACACACTGTCTCTCAAAATAAATAAATCAAGTTAAAGAAAAAAAGATAGGGGGAATGGGGAATGAAAGAATGCTGAAGGGAGGGACAGATTGCAGTTGAAGATGTATTACTTATAAAACTGCCAGGCATACTGAATAGACAGTTAAAAAGAAACTCAATGAACAATTGTGGAATGAATTCAGGTATGCATGATCTGTAGGCAACTTCACCCTACACCAACTTGGACTCTGAACACTACTTTTAATACTTAGAATAATTGCTGTCATAGACCCACATGGAAACATTGCTGAGAAGTCCAGTGTCTCCTTGAAGCCAACCCCCCTGCCTCTGAATAAAAGAGAATTCTAGAGGTTCTCAGTCAAGGCTTTGTGCTACCTTGTGAATAAAACAGGGGGGGTAGCATCACATTCCCAGTGGGCACCCTTTTCTTCCTTGCCTGTAATTCCTGGCATTGCCACTTTGGAAAACAGGAGTTCTCCAAGGCTCTATGGCCAGGTCATGGTGAGGAGGAGGGCATTAGAAGAGTGGTCTGACACAGATCACATTGGTTTCTCCAAGGGAGGACCATCACACTTCTCGGCCACAAGAGGTCCAGGCTTGGCTCCCCAGTCTACAACTCTCTGGACTAAGTTTCATTCCTCATTCTCAGGTCATGCCGACTGTACCAACGTGGCTATGCCTACTGTGACTTTGAGCTTGACACACCAATCATATTTCCTCCTCCTTCATGCTGAGTTCCCCTACATACTGAGACAATCTTACCTTATCCTAGAGGCTCTGTACTTCACAGGGGAAGGTGATCAAGATCTTCTACCCATCTGCTTCCAGCAGCTCCTCAGTTTAAAGTCAAATTTTCACGTTGCTCCCCTTGAATGCTCCATACCAAACATCATTGAGAGGGTAGCCTTTTTCAGGCCACAAAATGCCCCCATTAAATCCTCGCCCCAGAGTAATCACTGTTTACCAACCAGATTTACTCTCATATATTTAAAAGATACCATTCACAAGAACTTTCTCAGACAGAAAAGCTCAGCTCCAACATACCTTGCAGTCTATACATAGAAAAGCTCCTTCCAACTTTCAAAATGGCATCTCCCCTTGAGAACAAGATAATTCAAGATAAATAAACTAAAACTGTTCCTAACAATATGAATGAATTGTACAATTTGATGAGCAAAAGGACCCAGACACAGCAGAATGCCTATTGTGTATTTTATAAATAGCTCAAAAAAAGGCAAAATTACTCTGTAGACTAATCTATCAAAATTAAAATAAATACAAGTCAGAATAGAGGGGTGCCTTGGTGGCTCAGTTGGTTAAGCATCTGGCTTTGGCTCAGGTCATGATCTCGCAGTTCATGAGTTCAAGCCCTTCATTGGGCTCTCTGCTGTCAGCACACAGCCTGCTTCGGATCCTCTGTTCCCTCCCCCACTTGTGTGTGCAAATGAGTGCGCTCTCTTTCTCTCTCTCTAATATAAACAGACTTTTTCAGAATAGAAATGTATCCTTGAGGAAAGGGCAAATGCATAAATTAAAGCACAAGCAGGCTTCTGGGAGGCTTGCTGTGTCCTGTTTCTTGATCTGGGCATTGGTTACATGACTGCATTCACTTTGTGAAAATTCATCAAGATGTACACTTATGATTAGTATACTTTTGTGTATGAAGGTTACACTTCCGTAGAAATTTCAAAAAACAAAGGTACTCTGCCAAAAAATGAATAAAATAAGAAAGGATAGTATATGCATTTAATATCCTAGGGGCATGAAATCATAAAATCTTAAAGACAGAAAGCCCTCAGAGGTGGTCAGTTTCAACCACCTCATTTTAAAGACAGGGAAAATGAGGCCCATAGAAGAGAGTCCCAAGATCACACAGGGACTTAGTGTCAGATCATGTCTCCCATAATCCAGCCCTTCATAATGTTCCTTTCCTTCTTCGGGTGATACAGGGAAGAAATGAGAGAAGACTCTCATATAAATAACTCTTAAAAATAGGCCATGCATAAGGATATCAAGGTATAAAAATTTTCAGGTGCCGATGATATCTGCCTTGCAAACAGTGTCAGACAGCTGGGACAAGGCAGATGCGGCCACCTAAGTGTGCTGCCCATAACGCATGGTCTGGAAGAGTGAGGCAGAGGCAACTCCAAAGGCACAAAAGAGAAGCCTGTCTGTCCAGAATGCACTGGGAATGAGAATTCCAAAGAGGTCATCCAGGGAGAAGCTGTGCTTGGACCCCAGAGAAGCCCGGGTGCATTTGCTGGCATTCCAAACATCTGTGCTTTTGCAAGACAGATAAAAGGGAGTCTGCTTCCCTGACTTGAGGTTTGATATATGGGCTTCTGAGGCACTGGGTGTGGGCTGCTGTTGAAGGCGTGATGCAGTGTTTGATGGATGAAGGCTGAGGAAACTCACTAAGCCACACATTAATAAAAATTATCAAACTGTCCTGGTTGGTAGAATAGAATGCTAATGCCATTCTCCATGTGGACGTCAAAGGCAGAGAATGTCTGGAGGGAGCTAACCTGCTTTATATCTTTACCTTCATCCCACTTGTCCAAATTAGAGTCTCAGTTCTGCTGCCAACACCTTAAGTAAGCCAAGACTGGCGGGTCCCACTCTAAAACAGAACCACCCATGATGCCTCACCTGCACCTAGCCCTTCTCAACCAAGAATGAGAAGGTGTGTTCTAATCACAACATAGGCCCATAAACACCCTCCACTACTCTCCACTGCCCAGAGGATAGTCCAGATATCAGCCTGGCTTTTAAGGCACCCATCCACCTGACCACAAACTCCTGTCTCTGTTATGTTTTCATTGACCTCCTTTCTTTTTATCTTCATGTCTTTGTTGGTTTCTGCTCGTTCCTCATCTGGATTTCTTCTTACTCATTCTACCACTGAAACTCTTGCAGGCTGAGGTCACTGGCCACTATTTTCATGCTGGCTTCCTTTATTACCAGTTCCCAACCCAAACCAATCTTCCCTCCACTGTAAGTTTCTTCATCTATTTACTTATACTTCGTTTTTATCATATTATCATGTAGTTGTCCATTTTTCATTTCTCTAACCCCAGATTGAACACTCCAAGAAAAAAGGGATAGTATGATTAGCATATGTGGTTGTCTAATATATAGATTTTCTGAATGAGTATGTGAGAAAATCCTCTGACGTCATCACATTCCCTAGCCTCTGATTTCAGCCTCAACTACAGTATACAGTTCCACTGTGAGCTCAAACTCACCTTATGCTGCTCTACCTCCAGCACAGGCCAGGGATGTCTTTCTGCTTCCTGCCCTGGGGGCCTTAGCTGATGCCCGGCATTAGCTCATATGGGTAAAGAGAGCCCAGAGTGTAAGGAACAGGAATCTTCAAACATCGGTAGGAAGCCAGAGCACACATCCTCCTACTTTGCATCCTCAATTCTGGCAGCGATTATGGGAGGCATTTGTTTCCTCCTCAGGACATGCTGGTGGACTACAGTCCATATTACCTCAATAATAACCTTGTGAACATAACCCTGTATTGGTGTTCTCTTTCAGGTGGTGCTACCCAAGATCCATCATAACCACTTCCTTTGTGTACCTACCAGGTAAATTACCTGCTCCCAATCCTTGCTCAGGCTCTGTTTTTAGGTTAATCAAAATAAAAAACAAAATAAAACAAACCAGGATGAATACATGTCCTCTACTCTGGATTAAGTTAGGCAATACAACTAACTGTCTCTAGCATTTTCCCAGTGTCTGAAACCAACTATGGCATACAATAGATAATCTGTAGTTATTTGTTAGCAATAAATAAATTTTAAAAATATGAGGCACTAGTGTCAATTTAGCCTATAAAAAAAACCCAGCTTACAAACATAATCATCAAGGCAGTCGTCTATGTGGCTAATTCTAGGTGAGAAACATTAGGAGAATCCAATCTCACTGCCATTTCATTCTGGTCACCTTAGGTTCAGCCAGTTGAGTGTATTCACTGGACCTCAGTATCAATATTCCCTTGTCTCTTTATGCTGCAGGCCCAAAACTCCCCTGAGAGGTTCAGCTACTGAATAGCCAGATGTGATCTCTTAAGGTGTGACTTATCACACACATGATGACAGCACATCTGTATCCATGCAGAATACATGGGGACCTACAGACCCTGGCCCAGGGAGGATAAGATCAGAGCTTAAGTTGTGCCACGGTTTCTGCCTTGAAAATAATGCTCAGTCCTCCTCCATATCCATAAAAAAAAAATGTTTATTTCTCTTTCATTATATACTCCTTTTTCTTTCATTAAATCATCATCATCATCATCATCATCATCATCATCATCATCATTCTTCCCCTTTCAGGAATTCCTTGGAAGCCAACAAGAGTAGGGATAAAGAACATGAATTTCTGGATGAGAAAAAATTAGATTCAAATCTTAACTCTATCACTTAATAAGACCCTAGACAAGTGACTCTGCCTCTAAGCTTTGATTTCCCATTTGTGCTATAAAGATAGTAATAACTACTTTTTAGAACAATTCTGATGATTAAATAAGTCGTTGGTATATAAATGCTCCATCACTGCTGGTTCTCTCTCCTTTCCTTTTCTTTTGAGAGAGAGAGAGAGCGAGCACTAGTCAGAGAGAGGTGCAGAGAAAGAGAGAGAGGATCCAACCCACAACCCTGGGATCATGACCTAAGCTGAAATCAAGAGTCTGATGTTCAACGAAATGAGCCACCCCTCTCCCCTTTCCTTTAAATTAGCTTTGCTCTTTCCACAATGCACTTTCCACAAAGCTTACAAAATTCCTGGTATAGAAAAGTTGCTTAACAAATGCTACTCCTCTTGCTTCATTCTTGCTTAAATTCTCTTTAAACTGGACAAAGTGCTTTGACTGCCTTGCTTCAGGACTTCTGATACCAGCATAATTTAACATTTTTGGTACTAGGAATATAGCATAGAATGAGACAGTCGAGGTGAGAGCCTCAGTATTGTAGAGCCTACATTCAGGAGCAGGGGAACCAAAAATAAATAGGCAAAAACATAAATAAGTAAAATTATTCCAGAAAATGGCAAGTGATGTGAGGGCAGTAATACTGGAGGATATGACAAGGGGTGACAGATCAAGAACTTTATATTTGGGCAATCGGGGGCCTCTAAGTGAAGAGGACAATGGGATGAAGACACCATATGCCATGAAACAACCAACAATTCAAACAACTTGGGAAAGAACATTCTAGGCAGAGGAAAGTAGGTGTGAAGAAACCAGCTTGGTGTGTCTGAGGATAAGAAAAAAGATTAGTGTGGTTCCTGCCCTTCCATGTTAAGTTAATCATCAGTTACCTCAAAGCCAACTCAAGAAGGCAAAGAATGAGTTGTGTTATTCTCTTTTCCAAATATAAAGGAAATAATCTCTCAAGGATGGCTGTATAAAGGGATTTGTTTTCTTGCCTACTAGAATGGATGACTTCAATCTTTTCTGGCCTTTGGAAATGGTATGTTTCCTTATTGAAGTCTATGCTCCCCAGAACTCAGACTTCCTCAAAAGGATGACTTCTGCCCAGGGGTCTGAAATAATAAGTGAGTGAGCCCAAATCCAAAGGTATTGTGACCCAGCTCTTTGGTACTTGAATGGTTAGGACTGATAGCAGAAATTATTCCAGTCCTCTTGATAGGAGGTCTAAGGTCTATGGAATTATATTCATGAACTATGAATGATCTCAGTGGAGTCACTTCTCTTCTGAGTCTTACTCCTCATCTGTAGGATTGAGTGAGAAAGGAGAGGACTGGGCAGAAGAAGAGGAGGGGGATACTGGGTAGAGGTTTGTCTGTGATCTCTACAGTTCCTTCCAGATTTCCTGTGATTCTAAAAGGTACTTTAGAATCATGGAGTGAGTGTTCCCAGGGAACTCTTATGTGTTGGAAAGCTCACTTACATCACAGATGTCAGCTGTGCCTGAGGCTTTTAAATGGGTCAACTGTCTGCAAAGATGAGCTGGAGAGAAACCTAGAAATTACGGATTAAAGAGAAATTACAACAGGGCCCATAATTGTTCTCTTATAAGCCCATCTTCATTGTTGGTTAATAACCAAATTCCCTCTTTGCAGGGTACTCCACCCTTACCTTTCCCCATCAGGGTAGATGAGGCCAGATCACAGCAGGGAAACTGAGTTCTCCCTGGGGAGTTTGGGGTCCAGTGAACACAACTCTTTGATCTCATCTTACATGACTCAAGGAATGCACCCCAAATCCTTCCCTTGAAAGGCATGATAGGATGACTTAGGAAAAGAAAGGTCAATGGCAGGAATTTTATGAAGACTGGGGTTAGAATTAGTGGACAAATTCAAGCCTAGATACTCCTAAAGGCACATGTAGAAGAATTAATGCTAGTTCTCTAATCTCTAATATTTGCTCTTCCAGATTCAGGAAAATTTCTCTTAATATATCCATGATATATAGTAACAGGACAAAGTATTGCTCTGTGAGCAAACGGAAGCATTTACCTTTTCTCTCTACCTGAGCCCTCTGAAAATGACAGACTCTGGATTCTTTCTTCCATGGCAATCATATTCATTTGCATAAGTTCAATAAGAGTCTGCTCTCCTTATAACAGGACATCATTGGAAATACTGGTGATCTTACCAAGGCTTTGACTGGAATGTCGTATTTGAGAGACATGTATAGTCTCAGATATGACCATACAGCTTTAAGGAACTAAAACTGGCTTTATGAAGCATGGAGCCAATAGCCCCATGGAAACTTTGGCCTAATACCTTGCTTACAGCGTTCCCAGAGCCTTCCTTACCAGGTGAGCAAACATGTAATTTCTTGGAAGGTGCAGGAACCTCAGGCTATTTTGGGGACCTCACGAAGAGGAATTATCCCAAATCAACAGGTACTGCAGACATGTCTCACGGTAAGTACTTGGCGTGGCTTCTGGCCTAGAGAGACTACTGAAAGTTCAATCTAGATTCCTTATACAAGGTTCTAGCCAAACAAAAATTTAAAAGATCTATATAATCATTCACTACTCTTGCTAAGCTAATATCAATGATTAGGCCAAGTTTACAGGACTTGTTTCACAAACAAATTAGTCTTGATTTGGCTATCTCTGGAAATGAGGGTCATTACAGAGTAAAAATTATGTTCAATAATAACATATCTCTGCAGATGTTAAATTCTAGTTCTGTCTTTAAATGTTGATGAAGCTGGACAACTTGAGGTAAACTTCAGAGAAATCACTCATGTATAGTCAATCTTCTTGCTTGTTATTCCATGGGGATGATACACCATAGGCAGTAACAACTGGAAAATGGGATGGATTTCCCCAACAATTTGTATATAAAAAGGCTTTCCTCACTGTAGATCTATCAATAGATAAAGGCTATAGTGCTTTATTAAATTATTCACTTGAGGCCGGGTTAATTCCTACATCTCTAAATGAATATGCAAACTACATCCTCCTTAAATCTGATCTGACAGTTGTTAGCAACTCACCCTGTATAAACCCAGGAGACCTGGTTTATTTAAAGGATTGGAAGTCTAATACATCAAGATATTTAACTCCTAAATGGAAAGACCCCTACCAGGTCATATTATGTACTATCACTGCAGCAAAATTAGAAGGACATTCCTCATGGATTCATGTATCAAGAGTTAACTGGGGTGCCTGGGTGGCTCAATTGGTTAAGCTTCTGACTTTGGCTCAGGTCATGATCTCACAGTTTGTGGGTTTGAGCCCTGTGTCAGGCTCTGTGCTGACAGCTCAGAGCCTGGAGGCTGATTCAGATTCTGTGTCTTCCTCTCTCTCTGCACCCCGCCTGCTCCCACTCTGTCTCTCTCTCTCTTAAAAACAAAAATTAGAAAAAGAAAGAATTAAACCTGTCCCTTCCTCACAGAAATCTAGTATGCCTGCTGACATGCCTTCTTATTCCTGTGAACCTGTGAGAGAACTCAAATTTCTCTTCAAGAGACAACAAACAAAAGACTTGAGGAAAATTCTAACCATCCAAGGTCTTTTATTTAGGCTTCTCTTTCTCAAAATATTAACCTTATTTTGTTGTCTTTTCTGGTGTCTCCCTGCCTGTGGCCAAGACTCCTTTACCACCATAACTTCCAGCTAATAGATGATCTTTTCTACTCAAGGAAGTTTATACATGTTTTCTACCTTGGATTGGCTGCTTTGGTCTTTGGTAACTCCTAGATATATATACCCCAACTGACCAATATTGATCCATAGGTAGGGACATCTCTTCAGCACGAAGAAGTCACAGAAGAGAAGACCTTCCAACTAACCTCAGCAACTTTAAAGATTTAAGGGTCAAAACTGTTCAGGAAGGAATGAGGTGGAAAACTCTGGAGGAAATATAGACTAAATTAGATTTCCTTTTAACCTGCTGCACATTGACAAATGCTTGATGGAAGCGGAGTATAACATTTCTCCAGGAACTTCCTAGTATCTTAATGTTAATGGTTTGCTAGAAGGGACAACAACCTTAGTTTGACAATGACAATGGCTAGGCATCCAGAATCTGGTGAGTCTTCATTAGCATAGGAAAATCCCTTTGGAAATCCTATTGACTTTACCTCCCCAGCTCCCAAGTATATAATCAGTCTCTCCTCACAATCTCTGGGAAGAAAAAGCTGTTCAGGGTCCTTTCCATGTACTTTAATAAAATTACCTTTTCACACCTGGAGGGGGGAGGGGGCAGGTGGGGCAGGGGAGAATCCATGCTGGGCTGGGAGCAAAGAGATCTTGCCTATATGAGAGTCTAAATCTACTCACCAGGAGACTAAAAGAAAGTTCCTTGACTTCTGGAATTCATTTTGTTCATCTGAATTGAATCTATAAAGATCTTGTGAGTATATTTTAGAATTCTAGAATCATGTGACGTAGTGACGCTACTTTTAGTTGATCATCTATCAGCTGGAAGTAATGGCGTTGAAGGAGTCTTGGCACCGTCAGTCAGGGAGACACCAGAAAAGACAACAAAGTTAATATTATGAGAAAGGAACAAAAGCCACAGTTTATGCTTTTGTGAGAATAAGAATAACAATAGTAACTTCATCAAAGAATTACTGTGAACATTGAGTTTAGCACAGCACCTCTACTTTGTTCATTCAGGGTACTCCTTTAATAGTTACCTACTATGCTTCTGCTGTGAATAGTGATGAACTAGACAGAGATCCTCACAGTTAGAAGTTTTGTGGGGTGATAGGGTTTTGGGGTGATGTTGGCGTTTGGACCCCAACAAGGCAAGAAAGAATTCTTGAAGACATCTGTGATGTAAAAAGGTGATTTTATTAAAGCAAAGGGACAGGATCCATGGGCAGAATGAGCTGCCTGGGATTGTGAAGAGTGATTGATTATATACCTTCAGGCGGGGAGGGGTTTAGGTACAGTGTACATCTCTAAGGAATTTTGGAAGCAAGGTTTCCAGGACCTTGAAAGGCTAACTGTTGTTAGGGAAACATCATTTATTACTGTTTAGTAAAACCTGAGTCATGAGACCCTTCAGTTGTATATCAGGGGCCATATGCTTAGAATATAATTGCCAACATATACTTGGGGGTTAAAGATAAAGGAGGTTTGCAAAGGAATTTTTATGTATTTAAGGAGACTCACAAAATCCTGGGGGGGAGGGGAGCTGTGGGGGTAAGGGAGTCAGGATATTGTTAAGCCAAGATTCCCTTTTGTCCCTAACAAAGCGTATTCATGGAGACAGCTGGGATCCTAGAGGAAGGCCACTCTGCCTGTTTCAAAGACTTGTCAATGGGCTGTAGGCAGTAAGGGAATTTAATTTTTCATTTGCCTTTGTTTCCCACATCACCACGACAAATACTTAAACTCTCTTACATATTGATGAGGGTGATATTAGGGCTCCAGGAAATGGAGTCTCTAGGTTTCTGGAGATTAGGCTAGGGATACGATTGCTTTTTTCTTGCATTTTACTAAGTTATCCATGGCCTGCATGACTGTGATCTCAATTAATCAACACTGACTTTCTTTTCTTTCCCCTCTTCTTGGGCAGCCAGGAGTATCAGGGGAATATCATACATCTCCCACCTCAGTTCGTGGGGGGGTGGTGGTGGTGGTTACTGTTAGTCTGTACATTCAAAAACTGAACCTATTTTTATAAAACATTTCTGTTGTTATTATTGATAATCAGCTCAAACACCCTGCCCATGTTGCAGGCAAAGAGCAGATCAGAATATTCCAAACACGATGAATTCAAAACTCTGAAGGGAAGATATTCTCTGTCCCTGGCCTGGGTTAGGGATGACACATTCCAATATCAACAGGGACAAAGCAGACGATACAAATTCATGTAGTGGGTTGGATGTCAGACAACCTGGGAAGGGGGAACTATCACAAACTAGAGCTTCCCCACATTCTCTCAAGTGGGTGGCTGTGACTTAGCAATCCTGTCCACTGATGCCCCGTGGGATTATGCCTAGGTTTGCCAGAACCTATTCTCTTGTCAACAGAAGCCAGGAATCCAAGTTTTCATGTGAAAATACTCCAGATTTCAAATGATGGCGACTTACTCAAATATTAAAAAATGCTATGTAGCCAATTGCTACCTCTAGTTTAAGACCAAGGATTTCAGATAAGGAAGAGTATGGTGTGTATTTTCAAAGGGAGGGTAAAGACAAAAGAAAAAGGATGAGCAATTATTTTATATCCTCCATGCACCAGGCATCTCACATACATCATATAGAATTCCACTTGTTGCGCACACCAATGCTGAGAAGTACCAATGTTTAGTTCAGGGTTTTGGTTTTGTTTTTTCCCTTAACACATTCAACTTTAGGGACTGTGTTTTGGGAACACTGGTATAGACAGGTAAGACTCTGGCAGCACAAGAAAGACTGAAAACAAGGGCAAGACAAGAGGCAGAGAAGCCTGGTGAGGAAGTTATACTGGAAGTACCTCGAGTGGCCTCAGTGAAGAAGAAAGATCTGAGGTATGATGGAAAACTAAGTAAGATTTTTTTTTAAGTCAACGAATAATGTCTTAGAGGGAAATCCTCCTTCCCACTCCCACCCCCCGCCCCAAGTCTCATGGCACAGGGACTTATAGTTACACTCTTTTCCTCATCTTTTCCTTTCATCCATAGGCAATCTTTTTGATGCCTCTGCTCAGTGCCATGTCATCTATCCCCCTAGGTGGGCAACAGAAGATGAACCTTAGTCCTTTAAGTTGGGTCACTCCTTGATGCCCACACAGAATCGTTTCTTAGGATAATGAAGTTCTGTAGAGAACTTCAGCCATTCTTCTTGATCCCCAGAGCCAGAGGCTTCTTGTCTCTGACTAGCATTGCACACCAGCAGTCAGAAATGGAAAGAAATGTAGATTAAATAATCAGGATACCAAAATTCAATTTTTGACCCCACTCTTCCTAGAAGTCGGACCTTTAACTATCAACTTCAAAAGACTGATCTTCAATTCTCTCACCTATAAATGTAGATAATAATTCCCTACTTGGAAGGATGAATTTGAAGATAAAATGAGATACTAGATTCAAAGATGGTTCAATTCATCTTCCATCAACTAGCAGCCAAGGTAATAAAACATACATTCTTTAAACATACATTCTTTAGCATGCCTTAAATACCTAACCATAATCTCACCCCTTCTATGGTCTCTTCTCTTTCAACTCTACCAACCAAAATCTAAACTCCAGGCCACATTACTCTTTTATTCCTTACGGTCACTGCCCATGCTTTTTCCTTCATCTGGAATACTATCCTTACTCACCCTCCCTTCAATCTTCACTTCATCTCGCTATTTTCTGCTCACACTTTAGGTCCTTTATTAGGTGACTACAATATGCCTGACACTTTACTGAATACTGGGGATGAAGTGATAAAAAAGGGGAACATAATTCTACCTAGGAGGAGATAATATTCTAGTGAGAAAGGCAAATGCTAAGCCCATCTCTCCCCACCTCCAATTAAAATTCATTCATTATAATTGTAATAAGTGCTACCGAGGGAGTATTAAATGCTAAAAGTTCACATAATCAATGAAAGGGCCACATATAATCTAAGGATTTAGAGAAGTGACATTTAAGGTGAGACCTGAGTGTATAGACCCCAGTGGGAAAGAACATTGGTGATATCAAGAATAGATAGAAGACTGGAGAAGTATGCAAAAACAATTATTCATAACCTTGTAGGCCATGTCAAAATTTTTTTCTATTCAGTTAGAAGAATTATGGAAAGCTCTTAAAAGGTTTAAGTCAGGAGAATAATATTATAAATCAGGTATCTCTTCATCAAATATTAATTGAGTGTCTATGATATGCCAGGCACTGTGCTAGGCCCTGGAAATGATCAAGAGTTGTATTTTGAAGGGTAGCTCTGCCTCTAGAATGGAGAACTGAAAGGGATAAAATGTGGCTAATATGAAACCGAATTAGAAGGTAGCTTCAAGAGATGATCGTGGCTTATGCTAGGCAATATGAAAAAAGAGAATAACGAGATTATGTGTCAATTATACTTCAGTGATACTTCTTTTTCTCTGACAGAGGAAGAGATGATGGAGATCAAAGCTAAATAACTTGGTTATAAATTGAATATGAGGATAAATAAGAGAAAAGAGTTATACCATTGGGTTTTTCTCCAAGGAACTCAATTTATACTGGTACCAGTTACAGAGAAGAAATTAACACTTGAGCATGAGCATGTATGTGGGGAGATGGTAACAGGCTTAGTTTGGGACATGTTGAGTTTGTACTGTTTGTGGGACATCAAACTGCACATGCTTTTTTTTAGTCAGCTAGATATGGGTAGAGAGCTCAGAAATACAAGGTGAAAATGCAAATGTAAGAGTAGTGAATGTGTTGATTTTAACTATGGGAGTCGATGTGGGAGCCCAGAGCCAGTTTAAATTAAGAGCAGATAGAAGGGGCACCTGGGTGGCTTAGTCAGTTAAGCATTCGACTTTGGCTCTGGTCATAATCTCATGATCTGTGAGTCCCAGCCCTGCATCGAACTCTGTGCTGCTATCAGCATGGAGCCCACTGCAGAGCCTCTGTCCTCCCCCACCACAAAAGTTAAACTTAAAAAAAGAAGAAAAAGAAGAAGAGAAGATAGAAGACCAAGATATAAGGGCTCTAAAATTTAAAGATCAGACTGGAGGACCTGGAAAGGGAGGCTGAGTTGGAGTCAGACAGGCTTCTGCAACCCAGGAGAGTATGGTCAAAGAAAGCAAGAAAAGCAACGATATCAGGAAAGAATGGTCAGCCCCATAGAATGATTGAAGATATCAAGTAAATTTATGATAAAAAAAATCATTGTATTTGGTAATGAGTGGAAGTCACACTCTGATACACAGAGAAAATGTATCATATCAGAAACATGATGGCAGCAGGAGACAGAGTCAAGCGAAGTGAGGTGAGGAAGGAGTGGAAAGTGAAGGTATGGAGTCAACCACTGTGGACTCAACTTTCAAAACTGTGTTTATTAAGGAGACAGATGGATAGTGGAAGATGGAGTGTTTTGTTTCTTTAGGAAGAAAAACCTACAAGAATATTTAAATTATGGTAAAAATAATCTACTGAAGGAGGGATTAGAGATAAAAAATACAGGGATATAATTAATATGTAAAGTTTCCTGAAATTTAGGAGGACAGGAGATGCAGTATGAATAAAAGGACTAACTCTAGGGGTACCTGGGTGGCTCATTCAGTTAAGCCACCAACTTTGGCTCAGGTCATGATCTCACAACTCGTGGGTTCCAGCCTTGCATCAAGCTCTGTGCTGACAGCTCAGAGCCTGGAGCCTGCTTTGGATTCTGTGTCTCCATCTTTCTCTGCCCCTCCTCTACTCATGCTCATGCTCTCCCTTTCTCTCTCAAAAGTAAATAAACGTTAACAAAAATAAAAAGGACTAACTCTAGAGAAGAAGAGCACCTCCTTATCAGGGAAGTGGGAAAATACACAGAAAGGGGCATATAGACTTAAAATTGTTATAGATGGAGGTTGTACTACTCCCTATATTATCTTCTCTGTGACTGAGGGACACGCTTATCTTCTGCGAGAGGGTGGTGGGGGAAGGATAGGATGTCATGAGTTGAAAGATGATGAAGAAGAAACTAAATGACAGAAGTCTAGTAAGAGTGCCTGGCATTATGAAGTGTCCAGATGACACCGGTGACTGATGATACACTGGTGCCAAATACTCTCAACTGTGTGCTTTTCTCCAGCAGCTTGACTGTAGGTACAAGCAGCAGGGAAGAAGTGAGACTTGAAGAGCAGTCTTTTCAGTCAGAGGGTGAGCTCCACATGGGAGGGCCAATGGTCTTGAAAAAGGTTAGATCAGTGTGATTAATTACTGAAACTAGAATCTTGAACAACTGCCTCACTGAGGCCACAGGACTGAGTGAAAAGCTTCTATTCTGTGCTCTTAACAGTACCTGAATTCTCTGAACACCTATCATGCTAGAGGGTAACTTCTTGCTATATTCTATTTCTCTCCTAGTCAAGTACGAGATCTGGAAGGGCAAGAATCATGCCTGTTTTATTACTCTTCCATGACCAGCATGTTCTGCACTGTCTGGACCATAGAAAGAGCTCCATATACATTAATGGTATGAATGTGGTTTATGAACTGTAAAACAAAACAAAACAAAACAAAAACAAAAAACTCTGGTACAGAAAGTGGGGCTGGGTAGAAAGCAGGCTGGGTGGCATGTGGGAATGGAGAGAATTAAGACCCTCCAAGTACCTTTTCCCTTTGGAGGTACTTGACTTTGGAAATCTCTCATCCGAAGAGCAGCTGGAGTGACAGAAACATTTTCTGAGGACCTAATATCAGTTCCAGATGTTTGCAGTCATGTCGGTTTGTACCTCACCCTGTAAAACATATTTCCTTCATCCCTCCCTTTCCTCCACTCTAGCTAAGGGAGTGAGGCCCAGTCTCCAATGACATCACCTCTCTCAAGCTGGTCCAGAGCAGGCAGAAGGCAGGCGGATGAGGGGCCCACTAGCTTCTCAAAGAGTATGGCTGAGCTGGGATCGTGCTGCTTGAGAAGCTCTGAGTAATTTCCACAGTTTTTATCAACAGTTCTGTCACAGATGCTGCTGCCACTCTCCTCTAAGCTCCTGTGGAAATTGGGGCCATATTGTCCCTTGCCTTCAGTTATTCCCCTCCATACAAATTCACCTCTATAACTGTTCACCTTCACCTGAGAAGGTCTTCAGTCTATGGTCTAAAAGGGGATGGTATGTGTGTGGTGGGGGAGGATGTTTTTCAGTTGTAGATTAGACTTAACAGAAACTTAATGGAAACTGGGAGTAGGAAGATATCGAATGGGGTTGGGTAGGTAGAGTTGTCTTCTCATCATTCTGGACATTATTTATGACCCAGATCTAGAGGAATCTAGATGAGCAGTTTATACATGAGCCAGTTCAGGGAGACAAACACAAGAAAAGTTAGGGTGAACCACAGACAGAAGAGCAAGTGAAAACGGCAAAGGAAGAGACAGAGAGAAAGACACACACAAGAGGCACCAAAAGAAAGAGAAAGAAGGAGGGAGAAAGTAGGAAGCACACACAAAAGTTGAGAGTTGGCAGAAGGGGAGCCTGGTACTGATCAGCTGGAGGGCAGCCCAGCAGGCTCTCAGATGCCAGGACAGAAAGGGGCACTGACCAGCTCCAGATGTTGCTGTCTTCCATGAGGAGGTTGGGGGATGGTGGAAAGGCCCTGCTGCCTCTATGGGGGCCCACAGAGCCAGCTGGCCTTCCAGCCGTGAACCAAACAAGTTGGAGCTGGAAAGCCCATGGTAAGAGAGAGAAGTCTCTGATTTTTAGAAGGTTAAAAAAGAATCCAGCAGATTACCAAGGAAAACGTAGGGGAGTGTGGCGGGAGATTATGACCGTGAGTGAGACCCTTCCTCTTCTGTCTTAATTCTTCTGATCATTACAATGACAGAGCTAGACTCAATGTTTAAGGTCTTCTACTTTGAACTTCTGGGGTTCACAGAAGCTGACATATATGAAAATAGACAAAGAAGGAATGAGTCTGAAAATCTACATTCTCTAGAAGGTCAGAGCCCTCTAGCTGCCATCAGGTAGCTAGATACTTCATCATGCCCAGACATACAGACACCCTCTATGCACTAATTTCCATCTGCCTCTTCATTAGATTTATTGTCAACAAGAGCACAGCATACTAAAAGTAATATGGACTGGTGGAAAGATGACTGAAATTGGGGTGGAAAGCAGGTAAAAAAAACAGAGTCCCTCCCATTTTATCTCCAGCTCTACCATCCTATGTGCAACCTCAGGTCAAGTCCCTACCCTTTCTCCACCTTTTTCTCCATAAGTCAATCAAGGGATTTGGTTTTTTAAAATCTGCTTGTGCCTCAGCCCCCACTTCGTATTCCCAACCCCCTGCCTCTATTCCTGCCCAAAAGGCTGAAACCTATGCCAATTTCTCTGATGAGGCCACGCGGGAGAACCAGACGTCTGTTTTTAATATCGATGACAGATTAGTGTGTGGGGAATTTAGCCACCCCCCAAAATAAGCCCCGTTTCTGCTCAAAACAACTGGAACAGGAGGCTACTTATGTTTGGCTTTCCCAATAGAGTCCCAGAACCCACAGAGCAATGGTTTCTCTGAAAGAGACAAAGAGAATGCCAAACACAGGGGTGAGGGGCAGGGGAAGGAGGCAGGGAAGGAGAGTGAGCATTTCAACAGCTAGTTCAAGAAGATATAGAACAGATGGCAGCAATAAAGTGTGGTGTGTGTTTGTGTGTGTATGAGAGAGACAGAGAAAGGGAAAGGAGAAAGAGTCAGTACGCGTGTATACCTGTGCACACACATGCGTGAACTTGCAAATAAATAAACAATTCCAGCACTGGACTCAGCTGTTGGCAAAAATCCAGAGATCAAAAGAGAAAACTCACATTTCCCTATTCTGGCCTCACCTGGCCAAATGTGTGAGTAATCCTAACTCTTCATCCAAAACAAGTCTTAAACCTTACTTTGTTGTTTTCTTCCTAACATTTAATTTTCCTTTCATTTATTTTTAATTCATGGAAATGAGAAGCAACTAAAACTTACTAGTGCCTACTCCTTCCCAAGAACTATACTACTTTCACCTTCAAGGTAGCATTTTAAGTGACTGTCACTTTTCCCATTCCATGGATAAGGAAACTGAGACTTAGAAAAGATTATGACTGGCTGTAGATTTCTCAGTGTAAAGTGGTAGAAACTGAAAGCAGAAGCTAAGTTTTCCAAAGTCCATACTCTTTCATTAGGCTTTTATCCTCTAAGATAAAACTCATTTAAGTGAGCTGAAATATTTAAATTTGAGCAAGGTGAACTTTCCAGATGGCTGAGACATGGTAAAGATGACACAGAGGCCAAAATAAATTTTTTTTGATTCAGATAGCCACTCCCAATCATCCATAGCATCAATTGGTCATGAAACCTTTTAGATGGCTTATTATATACTCAGCTAGTCTCCATGGTTACGTAAGACTAAATATCTATATCTATATATACACATATACACACATATATCGATATCTACCCATAGACAACTCAATTCATTAACACCAAAAATCTATGTGGGTCAGGTACTATGAGAAGATTCCAATTTATAAAGAAACAAGAGTCATTACCTTATTCTTTCTTTATAGACAACTACCCACTAAAAAAAATTCAAGGATTGAACAATGGAGAGAATGAAAGTCAAGTCACAAAGGAAAGGATTTAAAGAACCTATAAAGATGGAAGTAGCTATATCATTACCATCAAACTTCTGAATGACAGCAGGAAGAAGAGGGGGTGATATTTGTGTGGGTGACCTCAGACCATTAACTAAAAACAAGTAAGCTCCATTTCTATCCGAAAGAAAAAGAAAGAAAAAGATTCTTGAATCAGAGCATTGGTTCCTAGACTATCAGAAGAATCTCGGATTTTCATTTCTGAACTAGATGGACAAACAGTCACTAGATTAATTTCCCTGACTGCCTGAAACATGAAGAAATTAAAACAGGAAAAGAAAGAGTATAAAACAAATGTTCAAGCTGAAACTCAGGCAACAAAGGTCAGATATCTTGAAAGATTGAAAACAAATTATGTGAGCCCTTAAATTTTTCCAGATTACTGCCTTGAGGGAGTTTCCAGGTCACTGTGCTGTGAGAGGGAGGCCTTCAAGGTTCCCTATGCTGAGAAGACCCAGTTCTCAGTTTGAAGAAACCAAAATGATTATAGGGATAAAAGAATGGAGAGGGGAGAGGTACACAAAGAGAAAATTGAAGGGATCTGTGGAGGGCCTGGTTTCAACACTCACCACAGTACTGACTGATGAATGTAGGTGAGGAAACTACTACCTCAAGAGGATTAGATGAAACAGTGCCAAGTGCTCATATAGGGGCCAAAAAGAGTGGCTGTTCCTACCAGCCATATTGGAAAATCTCATAATTCACAGGCCACCATGTGGAGCACGTAGAAGAATCCTGCCTCAGTATAGGGAATAATTAGCCCTAGACTAAACACTGCTCTGGTTCCACCTAACAAATCTTAAAAGTGAGACTCAAAAGAATAAAACTATTTCCAAGTAACTTAACTGTGTCCCAGAACAGAGTTCAAAAATATTTATAGGAATACAAAAATATCCAGCACCCAACAAGGCAAAAATAAAAATGTCTGGCATTCAGTCAAAAATTACCTGGCATGCAAAGAAACAGGAAAATGCAACCCATAATGAGGAAAGAAACCAATCCACTTAAACTGACCCAGACATTAGAATTAGCATATAAAGACATTAAAGCAATTATAACTCTATTTTATATGTCAAAAATGTTAAGATATGTGATATATTAACAAGACCCAAACTGAATTTCTAAAGATGAAAATTATAATGTCTGAGATGAAAAATTCACCAGATGGGGTCAACAAGAGGTTAGATTTTGCAGAAGGTTTGCAGACCTATCCAAAATGAAACAAAGAATTTTATAAAATAAAAACAGAATCACTTCACATGGAAAAAATGGATGAAATTGGAGTCACTGAATGAGAATAAAGATGATTGGAAAGAAACAAAATATTTTAAAAAATATTAGTTCCCAAACTCCAAATATGACACAACTATAAACCCACAGATCCAAGAAGCTCAGTGAACTTCAAAGCACAATAAAATAATAAAATTGCTCAAAACTAGGATTAAAGACAAGATCTTAGAAGCATACACAGGACAAAAATGGTATGTATATATAGTGGATCAAAGGTAGGAATAAAAGCAGATTTCTCAATGCAAACAATTCAAGCAACACAGAGAAGCAACATTTTTAAATTACTGGAAGAAAAATGTGTCAATCTAGAATTCTGTATCCAGCAGTAACAACTTACAAAAGCCAAAGCAGAAAAAAATCTATCACTAACAGATATGAAATGTAAAAAATAGAAAAAGACATTCTTCGGGCAGAAGGACAATGAAATCAGATGAAAACATGTAAGTGAAAAAATGATGAGCAGCAAAAATGGTAACTACATGGATAAATACATAAAATTATTTTTCTTAAAAAATAAAATTACTTTTTTATTATTTAAATGTCTTCAAGTATAATTACTCTTTAAGGAAAAATAATGATAAATTATGAAATATAACACATATATGTATATTATATATATATATAGTGGTGTAATAGCTTTGAAGGTATATCATGGAATGCTGAATATGCATCTATAAGTGCCAAAGTAACCACTAAAATAAAAATTATAATAAGTCAGCAAAGGAGATAAAATGGAATCACCAAAATACCCAATCCAAAATGAAGAGAAGGAAACAAAGAAATATGGGAAGATAGAAAACAAGTAGCAAGATGGCAAACCTAAACCTGACCAAAAAAAAAAAAAAAATCACATTAAATATGAATGGTATAAATTCCCCAATTTAAAGGTAACAATATCAGACTGGATTTTTTAAAAAAAATACAAAAGACCTAAATAAATGTTACCCTCAAGAAATACATTTTATTTTATTTTTTTAATGTGTATTTATTTGGAGAGAAGAAAACAGAGTGAGGGAAGGGAGGGGCAGAAAAAGGAAAAAGAATCCCAAAAAGCCTCTACATTGTCAGCATGGAACCTAATACAGGGTTTGAACCCACAAATCGTGAGATCATGACCTGAGCTCAAACCAAGAGTTAGATGCTTAACTGATAGAGTCATCCAGATGCCCCCAAGAAATACATTTTAAATACAAAGGCACAAATGAAACTAGAAGAATGGAAAATGTTAGACCAATCTAATACTAATCAGAAGAAAGCTAGAGTAGTTGTATCAATAATATAGATTTTAGAGCAAAAAATATAACAAGAATATAGACAACAGTTTCACAATGATAAAGGGATCAATTCCTCAAGAGGATCTAGTGATTCTAAATGTTTATGCACTTAATAATAGAGCTTTAGGGGCGCCTGGGTGGCGTAGTCGGTTAAGCGTCCGACTTTCGCTTGGGTCATGATCTCGTGGTTCGTGGGTTCAAGCCCCGCGTCGGGCTCTGTGCTGACTGCAAGCTCAGAGTCTGGAGCCTGTTTCAGTCTGTCACTCCCTCTCTCTCTGACCCTCCCCTGCTCACGCTGTCTCTCTCTCTCTCTCTCTCCTAGAAATAAATAAAAAATATTAAAAAAATTAAAAAAAATAAATAAAAAAATAATAGAGCTTTAAAATATGTGGAATAAAAACTGATAGAAGTATAGGGAGAAATAGATGAATCCATAATTATTGTCAAAGATTTCAGTACCACTCTTTTAAGTATTGATTGATACAAGACAGAAAATCAGAAAGAATTTAGAAGACTTGAACATAACTAACCAATTTGATCTAGTTTGCATTTAAATTAACATTCCATCCACACATAGAAGAAAATTTTAAAGTTGATACTGAAAATAATGACAGACCAGATTCTGGGCCATAAAACCAATCTCAATAGATTGAAAAGGATTAAAGTCATAAAAGACATGTTCTTAGATATATAGTGAAATCAAACAAAATTTGATAACAAAAAGATGTCTGTAAAATTCCCAAATTTGGAAAATAGGTAACATTAAATAAGTAACCATAAAGAGTTTATAAGTCAAAGAAGAAAACAAAAGGTAAATTAGAACATCTTATGAACTAAATGAAAATGAAAGCACAATTTATCAAAAATTGGTAAGCCATTAAGGCAGTAGTTAGGGGAAAACTTACATTACAAGAAAAATTTCAAATCAAACACCTCAGCTACTACCTTAAAAATCCAGACAAAAGAGGAGTGAACCTAAATCCATCCAGTTAGCCAAAGGAAAAATAAAGATCCCAACAGAACACAATGAAACAGCAACTAGTGAAAACAGATGAAATCAAAGTTGGTTTGAGAAGGAAAAAAAAATTACATAACTTCCAAGCCAGATTGATCAGGGGAGAGAAAGAGAGAGAAGGCAAACTACCAAAATCAAGAATGAGAGAGATCACTATAATTTCCAAATTTCCATGGGTATTAGTCCATAACTAATTATAGACTGTTATGAACAGCTTTTTCCAGTGAATGTTATAACCTACATGAAATGGCCAAATTCCTTGAAACACACAAGCTTAATCTGAATAGCCTTATATCTATCAATTAAATTGGTAGTTAAACCTTCCTACAGGGAAAGCTCCAAGCCCAGATTATTTCACTAGTGAATTCCATTAAATAATTAAGGAAGAAATACTGCTAATTCTACCAAAACTCTTTTTAGAAAACGGAAAAGGGAGAACCTAATTTGCAATTTCTGTTGAGGCCAGAATTAACCCTGATAATAAAAACAGACAAAAGCATTACAAGAAAACTACAAATCAGAATCGCTCAGAAACATAAATGCAAAAAATTCTCAACACAATTTTAAAACATCAAATCCAACAATATGTACAAAAAGATAATTCATCATGACCATGTGAGATTTACTTACTCTGGAAATGCAAGGTTGTTTTATCATTTGAAAATCCATCAATGTAATTGATCATAATTTTAAATGTAATCTATCCTATTCACAGAGAAACAAAACTATATGATCATTTCAATAGAAAATTCAACATCCATTTCTTTTTTTGTTTTGTTGTGTTTTGTTTATTTGTTCTTGAGAAATAAAAGAAAAGAGAGACAGAACATAAATGGGGGAGGGGCAGAGAGAGAGGGAAACACAGAATCCAAAAGAGGTTCCAGGTTCTGAGCTGTCAGCACAGAACCGGATGCAGGGCTCAAACCCACTAACCGGGAGAGCATGACCTGAGCCGAAGTCTGATGCTTAACCGACAGAGCCACCCAGGTGCCCCTCAACATCCATTTCTAACTAAAACAAAAATCTCTCAGCAAATGAGCAGGTACTGAGACCTGGTTATAAAGCCTGGGTCTACCAGGTACTGGTTGTAGGACTTTGGCAAAGTAACACACCTCTCTGGAACCCATTTACTTGATCTGTAAAGCAAGGCTGCTAATCATTTGGAGAGTGAAGTTAGACAAAAGGCAGTACTTGTTCCTCTGACCCTGCCCTCCCCAAATCAAATTCAACAGCTAGCCATGCAGAAAAGTACCTCCACAGGGGTGCCTGGGTGGCTCTGTCGGATGAGCGTCAGACTTCGGCTCAGGTCATGATCTCACGGTTCGTGGGTTCGAGCCCCACATCGGGCTCTGTGCTGACAGCTAGCTCAGAGCTTGGAGCCTGTTTCAAATTCTGTGTCTCCCTCTCTCTCCCTCCCCCCCTCCTCTCTCTGGCCCTTCCCTGCTCATGTGGTCTCTCTCCCCTTCCAGAAATAAAACATTAAAAAAAAAAAAAAAGTACTTCCACAAGAATTAAAGTTTCTAGGTAAGGAATTATACCCGGGTGAAGCACAAAAACAGGAAAAGTGATATTAAGCAGGTTACGAAAGATAAATTCACTATCATAACCTCTCCCAAGGTGGGACAGAAATCCTCCCTTTGAAAGGAGAGAGAAGTGTGTGCCTGCCTTCACTAAGAACCCCATAGCCACTCTGCTCCAGCACCAGGCTGACTCCCTTGGCTATAGGTGGCTCCCAGCAGGCTCTTAAGACCCCAGGTCCCTGGCCCAGCCTACTGGCTCCTGAGGCCCCAAAAGCTTCCATGGCATCAGGTTCCCATGAACCCAAGCTCCCAACCCATGTTGGTGCTTGTCATTTCCTACAGCTCTAGTGGTCCCTGTGGGTCAGGCTCCTCTTGGTTCCAGTGCTAGCCTGACTACCACAGACCCAGACTCCCAGACTGACTTGAAGCCAAACCAGTCCCCATAGAGCCAACCTCCAGGAGGGTACAGCTTCTTGGCTCTGTCACACATTCAGAACTCAAGGACAGCAACTCAGAGTCGCAGCCAAATGTAGCACTCTTAAGACTCCCTTTACTCATGTGTGAATCATTTCCAAATCCCTCTTCCCCATCACTGAAGACACCTATCTGACTAGAGATAGTATGTCTCACTGAAAAAGGCAATTCCTTGAATGTTTTTATCTCAGTTCCAGAGATCATATACTCACAGACTGTTATTTACACATGTGACCTATAGCTTTTCCAAGCAGAAAAGGTTAAATCCTTTTCTGAATTAACTAACACTTCGCTGTATGTTTTTAAGGATCCATCTCAGAGAGTCAGAAATTCTTTCCAATTATAATTTAGTATCTTTCCCCACTGAAAAATCATACGAAACAGCATACAGGTGTGGGCACCCGGTGACAATCACAAAACAAGGAAACCTCACATGCCTTCCCACATCAGATGACCGTAAGTCTCCAAAGGCATCGAGAAAATCCATTTCTCTCCTCTGACACACTATCCCAACCAAATGGGAAATCATGGGCTTCCTACTTACCTGTGTAGAGGTCTGTATCTGTATATTCATCCACCTTCTTGTGCTGCAGGATATAGTCAGACACCTTGGTCCCAATAGCTGGCTGAACGTCCACCCACTCCAAGGAGACCACTGTGCTGGAGGGCTCCACTGTTGGGGACAGACGAAGCCTAGAAAGGGTGACAGGGAAGGTTGGTTGTTTGCCAGCCAGCATTGTCTGGGCTCCAGAAAGGTGTGCACATCTCAAGATGAAAAGCACAAGATTCACCAGAGGCTCAAATCCTGTTTCACCCCACCAACAAGCCATTGTATGGACTCTGGCAACTCATTATGCCTCTTTCAGCCTCCATTTCCTTATCCATAAAATTGGGTTAAGAATAGCTCCCTTTCAGAATCAATGTGGGATCCAGTAAATTAGCCCAAGCATACAATATATGCTCACAGAAAATCGATTAGTTTTCCCTGTATCTAAACCATGTTCTGAATGATGCTTCATTGGTAATTAAATTGACAGTGCCTTCAAACACAAACCTTTCTGCCATTCTCTCCAATTCCCCAATGGATCAGTCAGATCTATAATATCTTTAAATCAATACTTCCTCAGAGAGGGCGGGAGTCCTAGAGAATCCTTTTATAAGTTAAGGATGGGGTGCCTGGGTGGCTCAGTCGGGTAAGTATCTGACTTTGGCTCAGGTCATGACCTCATGGTTCATGGGTTCGAGCCCCACGTTGGGCTCTGTGCTGATGGCTAGCTCAGAGCCTGGAGCCTATTTTGAATTCTGTGTCTCCCTGTCTCCCTCTCTCTCTCTCTCAGAAATAAATAAAATATTTAAAATTTTTTTAAAAGAAAAAAGACACAGTACAATGATTGAAGGTCAGAACTGGAAAGGTCCTTAGAGGCTAGGAAGTTCAATCACCTCCTTTCACAGGTGGGAAAGTAAAGAAAAGGAAAATTACTTGTAAGACGTCACACAGCATGTTAGGGACAGAACTGTGATGGCAACTTTGATTGTCCCCAGCCCAGATTCCTTCTCTATTTCCACTGCACTATTTCCACTACCTCTTCAAGAACTATCTTATGGCGGAATCTCCCCAACACACACAGAGAAATGTTAAGGCACTCTGGTTCCCCCATATGGGCTCCTGCCCCTCTGTTCTATGCTCCTATGCTCCTCACAGCACTGTCTTAATCACACTCCATCAGTCAAGATGATAGTCTTTTACTTCCCTTAATGGTGAATTTCCCACATCGGGGCTTTCGCATGTGCTCTTCCTTTTGCCTGAACCATGACTATGCCATTTGTTGCCTGGAAAACTATGGATTCAGGTCTTTTTGGAGAGGCTTCCCTCCCTCCCCTCCAACTAATGCACTGACCCCAGTTATTCTCTCTCCTAGCACCTCTTTGTTTTTCTTTCATATATTTATTAACTTTTTGAACTGTATCCTATTTTCCTGTTTTTGCTTTGATATCTGTCCCCTCACTAAAGGGTCAGCTCCCTAAGTGCACATACTGTCTTGTTCACTGATGAATCCCCCAATGCCTGGCACAGAGCAGGCGTTCAAAAATTATTTGTTGAAAAACAATTTTTTTTAAATAAAAAAAATTATTTGTTGAATGAATAAATTAAATGATGTGTCTTAGAAAACAGTCTATACCCTCTTTACCTCAGTAGCCCCAGTGACCAACACAGGAACTGATAAGCAGCTGTCAGTGTGCAGTAAATGTCTCCTGAACAGATGGGTGTGGAAGTAATGATAAACTGAGGTATCATTTAAAAAATCTGGTTTCTGTTCTGCCCAAAAACTCTGCTTTCTCAAAGGAGGAGGTAGGTCACAGAGACTTCAGGGATCTGGTGACACACTCTGGGGACACGACTGTGAGTCCATGAAAGGGGTGGCCAGAGGAAGAGGGACCATGCACACATACGTACACTGGCTGCGGGAGGGGGCTGCAGTTGGGGAGTCCACTGGCATCAAAGGCACTGAGGTCACATCTGCACCAGTCATCGATCACATCCCCTTTCCCGGAGCACCAGTAGGAGCTCATCAGTGCACTCTTGAAGGCCTGGAAGAAAGGAGGGCAGAAGAGATGATGACAACCAGAGTGGAAAGATTGAGAGTGAAGGTCTCAGGGACCACAGCTGACCCAAGCTTCAGAACAACCCACTTATAGGCACATGACCCCATCTCCTTTCCAAACACCTAACACGCTGCCATGAGGTTCTCCCCAATCTGAGCCATTCTCTCCCAGGCAGCCAGAATGATCCCTGAGGCAGGACAGTGGTAACAGCAACCGCTGAGAACCTTCTCTGGGGCCCAGCACTCTACCTGAATTAACTTATTTAATCCTCTCCATCCCATGCAATAGATATAATTGTTATCATCGTCATTTCCCACTCTGCCATTTGAAATATTGAGGTCCACAGAAATAACCTGCCTGAGGTTCATAGCCAGTAAAGTGATAGAGCTGGGATCTCATGAAAGCAGTCTGGCCCCAGACCCTGCCCCCCACCCCTTTTTAATTGAAGTCTAATTAACAGTGTTATATTAGTTTCAGGTGTACAACATAAGGATTCCACAATTCCACCCACTACTCAGTGCTTATCATTGTAAGTAAAGTTACCAGACTTCTCGCAGATATGTGATCCATCTCACCTCCCTGAATGGAAACCTTCAGAGGGTCCCCCAAGGCCCTCAGGATGAAATCTAAGCTCCTTACTTTAGCTCCTGATGGCTTCCACACGATCATGGTTCCCCACTCCTGTGATGCTCCTTTACGTGCTAAGGTCCACTCTCATGCAACCACTAACATTCTCCCCCACAATAAATTCCTGTTTATGAAAAGCATGCTCTAAGTTAGGAGGCAACAACCTGCTTCTGTAAAGGGCCAGACAGCAAATAGTTTTGGCTTTGTGGCCAGGTAGTCTCTGCCACAATGAACTTAGTTCTGCCTTTGCAGCACTCAAGCGACACAGAGAATACTTTAAATGAATCAGCATGATCGTGTTCTGATAAAACTTTGTTTACAAAGACAGGAAGCAGGCTAAATTTGGTCTAGGTCCACAGTTTGCAACCCTTCCTCTCAACAGTTACCATTCTATAAAATTGCAATGTGCCTCGCTTTTTTATTTAAAAAAAATTCTTTTCTCCCTGTTGGCATATTCTCCTCCCCCTTCCTTGTACTCCAATTCACTCTTTTGGCCTTAAATATTCCTTTATTCTGGGAACCCTACCTTGAGTTTTTCAAGCCTTGAATCATTCCCCTCTTCTCGACCCCATAACATACCAGACCACACCTACTGTCACATTCCCTTGCCTGTCTCATCCGACAGATTCTGATCACACCGAGGGTACGGGCCATATCTTATTCACACGAGTATTCCCATACAGCCTAGCACAGATATCCAGTCAATATTCACAGAATAAATAAATGGACACTGAAAAACATCATCGATGTCATGATCAGGTTCAGGTGTGCTTCCTACGGTAGTCACCCCTTTCACACCGATGTTACAAGACATTGAGGATTCAGCTCTTTTTTAAACTCATGAGAATATTGATCTCTTAATCCTTTGCCAGGTTAACAGATCCTATGTCCTTTCTTTTTCTTTTATGTTTGTTACTTTCTGTGTACTTTTTAACTTTTTTTAAATGTTCTTTTTGAAAAAGACAGCATGAAAGGGGCAGAGTGAGGGAGACAAAGAATCTGAAGTAGGCTCTAGGCTCTGAGCTGTCAGCACAGAGTTTCTGTGTGCTTTTAAATGAGTTTCACACTGCCTATAACCAAGGACACCTGATTACCCAGGTGTCACTTGTTCTACTCTGCATTGTCAAAAGACTCAGGTATAACATGATTGTGTAAAGTGGGTCTGGGGTCTGTTTCCTTAGCTACCCAAAACACAGATCTCAGAGGAGGTAGGTAGCAAGGATGCTATAGTTTACACCGTGCCTGGCCGTCCTGCAGGTATGTCTCCTGTGTCAACAGCGTTCAGCCAGAACAGACCCAGGGACACCCCTTCTTCCAGCCTCTGACAACCCTCCAATCTCTTCCAGTCACAACCTTCAGAACTGTTTTCTCAGCCATCCTCTGTCTCTGGGACCAGGCTACTCTGGATTCTGAGCTTAGCTCCTTATTACCAAACAAACATGAGCTCCCAAATTTTTCAGAGTTATTCTATCAACGTGGAGGCTGCCATTAACCACCATTAATCCTAACCACTAGGGTTAGGGTTCGGGGTAACATGCATCTGTGGGTCTCCTACCTCTCTGGGGTTCTATTTCCACCTCGACAGTGTGGCTCTGGAGAGTGTGGCCCACTTCTTCTGCAAGTTCGCTGAGGAGAAATGTAAAGGCACGGAGTGCTTCTTGAAGATGCAAAACTTGTCTGGCAGCCATGCCCTCCTCTAAAGCATTCAAGAGCCTTCCCAAGATGCATGGAGTAAAACTCTAGACACCACAGAATCCGCCATGGTTCCAAAGAACCTGAACCAGGCCTTCTTGGAGCTGCCTGCTCTGGGTTCTGCCATCTCTGTAATTTCCTGGAGAACCACTTCCTAGATGAGGAGGTGAAACTCATCAAGAAGATGGCGACCACCTGACTCACCTTGTCATGCTGTTGCCTCCCCTAGCTGGGCTGGGCACGTATCTCTTCAAAAGGCTGATCCTTAAGTACAACAAGAAGCCTCTGGAGCTCAGCAGCCTTTGAGGACCTTCCCTGACATTCCCCTGGTGTTGGGGATTCTTCCTGAGCCTCTCCCTGCAGCCATTAGGCAGCTTTTTAACCACCCCAGATGCCTTTCCCAAGTCCTAGGCCAAATGGAAACAATAAAGCTTTTTAGAAGAAAAAACAAACAAAAAAGAATGCTATTGTGTTAGTCTCTACCACATTTCTCTCAGTGACTCTGATGAGACTGCCCTAATATTCCTGCTGTATGTTTTCGCCCATATTCTCCGGTAGGGAATGAACAAATAACTAATTTCTCCTGAATTAAGAGCAGTGACCTAAAGAAACAAAGACCAGAGCATCCGACTTCAGCTTTGGTCATGGTCTCGTGGTTTGTGGGTTCAAGCCCCATAGCGGGCTCTGTGTTGACAGATTTGAGCCTGGAGCCTGCTTTGGATTCTGTGTCTCCCTCTCTCTCTGTTCCTCCCATGCTCACACTCTGTCTCTCTCTCTCTCTCTCGAAAATAAACATTAAATTTTTTTTTAATAAAGAGACAAAAAAATTATAATGAAAGCTAATGTTCATGAAGCACTTAATTATACGGTGTAGGTGCATTAAGGGCATTAGAAAATGTAATCATCACAATAGTCCCTGAGATATAGATGTTATGATTTTTGCTCTCAGGTGCAAGAACTAGGAATTAGAGTAGTGAGGCAGTTCTCTCAAGTTCACACAGCAAGTACGTAGTAGAAACAGAATCCCAACCCAGATCTCTGTGACTCACAAGTACAGACCTTTTCTATGTAGCCATGTGGGGCAGTGGGGTAAACCCCAAGTATGGTTGCTGGATTCAGTAAACAAAAATGCAGGATACCCAGTTAAATTCAAATTTCAAGTGAACAACAATTTTTTTTTTGGTATATCTCTCTCGATGTTTGCATAAGCACCTAGCACTATTCCTACTATAAGTCAGAACCTATGTTAGAAACAAATGTCCACTGTTCTACCAGCACAGGGTGGGGTTGGGGTGGGGTCTCATGAGGACAGAAACCAAATGGGATCACATGAGGTCATGCTGACTGATGGAGCTTCTTCTTCCTCCATTTGCAGGTTCCGCTTTACTACAATTAATGTGCAGAATAGCTCCGGGCGGAAGATTCTGTAACATCTCCAGCCAGCACTGAGGGCTTACCACCATGATGGTGAAATCCAGGGCCATGGGTGAAAGTGACCCAGATGGTAAGAGGCTGCTTTGACTCTAGCAATGAGAGGACAGAGAACATCCTGTTTTGTTTGTATATGTGTTTTTGTTTTTGTGTGAGTGTGTGTTTTGTAATCAGGAGTCGCTTGAGCTTGTAGAAAACAAAACAGGAAATCTCCCTGGACTTGGTGAGTTTCACCATCCAAGCTGCTCTTGGGAAGAAATCCTGCCTGTGAGTCTCCACATCTACTGG
The DNA here is from genome assembly GCA_017311185.1 of Proteles cristata cristata. Classification (NCBI taxonomy): domain Eukaryota; kingdom Metazoa; phylum Chordata; class Mammalia; order Carnivora; family Hyaenidae; genus Proteles; species Proteles cristata. The sequence goes on along the minus strand of JAESUZ010005596.1, from coordinate 334,737 downwards.
CTCTTTCCCAAACCATGAGGAACAGAATGGGGACTGGTGCAATGGCCAGGCAAGGCCTGGAGAGAGCACAAACATAGCCTGATAAAAGGCCTACATCAAAGAGGGAGCCCTGGCTAAGGAGCAGGAACCAGCAAGGCATCAGAGCAGCATCACTCTTTCCTTAGGTCTCCAGCCCTTGCAACATCCCATCCCGAATCCAATTAGATCCCAGGGGAGGAGTATCATAGAACGTTCCAGCTTCAAGGGATTCTGTAAATCATCTAATCTAATCCATTTGACAGATCAGATACAGTGGCTCAGGAAAGCTAGCTGGCTGGTCCACGGTGAGAGAGCAACTCTGTGGTGAAATGATTCTATTCCTCCATTTAATCATAAAATCACCCTTTGAGATGGAGGTCCTATCCCCATTCACAAATGAGCATGGAAGAGAATCCTGGCCTCCTGGACTTCCCCGGGTCACACAGGAACAATAAATGCCAAGATTTCATCCAAAACATCCTTTTCAGCTGCTCTGTTTGAATCACGTGCTTATGCTCAGTTTGCACGCCTGTGCATGGGTGCGTGTGTGTGTGTGTGTGTGTGTGTGTGTGTGTGTGTTCGTTCTCAGAGGAAAATGAAACCTTACACTGGAGGCATTGTTGACTCCTGGCTTTTGAGTCAGTGCAGGGACTTAAGAAACAAATCCAGTACTTAAACAAGGGTAAGGACTACATTTGCATGATCATTCATTTTCATAACAAAGAAATGCTTCCAACTTCTGACTAATTAGCTAGCAAACCAAAAGGGGCAGGAGGAGAAAACAGCCACAAAAATGTTAAGCAATCAAAATAAACTAAGATTTATTTCTGACTCGATGGTTACTTTCCTATTTGAACTTGCCTCGTTCAAATTGTGGAGTTATTCCTCTCTTTAAGCCTTAATTTCTCCATCTGTAAAATGAGGATGCAAAGATGCATTTTTAAAGGTTTAGTTAAGTTTAGTAAACATTCACTGAACTTCCTACTCCATACCATCTGCTGTCTGGATGCTAAGAAATGAGATGAACAAGACGCAGTAGCTAACTTCAAAGGACTCACTCATAGCTTAATGCTGAAGACACAATCATAATGAATATGGATCAAATGCTATGAAGTAATACACACAGGAGGCTGTGGGAATACGAAGGAAAGGGCTCTTCCAGCCTTAAAATGTTGACAGTGTCTTAGGAATCTTAACTTTGGTACTCCTTATTTGATTAAGATACTTGGGACCATCCATATAAAATGTCACTAAGCCCGTGAATTAAATTCCATATTCTGTACTTACAATGACTGTATTTTTTACACTAAAAATCAGACTCAGAGGCTGACACCAAGTTTGTTATTTTTGATTTGAGATGATTCTGAGATGATTTTTCAGACCAAAAAGATGCCCTAAAGTCTTCAAAGTTTAATGAATTTTGTTATCTCCATGGCGCTATTAAGATTGGTCTTGTGGCTGTCCAACCCTTTTCTCTAGTTAACTGTCATAGCCTCTGGACTTGTCTTCAAGATCCAGTGTCACCTTTTCAGCACCTCCTCTCCCACTTTTCTAAAACAAGCTTGGTTAGTCCACCCTCTTACTCAGACTCCTTCAAAACCCCACCTCCTTCTGGTTAAGGCCTCTGCTTCTGAACCTGACATTCAAAATCCTCTGTTGTTTCTCCACATCCTCGCCAGCATCTAGAGTTCTCTGATTTGCTCATTTTAGCCACTCTGACTGGCGTGAGGTGGTATCTCAGTGTGGTTTTGATTTGTATTTCCCTGATGAGGAGGGATGCTGAGCATTGTTTCATGTGTCTGTTGGCCATCTGGATGTCCTCTTTGGAGAAGTGTCTGTTCATATCTTCTGCCCATTTCTTCACTGGGTTGTTTGTTTTTCGGGTGTGGAGTTTGGTGAGTTCCTTATAGATTCTGGATATTAACCGTTTATCTGATATGTCATTTGCAACTATCTTTTCCCATTCCGTTGGTTGCCTATTAGTTTTATGGATTGTTTCCTTTGCCATGCAGAAGCTTTTAATCTTGATGAGGTCCCAATAGTTCATTTTTGCTCTTGATTCCCTTGCCTTTGGGGATGTGTCAAGTAAGAAATTACTGCGGTGGAGGTCAAGGGGCACCCTCTTACACTGTTGGTAGGAATGTAAACTGGTGCAGCCTCTCTGGAAAACAGTGTGGAGGTTCCTCAAAAAATTAACAATGGAACTCCCCTATGACTCAGCAATAGCACTGCTAGGAATTTACCCAAGGGAGACAGGAGTGCTGATGCATAGGAGCACATGTACCCCAATGTTCATAGCAGCACTCTCAACAATAGTCAAAACATGGAAAAAGCCCAAGTGTCTTATCAACGGATGATTGGATCAAGAAGATGTGGTTCATCTATATGATGGAATACTACATGGCAATGAGAAAGAATGAAATCTGGCCATGTGTAGCAACATGGAAGGACCTTGAGGGTGTTATGCCGAGTGAAATAAGTCAGGCAGAGAAGGACAAATACCATATGTTTGCATGTATAGGAGGATTAGGAGGCACTCAACAGAGGACCATGGGGGAGAAGAATGGGGGAAATGGTGGGGGAGAGGGGGAGAGGCAAACCATGAGAGATTCTTGAATGCTGAGAACTGAGGACTGATGGGTATGGGGGGAAGGGGGGGAGATGTGCATGTAGGAGGGCACTTGTGGGGATGAGCACTGGGTGTTATATGGAAACCAACTTGACAATAAACTATTTGAAAAAAAATGAATAAAATTTCCAAAACCATAAAAAAAAAAAAAACAAAAAACCAAAATCCTCTGTTGTCAGCCTGTGGCTGTTCTCCCTTCTCCTCTCCACTGTACCCACTTTATGATCTGGTTCATGCCAAGCCTTCTCTTATGCTGTGCCTTTGTTCTCAAATGCCCTTTCCCCACTTTTTTTTTCTCCTTGCTGAATTCCAGGAAACTTTTTGTCCACTGAGACCCTGCACTTGAAAAATTTTGTCCCTCTATCTCCTCTCAATTTTTGCCCATTTCACATGTCCTTGCGATTTGCTTACTTATGTGTCCTTCTTGCTTATTATACTGTGAACTCCTCCAGGCCAAGATAATATATTTGATTAATCTCTGTGCCCCTGGCTCTAAGCAAAAGAGGAACACATAATAGGGTCCCAAAAATATGTGTTAAATTCCACAGATATGTAATAGAATGCTCTGCAAGGTATTAAGCATATATACTTGCTGTTGTTTTTCTTTTCCAGCAAAAAAGTGACAGAAATGCAATTGGTCACTGTAAAAAGACTGAATTGCCATGAAGGCACTGAATGTGCATTGGGGTGGGAGGCTGGAGGGAGAGCCTCTCTCCTGGAGACCTCTGGAATCACTGCTTTGAGGACAGTTGGTTGTTAGCTTTTCGCCAGGGGGATGCTTGGGTCTAAAATCAGAAGCTCTTAGGGGCGCCTGGGTGGCTTAGACGGTTAATGGTCCAACTTTTGCTTGGGTCATGATCTCGCGGTTCGTGGGTTCAAGCCCCGCGTCGGGCTCTGTGCTGACTGCCAGCTCAGAGCCTGGAGCCTGTTTCAGAGTCTGTGACTCCCTCTCTCTCTGACCCTCCCCTGCTCATGCTGTCTCTCTCTCTCTCCTAGAAGTAAATAAAACATTAAAAAAAAATAAATAAAAAATAAATAAATAAAATAGAAGCTCTTAGGTCCCTAGAGAAAGAGGGAGGAAGAGCGATGGGAGTGGCTGACATCTTAGCTTTGTAGGGAGACTGATCCTGAGCCCATGCTGACCACACAGGTGATTGGTCAGGAGGGACTAGGATTGATGAGCACAGGAATGATTGAAGATGACATTACAGGAGCGCTAGTGCAGACGCAGAAATAGTGGTTTCCAGCTCAGCCGGGACCTCTAGGAGAGAACCTACCCGGGCCATTTGCCATCCGGTCATTAGCACACCCCCTAGCATGGGATGCCAGTCACTCATTTCCCTGCCAGTTACAGGAGTTGAAGACCAGGGACCAGAAACTCCATTCCTTGGGAATAGAATAAAAAACTATTGGTGTGCCCTGACTTTGAGGAGATTAGCTGGTCATCTTGTTACAAATGAATGACTGCATTAATTAAGCAGCCTATGTGAGAACACATTTGGGGAGAGAAATGAATAATGTCTGTGGACTTAGATTTTCTTATTCTCCAATAGAGCAGGAAGGCAGGCATAATGACTTTAAAACATGCCCCTAGATATCACTGACGTTTCCCTCATCATGATGTGTGACCTAGGTTCTCTCCCCTTGGCTCTGGGCTCTATAACTACAGCTAAAAAAGTACTACTGCTTCAATTTCTGGTCCCAATTCTTGAGAAACTGGCAGCTTCCACATTATATCTCTTGCGATATTCACTCTTCGAGCCCACCCACCATGCTGTGAGGAAGCCCAGACCACATGGAGAGGTGACATGTAGGTATTTCAGCCAACAGACCTAACTGAGGCCACAGCCAACACCTGGGGTCATCTCCTGGATACGTGAGCATGGACGTCTTTGAGATACCTCCAGCCATAGCCACCAGCTGACTGCAACCACAGGAGAGAGTCAAGTAAGAACTACTGAGCTCAGCCCAGTCAATCCCCAGAACCATTAGAGAGACTAATAAAATGATCACTGTTATTTTAAGCCAACAATTTCTGGAATTACATGGCAATAAATAACCAGGGAAGCAGGTAATTTACCTCTAACAATCCTGAAAGATTGCTTAGAGGAGGTCACAACTAGGGAACAGCCAAGAAAAGGGAAGTACAAACCTTAGACTACATATAGTCTAGGTCAGGAGCTAGAGGGCTCTGACATGCATATGCACATATGCAATGTCACAGATCCCTGGTAGGTCAGATCTAGAAGAGTCCTGAAAGGTGATACGGACCTTCACAATTTTGCAGACAAAAATCCCCAAAGAGAGGAAGAGACCTGTCTATGTTTACACCACAAGAATCTGGCAGAAAACAAATCAAGTTTCTCATCTCAGTAACATTTACATGAGGCCACCTACTTTTGGATCTGGCTTCAAGCCACTTACCTGCTGTGCTGCTAGACAGGAAACAAACATAGTAACAACACTCGCTGAGGGTGTACTAAGCACTTTAATAGACATGATCTCATTTAATCTTGTTGCCTTAGGAGGCAGATTCTGTTGCTCCCATCCCCATTTTACAGATGAAGAAACCGAGGTTCACAGGGTATAAGAGCCTATTCAAAGTCACCAGTTAAAAAGTGGTAGAACAAGAACTTGAACTCAGGTCATTTGATTCTGAAACCCATTCTCTCAGCCATGACCATCATGAGCAATATTCTCACCAACTAGCGGATGTCAGTAGCCAAGCACTGTTAAACTTTCCATGTATTACTCCTCACAATAACTCTAAGTACCTTAGATATACCGGCTCCTTTAATTTTCCCAACAATCTGTGAGGTAGGTAAATTTATTACATTCCATTTTGTGTTTATGCCCAGGGTCTTAGGGCTGGTCAGTGACACAGTCAGGATTTGAACCCAGGAAATCTGGTTCTGGATCCTGCACTCTGAAATACAAAGCCTCCAAAGCACACTCTGATGGAGACAATCCATGTATTAAATATGACTCATACCCCTGATTTCCTCCACCTTTAGTATATATTGAGATCTTCACAGTTTCCATAGGAATAGACCAATGAAAATGTCATCTGTAATTTCCATTTCTATAAGTCAAATGTCCCCAGCGTCATAGGGTTCAGTGTAATAGCAGCCACAGGAGTGAATAAAATTCCATAGGAGGAAGAGATTGAGCATGAAAAAGGTCAATTGACGGGGCGCCTGAGTGGCTCAGTCGATTAAGCGGCCGACTTTGGCTCAGGTCATGATCTTGCGGTCCGTGGGTTCGAGGCCCCGCGTCAGGCTCTGTGCTGACAGCTCAGAGCCTGGAGCCTGTTTCTGATGTGTCTCCCTCTCTCTCTGACCCTCCCCTGCTCATACTCTGTCTCTGTCTCAAAAATAAATAAACATTAAAAAAAAAAAAGGAAAAAGTCAAGTAACGGGAGAATCCCAGGGACTCTAACCTTTTCAGACTAACTTGCTATGTGACCTCAGTAAGTCATTTACCCTCTCTGAGCCTTGCTGTCACCTATAATTTCCTCAACTTATACACACAGTCCACAGTACTGCTGGTTCTGATCATGTGTCCTGATTTGTGTCCTGGACTTTTCTTTTCCTCATAACTGCCCACAATTTTCCTATCCTCTTTAAAACTTCCCATCTTAGAAATACTGCCTGGGATCCTTTAAAAGTTCCTTCCAGCAGACAAAACTATGGAGACAGGAAGAGGATCAGTGATTGGCAGGGGCTGGGGGAAGGAGACCAACGGCCAGACGGAGCACACAGGATTTTAGGGCAGTCCAACTATTCTGTACGATACCATCATGGCGGATATGTGTCATTATACATCTGTCAGAACTCAGAATGTGCACCAAGAGCAAACCTCTCATGTAAACCATGGACTTTGGGTAATAGTGATGTATCAGTACAGGTTTGTCAGTTGTAACAAATGCACCAAGGTGCGGAGGGATTATGAGGTGGTATGGGGGAGACTCTGTGTTGGTGAGGGGACAGGGGGTATATAGGACTGTGCACTTTATGCCCAGTTTTGCTGGGAACCTAACACTGATCAAAAGAGAAGAAAGTCTGTACTTCAAACCTCCTGCCAGCTAACATGCTTTCTGCGGAAGAGGTCGCACAGGCAATGAAACATGCCGTGGGTGGCTTCTCAAGAAAGGGAGAGGCAGCATGAAGGGAAGAGACACCTGTTAAGCACATCCTTACTCTGTCCTGGTGCTCAGGCATTTATCCGTTAGCTCTCATACGCCTCTCAACACCTTGTGCATGCTGCAGCTCTTACTATCTGTAGTAAGCCTTCTAGATGGGCAACTACAGTGCCAGAGAAGAGAAGACAGCAGCCCAGCGTTCCCCAGATAGAAGAGAATCCAGCAGAGAGTCTCCGACTCCAAACCCGAAGCCTTGCCCCTGAATTCCCTTGTCCCACTCCTCATTTTCAGCCTCTGAGTCAGAACCCGCCATTCACAAGGCCACACGGTGGGGGAATACTAACTGGCAAGGACCCATTTCCTATGTGAGAAATTGTGCCGCTCAGTCTACGGCTCTATAAATCACAGAAATGACACCTAATTTCCCCTGTCAGGATAAACTTCACTTTTCAAGCCATTCTCCCCTGAATGATGAGAGCCCAACAGAACAGCTTGTTAATCTGGGTGACAGGGGGAAGACATTTAAAGCCAGCCAAACCCCCTTTCTTGCCACGCTTACTTCTGCTAATGAAAAAATATTAGAGAAATAAATATACAACCCACTGAGATGCTCCAGCATGGGGCACTGTCAGCTGTCTGTTTCTCAGGATGTACAGAGACAAGATGATAAGGTTATATGGTCCTCAGGCAAGGAGCTATTTTTCTTGTCAGTTCACCCCATATTTCAGTTCCCATCCATCTCATGTGGAGGACAGAGTGCTAGGTTTCAATGCATTAAAAATAACAGTGAGCGGTTTTGAGCACACCTATGTGCCAGACACAGTGCTCAGTATTTTCCAGGAAGAAAAACATTTTATTTGCACAGGAATGCCTTGATTTGGGTATTGCTATCATTCTCGTTACACAGAGGATGAGACCAAAGCCCCAGGGAGGTTGGGTTCCTTTCCTACATTACATAGACAATGTGTTTGCCAGAGCAAAATTCAAACTCAAGCTCCTCACATTCCTAAATGCATCACCACTTTGAGCTAATTTAATTGAGAAATAAACCCATATATTATAGGGTTGTACTGTCTCCATGAAATCTTTGAAAAAGTTGAAACTTAAAGTTTGGCTCAGCATGATCAAATGACTTGAACAATGTCACAAATCTAGGATAATTTGGAGTTAGGATTCAAACACCAAGCTGATTCCCAAGACTAAATGCCTCTTCTCTGCCCCGGTCATTTTTCCTAAATACTGAAGACAGGTGGGGTTTGCGGCATGGCATATTCTCAGGATGAGCCAGGGTGACAGGTTAGCCTTGTTCTGTTCAGTTTTAACTTCTTACTGGCCAGAATAACACCCCAAAGTGTGTTTCCAGGAACATGAGTTCAATGGGATGCTGATTTTAAGTTAAAAAAAAAAATTGGGAGTGGTTGCACAGGTTGTCTCTGTGGTCAAAAGCACTTGGAAAAGATGATTTAAAACAATAAAACCCCTCTACATGGAACTTTTCAGAGCCATTTATACGCTAATGGTCAGTGGGAAACCCTAAGAAAGTAATGTACAAAACGCAGCATTTCCTAAACAGCTTTGTCCATTAAACTCCCACCACCACTCCTGGCATGGCATCTCAGTATCTGGTATTTGACAGAGTCTTCTCCATATTGTGTTATTCTAGATTCTAGGCTGGACACCAAGCTTTCCACCAAGAGCTTCTCAGGAAAGAGAGCTCATCCCAGCTCTGTCAGTAATTGTGTGACTCTGGCCACAGCAGTCTCCCTCTCTGGGACTCAGTTATCTCATCTATAAAATAAGGGTGTTGAATATTCTTATTTCAGAGGCCCTAACCTTCTGCCAACACCATGAGCACTAGAGGGACCTGTAACTGATGCTGCTCATACTGATGCTGCTCTGCCTCCTGCTGAATCTTCCCCAGGCATCCAGCTCAGATACTTGCAGACAGCCGTGGACCACTCTGATGCCCTGAGCCCTCCATAACTGGCCTGCCAGGCCAGATTCTGCCACATCCCACTAGGTGGCTCAGAGTCATTCGGATGTCTCTGTGCTGATGTCAGGCCCTCTAAATCTCTGCTCCTTGCAGCATCAACCCCTTGCCACCACTCTTTTCAGACTCTGTTCTCCAGCCATGTTTTCTCACCTCTAGTCATTCACATGCTATTTCCTTTCCAGGAACCCTTCCCCCATCCCATAATTTCCCCCACTGACTAATCTAGCAATTCTGTTTGGGAATGACCTCTTGCAGGGAACATCCTCCAACTCCAACCCGCTTTAGCAGGAAGAAAATAGACCTCTTCTTTTGTTAATATATCTTCTCCCACCTTCCCCTATCATAAAACTTATTTTACTGTGTTATACTGTATTGTCTGTTTCATTGCTTCTCTGTTTCTCCTAATAGACTGTGTACAAATTGAGGTTGGAGCTCTCCTGTTGCTTTATTATTTAATCCCTAGCACCCGATATCCCTAGCTCAGTAAATGATTAATAAATTGGTTTATCATAAATAAATGAATGCTAAGAACCCTAATCTTGTATCTCTTGTCCGTTCACCTTCAGTTGGCTTTACCTTAGATTTCTTCTCTGCCAAGGATAATTCTTTGTTTCTTAACCTTTTCCATGCTCCTATCACATGCTAACTTTACTTCTAAGACCAGCCCAGGAGATCTAAGAGCAAAAGTTCCCGATTTTAAAAAACCTTCCACATCCTCCAGTAAAATATGGAAGGTTTTTTTTTTCAGCTTTTCACACAAAGAATCCCAAATATCAGAAGGGACCAGGGCAAAATTACTTTGAAGTCTCTTTCTTAAATATTTATGCAAGTTGCAAATTCTACTCTACAATAGACTTGAGTTGGTTTCTATTTTAAAACAATGGAGGATTTTGTTCCCCCTCAAAATGTTTCTCATAGGGTGATCTTTGGGCCTCTTCCCTCATTAGTGACCTGAAGCACTTATTAGAACTTCAGATTCCCAGGCCAAAGTCAGCAGCACTGAACCAGAATCCTGAGAGAGGTGCTGCAGAATCTGACATAATATACTCCCAGGCAAATCTTATATACTATTTGCTCAAGAATCTCTTATGTCTTTATCCTGTGGCTTTGGATAGATCTTTTCATATCATAGTGTATCCCCCTGGATTAAGGTACTCCAGTTTGAGAGTACCTGCCTACAGGATGTTATTTTAATAGTTACCTTTTAGGTATCAGATAAAAGAGCAGTTTGGCAGTCATGTTTGAAATAAATAATCCTGTTGCTTTAGCCAAGGGTAGGGGGACCAAAATTCATTATTTGGCCTAAACTGGACTGATTAGATATTTTTTCTGGGAATTTAGATTCAAATGGTCATTGGTCTGTGAGTGCTTGAGTTGGCATGAGATACAAAGCTAGATGTGGCTCTAGGGTCTTCGTATGCTGAACTACATTCACAGAGACCAGAAAATATAAGGAGGAGAGTTAGAGAAAGAGACAGACAGAGAGAGAGAGAGAGAGAGAGAGAGAGAGACAGAGACAGAGACAGAGGGAGAGAAGCAGAGATGGAAGGCTCTGGAGTTACTTCTGAGAGTGGCTTCCTAGATGCTGGAAGCTCTGCTGTGTTCTCTGTCCATAAGAAATCACTATATCATTATAATAATTTCTCCATTTTTTTTTCTTAGATGTTTCAGTGGATTTCTGCTTCTTACCAATGGAAGAGCTTTGACCAATACAAGTATAATATTCTGTTCTTGGCCTGGCACACAGGGCCCTTCTCACAGAGATGGCAAACAACCTTTCTAGCCTCAAGCTCCACCTCCGAGTGCCCCTCAATTCTACACACCAGCCACACCTGTCATGGACCACACAAGCAACAAACTCTTCTTAGCCTAGAATGCTTTTCCTCCACTCTACCTTTGGCCACATCATCCTCCTTCTTTAAGACTCCCTACAACTGCAATCTTCTCCGGAAACTCCTTTCTGGTTTTCCAGCTCCCACTGTACCTTGGATATCATATCTGCTAGTGAGCTATAATATCTTATTGAATTATTTACTGACATGCCTGTCCTTTCCACTGAACTCTTCCTTGCCTTATTTTATTGGAAGCTCCTTGTACAAGGCCTGGACCACAGCAGGTACTCCATACATGTTTGTCGCATGATTAAGTGATGCATGGATGAATGGTAAACTCTGAGGAACAGAAGACCAGGAGCTCTCTGGATGTCTAATCTATGTGATCCTAGTAGACCTTCTCCAACACCAGGGCAATAGATTGTGCTTACATGGTTCAAAACTATCTCCAGACCATTTGTCCTGCTTGTCACTGAGCTGATAGCAGTTGTGAAAGTGATGAATAGCAGACCAATTATGAGCAACAGGAAACATCAGTTATAACTCTAGGGAGAAGACGCAGCCATATCAGTAGCCTCATCCATCTAATCATGAGTCATCTTCCCAAGGCATCTTGCCCTGTGACCTTGAGCTGCCAAGGGCTTCTTAGTCTTGTACAAATCCAAGTTCTCCAGAGAACAGATCCTCCCCTCAGCCTGTCTCCTACAAGGCGTTGCTTCTGGCCTGCTGAGTCCTAGAAGGGAAAACCTGGATGCAACTCTCACTTTTCCTAAGGGAAGCTTTTAGCCAAGGCTCCCAGCCCCACCCAATAGACAAGACCTGTCTTCTAAGGCCTGCTGTCCTTTGACAGATAGTAACTCCTCTCCTCTGTGGTGAGAACATCTGGAGATGAGAGGTGGGTGGGAAGGTTTCAAGTGGAAGATTCGTCCAAGATTGTGGAGTTTATGTCGCTAAATGCTAGCTTAAATTACTGGTGAGTTTCTGAGTAAAGGACTACAGAATTTCCTTTCTGTGGCCACTGGTGACCTCATTTTTCCAGTACGCCCATTTTCCCTTAGGAGGCATCTGAGAGAGGCAGTCTCTCCAGCTGGTGAGGCTTCCATGGTTGGGCCTGTGGGTGGGGGCAGGGAAAGAAAGGTCATAGGACAGGAGGGGACATGCTTAGTCTAGACTCAAACTAAGCTTATCTTTGCCTTTGAAAGGAAGCCTTAGAAATTAAGCTGGGGAGGTTATGAAAATGGAAATTTCTACCACATTCATTCTAGTCACATTTCCATCATGGGATGTTGGGAGTCTGAAGTCTAGATCCCTTAAATCATAAAAGGGATCTTTTTGGAGGGACAGTAGGACATGGAGGTTAAGAGTATGGTCTTTGGAACCAAACCCTGGGTTCAAAGTTTAGTGTTATCACTAAGCAAATTGACAGAAGTGACTTCAACTCTCTATGTTTCATTTCCACATGTGTGAAATGGGGATACGTTAATGCCTACAACAGTAAGGAATGTTTAAGGATCATTTGTAAAGTACCTAACATAATGTCAGACCCATACATGTGTTTATGCATATACATATATTTGACAATGAAGTGAATATTAGCAAAGCCCTGGACTTGGATGTTCTCCACATGGAAGAAACATACCTATTCTGAATTATTATTATTTATTATGAACATAATAAAGTTGTTTACAATTATTTACAGACAAAAATTATTCTAGGAACATCTATGCTCAGAATAATTTTTATTCTTTTTAATATTTTTCAGTGGGGAAAAATAAATCACTAGAAACAGCGGCCAAAAAGACATTTAGATTACCTTTGCCTTTGGGGAGGTATGACTTTCCTGGTTTCTGTGAACTGACTATCCATCAGGTTTTTTTAATCAATGGATGCTGAGGCTAAGGCAATTACTATTTACTGTGCACCTACTCTATGCTGAATGTTTAATCAGCACCAAGAACAGAAGCAAAAAAGACAAGGAAGGAAAAAAGAGCGAAGTTGAAGATGAAGGAAGAGGAAAGAAGCTGAAACTAATATTGATCAAAGTTTTAATCATACTAGGCATTACTAAGGGCTTTATATAAAAAATCCTACCAAAGCCAACAATAATTCAATGAGTTACATGATCCCCATGTTATCTTCATTGAGATTCTGAATAACAGAAGTTGTATCTCCATAGTGTGTGGTGAAATAAGAATGTAAGCCTAGGTGTATCTGATAGTTGGACCTTCTTTTCTTTACATCTATCATCTTATATAATATCCAGAACAATCCTAGGAAGCAAGTCTTCTTAAGATAAGACAATGGAGCTCAAGTAGGATAAGTTACTTGCATAATGCTATCTGACAGGTAAGCATAAACTCTGAAATTTAAACCTAAATCTGGGTTTTTGTTTTGTTTTGTTTTTTGGGTTGTTTTTTTTTTTTTCTGTTTGTTTAGAGGCTTACTTCTTTATTTTTTATTAATTTTTAAAATTTACATCCAATTGAGTTAGCATATAGTGCAACAATTATTTCAAGAGTAGATTCTTCAATGCCCCTTACTCATTTAATCCATTTCTTTCACCCCAACCCCTCCAGTAACCCTCTACTTGTCCTCCATATTTAAAAGTCTCTTATGTTTTTGTCCCCCTCCTTGTTTTTGTATTATTTTTGCTTCCCTTCTCTTATGTTCATCTGTTTTGTATCTTAAAGCCCTCATATGAATGTAGTCATATGATATTTGTCTTTCACTGACTAATTTCACTTAGTGTGATACCCTCTAGTTCCAACCACGTAGTTGCAAATGGCAATATTTCATTCTTTCTGATTGCTGATTAATACTCCATTGTGTGTGTGCGCGTGCATGCGTGTGTGTGTGTGTGTGTGTGTGTATACACACATACCACATTTTCTTTATCCATTCATCCATCGATGGACATTTGGGCTCTTTACATACTTTGGCCATTGTTGATATTGCTGCTTTAAACACTGGGGTTTATGTGTCCTTTTGAAACAGCACACCTGTATCCCTTGGATAAATACCTAGTAATGCAATTGCTGGGTTACAGGGTAGTTCCATTTTTAATTTTTTGATGAATCATAGTGTTTTCCAGAGTGGCTGCACCAATTTGCATCCCAACCAGCAGTGCAAAAGAGATTCTCTTTCTCCACGTCCTTGCTAGCATCTGTTGTATCTGGGTGATTCCAAAACTTGGGTCTTCTCAATGACAGATCACTAAAATGCCTAAAACCTCAAAATCTCATTGATAAGTCTGTTTACCTTGAATATAAAAAAAATACCCTTCTTAATTTAAAATGCGTATAAATATATATATGTATATATATACATATATATATATACACACACATACACAAATACTGTATGCTAATATATCTACCTATAGGTATATATCTATATTTATACTTTCTCCAGTTTTCTTCAGAATAAATATCTGAAAATTTGAGAAAAAATAGGAAAAGCAATATGAAGAGATGGAGAAGTCTCACTAATGTGTACTTCTCAATCCCAAAGCAGCCACTTTACTACCATTTGCTGGTATTCCCTCTATTTTTTGAAAGGGAGTAATAACTTCTGATAAGGATTCAGGCTGGGCAAGCTAAAGTTGAAGGAGTCAAGCCCAAACTCTTTTAAGAGTGGATTGATGCTTCTAAAAAGGATTGAGAACAGAATTTTGGATTGAGTTAACAGAAGGTCTTTGTTGAATCACTTAATACCTGTTAGAATGGCTATTATCAAAAAGATACTTTGATATAAGATATCAAAAAAGATAACACCAACAAGTGTTGGTGAGGATGTAGAGAAAAGTTGACCCTTGTGCATTGTTAATGGGAATGTAAATTGGTGCAGTGACTATGGAAAACAGTATACAGGTTTCTCAAAAAATTTAAAAAAAGAACTACCATATGGGCCAGCAATTTCTCTGGGTATTTATCCAAAGAAAATGAAAACACTAACTCAAAAAGAGACATGTACCCCAATGTTCACTGCAACATTATTTGTAATAGCAAGATACTAAAACAACCTAAGTGTTCATTGATGGATGGATGAAGAAAATATAGTGTGTGTGTGTGTGTGTGTGTGTGTGAGATACACATACACACAAGTATCATTTAGCCATAAAAAATAAAATCTTGCCAAATGAACATGGATGGACCTTGAACACATTATGCTAAGTGAAATAAGTCAAACAGAAAAAGACAAATACCGTCTGATCTCACTTACATATGGAATCTAAAAAAAAAAAGGCTCATAGATACAGAGAATAGATTAGTGGTTGCTCAGAGGTGGAGGATAGGGGTGGGGAAAATGGGTTAGAGATGTTAAAAAGTTTATAATTTGTAAACTTGCAAATTAAAAAATAGATAAGTTATGGGGATGTCATATACAAGTTTGTGACTATAGTTAATAATACTGAATTGTACACCAGAAAGATGCTAAGAGAATAGATCTTAAAAGTTCCCATTACAAGAAAAAAAATGTAACTATGTGATGATGGATGCTAACTATTAACTAAACTTATGCAGTGATCATCTTGCAATGTGCAAAAATACTGAATCATTATATTGTGCACCTGAAACAATATAATGTTATACATCAATTACACCCCAATAGAGGGAAATGAGGAGGATGAGGAAGATGTCTGTGTTGAGTTTTGAGACGAGAACTTCAATCAGGTGGTGGAATGGTTTCCAAGAAGTTTAGAAGTGATGAAGAGTTGAGAATGAAGCAGAAGTTTCACCATCAAGGAAAAGTGGAAAAAAAGATATTGACAAGAGAAACTGAAGAATCCAAGAAAGGTTATTCGATGATACACTAGGCTTGCCTGTGTCAAAGTGTATAGGAAGGAACCAATGATGAGCCAGTCTCTATAGCTTACATTTTGAGATTACAGGCTAGAGAACCAGATAAATGTCTTTAAATCCTGGTTATATAACCACTGGCTGTGTGACACTTATCAGTGATTTCCTATCAGAGATTTCTCCTTCTGAGCTTTGGTTTACTTTAACCACTCAAAAGTTATGTTTTGAATGCTTAGTATATACATGACACTAAAGATAGATAAATCAGGACAAAACCAAGATTCTGGAAGCAAGAGACTTGGATTCTACCTTTA
Organism: Proteles cristata cristata; assembly: GCA_017311185.1. Taxonomy (NCBI): domain Eukaryota; kingdom Metazoa; phylum Chordata; class Mammalia; order Carnivora; family Hyaenidae; genus Proteles; species Proteles cristata. The sequence continues at coordinate 319,011 of JAESUZ010005596.1, read as the reverse complement.
ATTCTGTAGGCAGGTGAAACAGTCTCTGTGTGTTCTAACTTCTTCCTACATAAACCAAACATCATTAAGAAAGAACAGATGAAGTTCCTTCAGAGGCTAATAATTAACAGGGCTTGGATAAAAGGGAGTCTGAGTTAAGAGCAGACTCATTTGATGAAAAATTGTAAAAGGAGCTGGGGATATTAACAAGAACAAGACCTAAAATATCTTCAAATACCTGAAAGACTGTCACTTAGAACCAGGAGAGAAGACACGTTCTTATTGAGCTACTTCTATGTGTCAAACATTGCTCCTAATCGCTGTACCTAGATTATTTTTGTTAATAATCTATTATTTTAGTTTTTTTAGTTAAAAACAATTCTATAAAGCAGACTTTATTAATCCCATTTTACTGATGAGAAAATAGAATCTTAAAACCGTAAGTAATGTGCCCAAATACACAAAGGAATCTTGTAGCGAAGCTGATATTTGAACCTTTATCTCTTTGATTCCAAAGTATATGTTCTGTATAATAAATCAATAGGTAAGCCTATTTCAGTATAGTATTAGTGAATGGAACTAGAAACAAGGATAGGTAATACATAGGAAAATATTTTGACTCAATAAAAAGGACATTGTCGTAGTTAGAGAACAAGCTGTTTAGGGGTCACTGGGCAAGCTTCACTTGGAATACTCAAACACAGACTTTCCCAGGGTGTATGGCAGAAAAGATTCAAGCAATAGACTAGGATAGGCCTAGATTCCTGGATAATCCCTTCCACTTCAAAGTCTTCCTGTTCTTTATTTCTCATAGGCATTGTTTTGATCATAAAATAAAAGAATGAAATGTGGAGAAGGAGAAGGAAAAGCAAAAGGAAGAACAGGAAGGGAGGTAACACAAGTAAGCACTTGTCTATACTGAGCACATGACTAAGCTTACTACATCCCAGGCACAAGACAAAGCATGTTAAACGTCCATCTCATTTAATATAATAACCTCAGAAATTAGGTATTATTATTATTATTATTAACCACATATCACATCTGAGGGAACTAAGGCTCAGAATTCCTTGCCAAGAGTCACATAGCAGAAAAGGAAGAGCCAGGACTTGATGACAGATGTGACCAGCATCAAAAACAAACTCTTACATACTAGATTACAAAGCTCAAGTTATTCTATTAGATCACCTCGGTCTATAGGTGTATCAATACTGGTTGTGGTAGAATGTAAAAAAAAAAAAAAAAAAATGAACCTGGTCAACCTTCTAGACCTAACCACCAAGTTCCAGGAAATGCAGTGGGAGAGGTACATGTTAAATGATATGGTGGGGATGCAATGAGCAAACTCCTGGCTGTGGAGACCTCTACTGGACAAATGACGAGGTTTTCTTGATAAACTATCACAAGGAATCAAAGAGAGAGAGAAAGGAAGAAACCTACAAATTAAGAGAGACTTACTTAATAGCCTATCACCATGTTTAGATCTTACTTAGATCCTACTTCGCTCAAACAAAATTGTACCAAAAATATAAGACAATCTTGTAAACACGAACAATGACTAGACATTTGATGGTATTGAGGAACTGTTAAATTGAAGAGCATGAAAGCTATTTTTTTTTAGTCCTTTTAGAAATATGGGCTTTAACATTTATACATAATTGGATAATGTGTGAGGTGAGAGAGTAGGGTGATGCAGGCTTAGTGTGAATTGACCACTGTTACAACTGAAAGGTGAAATGAATGGAGGTTCATTACATTAATTTCTCTGCTCTGACAGATGTTACAGTTCTCTAAACTAAATTGTTTGGGGTTGGGTAGCAGAAGACCTAGAGATTTAATAGTGTCCTCCCAAATGGGGAAGTGTGGAAATGAAGTTGAAAAAGAAAAGAAACATGTGGTTCAGGAGAAGCCCCATTCTTCAAAGGTTTCTCCCCCTCCCAGGACTTGAGTTTATAGCCTGGAAACCTTCCATTCAGAAATACTAGGAATGACATGATTCTATTGACCAAAGAAGGCACTGCACAGACGGAGTGTATAATGGTACTAACTCATACTGCTTTCAGCTTCATCTGCTTGGCGAATTGTGAGACACATCTGGAATGACTTTTTGGTTCTTAGAGAGAAATGGAGAGAGTTGAACTGTTTGTGAATTCTTTCTGGGCCCTTTGCATCACACTGACTGAAGTTGTCTAATGACCCAAGAAGAGCCCCTGTGAACAGGGCTAAGCTCCAGAAGGGATGGGGCCTACAGCTTGCTCTATTCCTGGAAGCCAGGCACTGCCCTGGCTGGGGTAGTCTTTACATGGTTGTGTGATGAAGGAGTTGTTGTAGGTCAGCTCAAAAAGAGATTCCTTGGGGCACCTGGGTGGTTCAGTTGGTTAAGCGTCCGACTTCAGCTCAGGTCATGATCTCATGGTTTGTGGGTTTGAGACCCGTGTCGGGCTCTGTGCTAACAGCTAGCTCAGAGCCTGGAGCCTGCTTCGGATTCTGTATCTCCCTCTCTCTCTGACCCTCCCCTACTCATGATGCCTCTCCCTCTCTCTCAGAAATAAATAAAAACATTAAAAAAAAAATAAAGACATTCCAGCCCTGGTTCTAATATGTTTTAGCTCTTTGGGACTTTGGGGAGTGGCACCTACCCTTTCTGAGCATCAGTTTCCTCATCTGTAAAAGGAAGGTAAACATCACTACCTTCATAGGTCTGTTGAGAGGATCAAGGGGGCCAGTGTATGTGAAAGTACCATGGAGTCATGCCAATGTAAGTTGGTAACTCATTCACTTTTCACTCATTTAATTCACCTATTCTCAATGAGAATTTACTGAATTTCTACTATGAGTCAGGCATTATGCCAGAAGCAGTTGGTACAATGCTGAGGAAAAGTTTGTCCACTCTTGTCTCATGGAATTTACCCCCTAATGTATATGACAATCATTTGAGTCAATTAGGAAATATATTCTAGGAGTAAGGGAAACAGGATGCCTGGGGTCACTGAGCAAGCTGTTACTGGGAATGTTCAACACAGACTCTACTACATTTGCAAGGTGTGGCGGAAAGGAATCAAGAAGTAGACTGGGGTTGGACTAGATGTTAGTACAATGCCTTCCTTCCTGAGTTTACCTGTTCTTCCTTCCTCACAGGCACTGCTATCATCACTAAACAAAATAATAAAATGTGGAGGAGGAGGAGGAGACATAGACATTAATCAATTTCAAACATGAAAAGTATAATTAGAAACTTTGATAACGGCTATGGAAGGAAGATAAAAAGACTCAAGAAAGCACATAAACAAATAAATGAGGAGATTATCAAATCCAGAAGCTTTGGCAACAATATGGTGGAGTGTGTAGCAGTTAACTCAGAAAAAGAAGGAGGGGGAGGGATGAAATGCATACTGGTAAGATGGAACTGCTTGACCAAAGGCTCTTCAGCAAAATGAAGCATAGCCTTTCCAGAAACTGGAAGATCACCAGTGATTAAAACCCAGATAGTAAAGACGGAAGGCCAATGAGTTTTAAGAAGGGCCAGCCAGTCCAAACAGCCCCAGGTAGGCCATGGTCTTGTACCCTGGTAAGTACCCTGGTCTAGATCCTAAGCAACTGGAAGGTAGTTAAGGGTTTGAATCAGGAAAGTGATGACCCTAAGCTTTACATTTGAAAATACTACTAACTACAAGGAAGAAAAGTAACTAGAGGAGGCAAGGATTGTTGTTAGCCAATGAGGAGACAATTGCAATAGTCCAGGCAAAACGTGAACCAGACTCAGTAAGAGTGAATTTTTTTGAGAAATTCTTAAGAAGAAAAATCTACAGGATTTGATAATGGGTTGTAGTTTTAAGGGGGTAAGTGCAGGAAGGAAGAAAAATATCAAGTATACCCCACTGGTTTCAGAATTGTTAAAAAGTGAGATAGAAAACACTATTTTAAAAATGGCAGTCTTTTATGGCAAATGTAGTGTCTGCAAGACTTATAAATAAGAAGCCACTCTATTTCCATTGCATGAAGGGAGTCAACCCTGGAATGAATTGCAAAGTGAATCAGTATAGACAGGAGAAGCAGTCAATTTTTTCAAAAACTTTGGCCATGAAGTAAAGAAATGAAGACACAGTAGTTGGAGAAGGTAATATAATGCAGTGATAATGTTGTAGTGCACATTACACTTCCATTTATGATAATTTAAAAAGTTGAAAGGAAGTAGCTAACAGAGAGTAAAGCAAAGTGAGAAAAAGCTCGGGGGCTCAGGTCTAACCGTGGTTCCTCTACCTGTTCCTATTTCTAGGGACTGGGGACAAGTGGTCTAACTTCTCCATGCCTCAGTTTTCACAATGGAGGAAAAAAAAAAGATAATAATACCCACCACTTGGGCTTGATGAAAGGGCTCAGTGAGCTAAGTACATAAAGAGCTTGAGCTGAACTCCTGGCACAATTGAAGTGCTCAGGAAATGGTTGTTATTAAAAGTACAAGGGAAAGACATTATGCTATTCTTTTTTTTTTTTTTTTTAAATCACATTTGCTAACTGAATTCAATGTTCCATGGGGCAAGGGTAGGGGGAGGACGCCCTGTGCTATGACATGCAAGAATGTTAATGTTTGCATTTGCTAAATCTGTATGTCTTGCAGATCTTACTGAAGCTGGTTGTCTTCTGGTCCCATGAAATAGCTACGTTTTCCAGTTTTGCAAGTAGGCAAGCCAAGCATTAAGTTCCTTTTTTGTAATTGACCATGAGCGTGTTGAGTAATATGTGGATTATTTCTCCCTCTTTTCTTTGATCTTCCCTCTTGCCAAGGATTGCCTGACAGTCTGGTCCCTAGCCAAGGCACCTCCTCAGAATGCACTGAGATGGAGAGGAAGTGGCCCACAATAGCAGAGATTTACGCCAGATTATAAGTACTTGACTTTCTTAATCCCTAAACAAGGAATTCCCTGAAGGAACTTCAGAATGAAAGAGACCTATGAAACATGGTTTTGGATAGTAGTTCTCAAGTTCACTGTGCATCAGAATCACTTAGGAAGTTTGCAAAAAATGAAGATTCCCAGTCTCATCCCACCTGACAAAAAATAATCAGTCTCACCCCACCTGACAAAAAATAATCAGTAGGAGGAAGCCAGGAACCTGCATTAAAAAAAAAAAAATCCTTCTTCCATCTGTATCCCAACAGATTCTGAGTGATACCCTCTGAAACCTGGTTCTCCATATTGCACCAGCTATTCCTGACTTCGCTTTACTGCTTTATTTTTTTTTTCTCTTCACTTTCTAATAGACAATCATTTACTATTGTAATTGTTTACTTTTTGTCTCCCACACATTTCCAGTAGAAATTAAGTCTCCAGATGGTCGAAATATATGCCTGTTTTTCTCTCTAATGTATCTCAAATGCCCAGCATCGTGCCTGACCCATGGGAGACCTTCAGTAAATAATTGCTAAAATTATTTGAATTGAGTCCCCACACTTCCAGCCACCTCATCTAGGAACTTCTGCAGTGGAAACCTATTTTTTCCCCAGGAAAAATAATTTGATAATGTATAATTTGTTATAAATTTTCAGAAGATGGAGATCCAAAGACACTTTGAAATCATAGATCTGCAGACCCCAAATTAATAACCCTTGGCTGTTATATTGCCCTGGTCCCTGAAATTCACCCTTTAACAGTTGCCATAGTTATTCACCTAAAAGTCACATTTATTTTTATTTTAGGATTTTAATTTTTTTAATGTTTATTTTGTTTTTGAGAGGGAGAGTATGTGTTGTGAAAGCAGAGAGGGGGCAGAGAGAGAGAGAAAGAGACAGGGAATCCTAAGCAGGCTCTGTGGTATCACTACAGAGCCCAACACGGGACTTGAATCCGTGAACTGTGAGATGACCGGAGCCGAAATCAAGAGTTGGATGCTTAACCAACTGAGCCACCCAGGCGCCTTCTAAGATTTCATTTTTAAGTAATCTCTACACTCAAAGTGGGACTTGAACCTACAACCCCGAGATCAAGAGTTGCATGGTCCACCAAATAAGCCAGCCAGGTGTTCCTAAAATGTCACATTTAATCATGTCTTTTCCTTGACCAAAATCTGGAAGGAGGACTCCTCATACCTTACATGGTTCCCAACTCCCTCAATGCAGTGTTCAAAGCTGCCCACAGTTCAGCCTTGTGCACATCACTTTTCCAGTTTGACCTCTTCCAAATCTCTCACGCCTGTCGCCAAGTGACTGATGAAACACATAAGTTTTAGATATGAACATCCCAGGCTTGCATTCTGACCCCACAAGTCCCTAGCTATGTGATCTTGGATGAGTTACTTACCTCTGTAAAGCCTCGGTAAGTATGTAAAGTGCATATTCAAATGTGTTGGGGGGTAGAGTGAGGGAATATATATTAATACACACAAAACACTTAAAAATGTCAGGCATAGAGTTGGCACTCAATAATTGTTGAGTTTCACTGGGTGTTATATGGAAACCAACTTGACAATAAACTATGAAAGAAAAATAATAATTCTTGAGTTTTATTCTTCTAGTCTATATGTTTGGCTCATAGTATTTGAAATAACTTTTCCCCCCGTCCTTTCCAATATCCATTAGCCTAGACCAAAGTTTGTCAAGCTTTTTTTGTAAAGAAACAGAAATGAATGTTTTTGACTTTGAGTGCCATCCTGTATTCTACGGTTATTACAAAGCCATACATGATATGTAAACAAATGTGTGGCCATGTTTCATATATATTATTTATAAAAACAGGTGGCATGTTGGATTGCCCCCATGGGTCACAATTTTCCAACTCTGAACTGAACTAGCTTTGGAATTTTACAGCACTGACTTCAAGCTTCTCTGAGCCTCTGTGTCCTCCTCTATTAAATAGGGATAATAATATTACTTCCCTCATGAATGCTGGATGATTAAATGAGATAAAAGCATGCAAAGCCCTCAGCACAGTTTTTGGTATATGATATGCATCTCATAGACAGGATTATCTTCATCATCCAACAGACTTGCCTCAAGCTCTTCCATGATCTGCCCATATCCACCTTGCCTACTGAAAGAACATTTCCAGACTCTCTTTGAGTTTCTTTCTCCCACTTTTCTAACACTGTTGGAATGTCAATTGTATTATTTGAAAATAAGTCATGCATGAATGTAACATATGCAAGTAATTATAGTTACTTATGTGACTCTTCTGCTTCATCCACTAGACTGTGAACTCCTTGAAGGCACAATCTGTAACTTACTCCCCTCTCTGTATCCTGTTCCCTCACAGTCTCTGGCATACACTAAGCACCCAAGGAAGGGAAGAAGATGATGGTGATGGTGTTACAATGATGGCGACGGTAGTTATGATAATGGTGGTGGTGATGGTGGTGGTGGTGGTGGTAATAATGATGGTGTGTGTATGTGTGTGGGGGGGTGATCTTGGCTGTTAATTTCTTTTCAAAGAACAGTCATTTGGAATTCTCTTCTCAGTGAGAGCCAAGAAGTGTAAATAGAGCAAACAAATCTTTCTGGCAGAGAGAGGATCTGCTAGAAGGTCAGACAACCACAACAAGACCAAAATTATACATGGCTCTTCCTAGAGCAGCATGAAAAGAAAAAGAAAAAACAAAACAAAACAAAACAAAACAAAACTCACATGATTGGAAGTCAGGAGACCCAAGCACTAGGAAAGAATCATTCGTCTATAGAGTATTTCACAGTCTTCAAATTGCTAGCAGAGGGTGTGTTAATTTTTTGACATGAGAGCCATCTGGTAAAATTTACCACTATCCATTTTACAGATGAGGAAACTGAGTCTCAGAGAGATGAAGGGCATCACTGAGGCCAGATGCCACACCTAACTGCTTCGAATTCAAAACTGGTATGTAACTAAAGCAAGCCATTCCTGATGTCTGTGTCTTACTTTTAATATTTGTAAAATAAAAAAGTGGAGCTGTAAAATGAAGAGGATATGGTTTTAACATCCCTCTCTATTCATAAATGCTGTGTCACTGCAATAAAGTGCAAGATATGTACACCTTTCTCTTCCCAATATTAATTTAAGGAGTAACACGGTTAATATTTCTGGATGGGAAATAAATTTCAGATCACAGGATGACTCTTCTAATCTCAAAATATTTCCCTTAGTTTCAGGGTAAAAGGTATTTCTGACCCTATCACAGCACTGGGAACTGGGGGATGAGGTGGGGTGATGAAGTTAGCTCAGAATTCTTGCAGTACAGATAAAGAAACAAAGACCAAAACAGTAGAAGCATTCATGTCCAATGCCATATAAGAATCAAGGGCAGAGCCTAGTTCAGATTCCAGATGTCCCAATTCTCTCATTGTCCCAAGGAACACTCCCAATCCCAACATGGATAGAGATAGATACAATGCCTAGTTTACAAATGCATAAAAGTAAGGTCAGCCCAGTAGTCAATGGAAGAGATGGGTTTTGAATCTAGCTCTGTCTGGCTCTGCACCAAGACACTCTTCTGTTTCCCCCATGTGGAGTCTCTTCTTCCTTACCCCAAAGGCTAAATTAACACCCACACAAAGTCTTATACATTAAGCACTAGTGGTACTGTGTGGAGTCATTTAACAGGTGGAGGGAGGAGATTTATATATTAATCAAACTGTCCATCATAAAGATTTTTTCCTGATTTCTTTGTTCTAAATCACAGGATGACATGCAATGAAGGGCTCCTTTCCAACTGAGGCACAAGGCGTCATCCTTTCCTATGTATTTATGGAGATGGACACAAGGAGATCCCAAACCCCAAAGGAGCTAGTGTCCAGGGGTCCCTGAGGTTATTCAGAGCACATCCTAACCCTGGTCCAGAATGAGAGGCTAGAACTGCCTCACAGACCTCAGGCAAGCCACACCCTCTCTCTGACCATACACTGCCATACAATGCCATACAATGGGACTCAGAAGTTGACTGAGCACCCCAAATAACTCAAGGAGTCAGAGGTTCTTACATAGAAAACTGGTTCCATTCCCCATCAGGAGGTCTGTAGGAGAAGGAAATCCTTTTACTCTTGGTGAAACTCCACATATGATACTCCTTACCAATGGGATATGAACTCCAGCAATTTATAAAGTGAGAAAATGTTTCTATATTCCCTCCATTCATGATCTGCCCTTCTAGGATAACCAGTGACGTCTCCCATGCAAAATACAGATCTTACTCTAAAATGTAATGTGCCTAGCACTTTGGGCATCTTCAAAGTTATAGAGTACTACTTAGAAGAGGAAGTGCCAAAGGAAACTTGAAAAAAGGAAGGGTCAAGTTTAGATGAACATCACTTTTATCATTATCATAGAGAACGCTTGTCCATTATGTGTTATGTGCCAGACACTATGCATTCATTATCTCATTTGATCCCCATAAAGACCACATTCTACAGATGTGGAAACTGAGGTTTGGAGAAGTCATTTGGCATCACAGAGTGAACAGGAGATTGAGGCAGGATTCCAACCCAGCCTGAGCAGAGCACCAAGCCTGCACTACCTGATTCCACTCAGACAAAGTTTCTTGCAGGAACCTCAGAAAGAAACTCACTTGGTCTCTCTGCCTTTTCAGGTAGAGAAAGAAAAACCCAGAAAGGAAAAAAAAAAAAAAGGATTTGCCTCAGCCTTGCTGTGCCTCAGAGACAGAGCCCAGGCTGAGGTTCTTTTGTGTTTTATCCATGTGTTCTCTACTTCCAGCAGCAGAGAAAAGCAAAGAGGCGGAGAAGCCAAGGGAGAAGGAGGGATGGGATCTGGGAAGGTAGAAAAACAAATGACAGACACAAGAAGAGTGGCTGCCTTCTCATCACACCAGCCTCATTCAGTGGCCATGTTCCCCTCTCCCAGATCATTTCCAGACCTACAGTCAGCCTTTCCCACGCACTGCTTCCTTAGCCTGGCTCTCCTGGAAAAGCCTAACGTACCAGAGCCCCTAGACTGTTATGCAACTTTAAAAAGGCCTACCATTGGGATTTGGGGAGAAGAAGCTTGGAGACTCGAGGAAGGCAGCTTGTCAACCAGCTCTGACATTTCTGAGCAGGGATGACAAAGAGGAGGAGAGCACGCTGCTGAGAACATGACACCCCTGCCCAAACTCCTCCCAGTCTCCCCAATATTGGGGGCCAGATTCCTCCCAACCACAGCCTCCCCAGGCCTGCCTGGCCCAGCTCTCCCACTTTCTCCTCTGTCTGGCAGCCCTCAGTCTCCACCCCTGCCACATGGGTTCTCACTCAGTTCCCCAGGCACATGGACCACACTGCTTCATCCTTCAGGCCTTTGCAGGAGCTGGATCTTCAAGGTTGCGTGTGCTCAATCTCCTCACCTTCTCCCAAACCCTTCGCATTCACTGTATACATCGAAGCCCATTTCAATGTCACCTTTTCAGGGAAGCCTTCCCTAACTCCACAAGACCTCCTGCCACACTTTTGCAACCCACTGGCCTCGACTTCTCTTTGCAGTACTTTGCAGTTTGTCTTTACTTGTGTGATTATTTCATTAATGCCTGTCTCGTTCGTGAGGATAAAGACCAAGTTTACGCATTACGCTCTTCACTTCTCAGGGTATGATGCAGTACTTGGCATATAGTAAGTACTCAAAACTAGTGAATGAATGAATGCATGACTAGTGTTTCAAGAGTCCTAGATCTCTTGTAAGGAGAACAGTGACATCTAGTGACTGCTTTCATACCCTTGGGCTTCTCTGATAACACCCCACCAACTGGCCTCGAAAACATCTTGCTGGATGTTTTCTGAATTATTGAACTGAATTATTTCGCTGATGTCAAGGGAAACTGGCATAGAATCCAGACATGGGGGAATCTGACTCCTAAGCAAGAAGGAAAGGAGCCACCAAGCCTCTTGCTACCACATGTGCCAAGAACACATCCCAAAAGTCCTATGACTTCACTAAGATGGTGCCACATTACAGATGAGGAGAGTCTCGCCCAGAAAGGCAGTTGCTGGGCCAAGTTTACAGAGCAGTAAATGGGGATTTTCACAGCCTCACCCACCAAGTCCTGGAGAGCAGCTAACCACGAGGCTTCACTCATCCACACAGACACAACTCTGGTCAGGCCATCTTCAGTATTCAGTGGAAGCTTCTACAGCCTCCTGAGAGGTCTCCCTCTTTGCACCCTTGCGTTTTCACACTCATCTCTCACCCTGAATCCGGAGGGGTGTAGATATAAACATATTTGGCTTTTTTGTTATAGTTAGTGTGGGGACCTTTCATGCACAGAATTAGATTACCCACGATCCTTAGTTCATGATTCAAGCTCATTATTGCACCATGCATGGTTAGGCTTTATGTATTCATCCAGTTAGTATTCCTTAATTAGCTAGTTTTAATACTTTAATAAACGCCCACAAATCCACCACCCAAAACACGAGCTAGGAACTTGATAACTCCATGTAATGAGGGCTCCCTCATGTCATTGCCCCGCCTCCCTGACTCAAGACTACCATCATCCTGAGTTCTACCTTCACCATTTCCTTGGTTCCATTTTAAAATAGTTTATAGCACCTGTATTCATTCCAAAAATGTGTCTTTGGCATGTGTGTATCTGTTTTAACTTAAAGTGTCGGGGGGTGCCAGGGTGGCTCATTCAGTTGAGCATCCAAGTTCAGCTCAGGTCATGATCTCACAGTTCGTGGGTTTGAGCCCCACATTGGGCTCTGTGCTGACGCCTCAGACCTTGGAGCCTGCTTTGGATTCTGTGTCTCCCCTCTTTCTCTGCCCTTCACACACACTCTTTCTCACCTTTGGGACTTCTGTTCTTCATTGAATATTATGTTTCCTCATCTCATATCACATATCACTATAGTCCATTTTTGTTATCTGCTGTAGAACATTGCACTATATGCACATTCCATTACACACTTATTTAACTGCTCTCCTACTGAGGGGTCTTCTGGGTCATTTCCAGAGGGCCCTTTCTGCTGCACAAATCTAACCTATCTAATCCTTCCTGCATATCCTAAGTATCTCACTGCATTCCAGACAGGTCCAAATTCTATGAGCTAGTTTGCTATAACCTATATAATCAGGCTCCTTCTGACCTCTCTGGCCTCATCTCTGCTTTCCCTCTATCTCTTGATCTTAGTCATGGGGGATGTCTTCCAGTCTTCACATGGACCATGTTCTTTTCTGGTCTACTGGCCACTCTCCCTACCTCCTTACTCTTATCCCCTCTCTGTCCTCTATGAAGCCCTACCTGACTGCTTACCACCCCCTAGCACTTAGCCCAGTAGAATGCTATGATGGGAGTGAATAATCCATAGCATCCTATTTGTGCTGGTCAGACATCTACTGGAGTATCTTCTCTGGAGGTACAGGACTATCTATCTGGGAGTTCCTGCAGAGGGAAACATGGGGACCAAGTAGAGATGATTTAACCACTTTCTTCTTCCTAAGTGAAGGGCTGGCATCGCTATTCTTGGTTTTTATGAATTGGGGTTCCTGAAAGACTGCATTTAGAGAAAATGTTCATGAATACAATTTTGCAAACCAGTGAACTGAATCATTTATATGGTCTCTTCAAGCCCAGGCATGCTGTAATGAAAAATGAGAGATGTGGAAAAAGGAAAAAGAGGAGATATAACTTCGCAATTAAGTACATAGGCTCTGAAGTAGATCAACTTTGAGCAAATAACTAAACATTTTTAAGGCGTCCTTACTTGTAAAGCGGGCAGGACATTAGGATAAACCATATGGAGTTACCATTTTTATAAATTAAAAAATGATCCACTGTTGGCAATTTCACATGAATCACACCAATATTTATAACTATTTCATAGATCTGGAGGGAAGAGTAAATGAGAAAATCCAAGTATAGTACTGAGACAGAGACTGTCAGGTTTTTAACGAACCCATGTATCTTCTCCTAGGCAAACAGACAGAATATATTTCTCTGTTTTTGTTTGCAGACAGGTGTGTCCAATGGCCAAGTTCTAGCCAATAGAATGGAACTGAAATTATATTTGTTACTTTCAAGCTTGGTCCATTTAAATTTCTCACGTATGATCCTCCATGTTCTTTTTTCTTCCACAGTGACCGTGGAAACATCAGGTTGATGGAACACAAAATAGAACAAGGTGGGTTTCAGAACCATTTCTCAGAGTAAACACATCATCAGAAACGTTTACCTGGGACTCTGCACAAACAAGAGATAACTTCTATTGTCTTAGGCCATTGAGATTTGAGGATTTGTTGGTCATAGCAGCTGTACATGTACTTAAGACATGGTAGGTAATCAATAAATGCCAGTCATCAGCATGATGATGATAACAAGACAATCCCAAGTGGACAAAGGGCCTACAAATGCAGGAGGTGGAAAGATTGATACTCAAATGTGACGCAGTGACTGTGTCAGGGGAACTCACCTCCTTGGTACCATTGTCTTGGATGAGGGTGTACAGTGGTACCACACGGTTGATTTCCAGCAGCACTGGTGTGGGGCTCAGCTGCTCCTTGCCCGGCCGGCGGCACAGGTGGCAGGTAGAGGGACAGCGGCCTTTCTCTTCACATCGGATCTCCACACCTGAGATGAGCTGGTCGTCCGACAGCATTTGTGCCGTCAGCAGACCTGAGAGGTAGGTGATGAAGGGCATGGACTTGAATTCCTTCTTGCTGCCCAGCTCTGTGGTCTCTGGAGAGGGAAAGAGAAATTCAGTATTGTTTGAAAGGTCAGACTCTTGTACCCACAGAGTCCAATGTGCTAAGGAGGCAGTATCCACTGGAAAGGAAAAAAGATCTTAGAGTGGTTTACTCATGATGCCTTGGAAAGCACATTGGCTTGAGGACTCAAGGTGTCAGAATGGCAACTTGTTTTACAATTCATATTGAATAGCTCCTTACTTTCTCTGGGCTTTGGTTTTTCTGTATTTAAAGTTAGTTGGTTAGATAAGAGAATTCTCCAAGGATCCTGTGAGATGCAAATATCCAAAGATATCTTTCCCAACAGGAAATTCCTGTCTACTGTCAGTTTACATAAATTCTACATTTCTTTTGAGAACTTGTTCCAATCCTACATTTTCCATGAAGTTTCATGTAATGGGGGAAACATAAACTGGAGTCAAATCAATTTCCATTTAAACCCCAATTCTGCTTGAAAATAGCAAGGTATCTTAATATCCAAAAGCCTTTTGAGATTAATTCTGTAAAATTGGTTATAATGTTAACTGAAACGGTGATAAATGGCAAATGAGACAGAGGAGGTGGACCTACCTGGAAACGAAATGGTTTCCCCTTTCTTTCTGTGCTCATCTGTTCCCTTGTTTAAATTTCTTTTCCTATCTTCTTCACATGCACGCTGACATCTAATTGCATATGCTCCGTTCTGTGCTGTCTCTCTTGATCTGTACAGTTAGCATTTCCTACCTCTGTGCCTTTTCTCACCTTACTTTCTGCCTCTCCAAATGTTTACCACCCATCAATGCTCCATTCCAATATCACCCTCTTTAGGAAATCTTTTCTCCTTGCTCTAGTCCTTCTTCTCTGAACAAGCATTTCTGTTGATAATCCCTTTTCTTGTTAAGTTCATTTTCTCATCTTATTTTCTGCTGACCTCACCAACCATATTACCAGGTCTTAGAGATGGGACCACGTCTCCTACTCTGGCCTTTCTCACCCTGTCTGCTTCAGTGTCCAGCATGGTGATACAGATGTTTTGAAGACTTCATCAAAGAGGAAAATTACAGAATTCTGAATGGCTAGAATGACATTCATGATCTAGTCAGGAGGTTCCAAAGTCCTTCTGAGGAATTCTATGGATCCCAAGAAGCATCTCAACAGATGCTTGCAAAGGACAAGAAGGAAACTGGGCAGTTGGAACTTTAAATCTACCTCTCAGCTTCCAATAGAGCTGTGCCACGTGTATCTCTTCTCTAGACTGGCCTTCTACATGAGACTTCATAAGAAGAGAGTAATCTATGGCTATGTCAAAAAGCTTGAAAAAGCAAAGTAATTAGTATAACCCAGGGAGTTCCATTTACATCACAGACTATGTGAATGGTATTCTCAAAATTGTGCGATGCATAATCTGAGTGGCAAAACAGGGTGGCCCTGTAATAAAGGACAAGGCTTGGTCTAGACGGCAGCTTCTTCTAAGCCTAGTAGAGTGAAGGCATGTTCCTGCTTCAGTGGAAACAGGGGCCCTGGGCACCAAGGCCTGAGAGAGAAAAAGTAGGGTTGTCTCCTGCTTTTGCTCTTGGCTTGCAGTGACTTGCAGCAGTGATCTGGAAATGGGCTTGTGAACGAGAAATACAAATAAATGCAGCCTTCATTCATTATTCTCTGGGCCCTCGGGCCTGGGATCTGGGCTCCACCTTTTCTGTCTGGCTGTCAGCAAATGCTTATGAGCATCAGATCAAAGGCTCTGAGGGAGGAAGACAAGGCAAATTCCAGCTAACCAATCCTTCAGAGGGATTAAAGAAGGGTAGTTACTAAGATAAACAAAACAAAGCTGTGAAGAAGGCATCTAAGCAGCTGGGCAGACAGAGACAGTCTTACATACAGACAAGTCAAAAGAAGATGATGATAATGACTTCTGGAAGTGTGGGCCAGAAGGAACAGCTTTGGAAAAAGGTGACTTCAGACTTGGGAGAGAATAACCATTGAGGGGAGAAGGTTGGAGGGCAGTCAGAGCTGTGAGGACACTAGAGGGACAGTTAGCCCATGCACTCTGATCCAGAGGTTAGTAAACTATGGTCCATGGATCAAATCCAGCCCTCGGCCTTTTTTTTTTTTTGAAATAAAGTTTTATTGGAACACGTGCATGCTCATTCATTTATACCTTGTGTATGGCTACAATGGTACAATTGAGTAGTTGCAACCAAGATACTATGGCCCACAAATCCTGAAATATTTACTATCTGATCCTTTACAGAATAAGTTTGGGAACCTCTGCTCCAGTCCTAGGTTACAGCTGGGGAAACTGAGTCTCAGAAAGAGAATCTACCTTTGGTCACACAAGAATGTGACAGTATAATGGTAACATTGACATCAATTAGGCCATCAATACACTTAAACTGTGAATCTCCCATGAGAAAAAAAAAATAGTGAGGCACCTTTTCTCCATAAAACATCTTTCAAAAACTATGGAAAAAACATACATTTGAAAATGGTAATCTGGTACAACCCTCCCATTTTAAACAAGGAGAAACTGTATCCTAAAGGAAGACTTTCCAAGGTCATACTCTGAGTTAGTGCTCTTTTTGGCACAATTCCAGTCTCTTCTGTTAACCAATTCATCACTTAAACTACTACTTTTATCTTGCATTTTAAACCATAGATGGCTTACTCCTCACAGCACCGTGCCATATGGCATATAATTTAACTGGGAAGGAAATATGGTGTTGAAACTAAAAATTCCCTTGATTAAACAAACATTCATAGCCACTGGGTTACAGATATAACTATCCATTTAACAACAAAATAAGCTATCGATCTTTTCCAATAAATCTCTCCCATCTTCTTTTTTTTTCAATCTATCAATCCTACAGGTGGGGTTAAAACTTCATGGTCTAGACTAACAGCTGCCTGCAGTAGCAATATAGAATTCAATGTTGAACTTAGAAGCTGGTTTTGCAAAAGGAGGGTAGTTGAGTATCACCTGGTCCAAACCCATTGCTCAACAAATGAAGAACCTGAGACCTAAACAGAGAAAGAGATTTACCTCTATATTCCATGTGCATTTATTAGCAATGATCCTTTTTATAAAGATTGTATCATGCCTAAGTTACGATCTGGATGAAAGTTACAGCAGGGAAGCCTTTAACCATTCAATTAATTATTCCTCTGTAGGCATGACAATTGTGAAATCTAATTATTTCTGATCCAACCTCACTATGTGTCTAAAGTCATCTTCAGTTCAAGTGCTAGTTCTTCAGGAAGGCCTCCCCTGAACTCCACCACCATGCCACCAGTCTATATAGGGTTTCCTATTACAGATTCTTGTAGCATCCTGTCCTATCCATCACCTCTTAAAGCATCCAGACTATAAAGTCTTATAGTCATCCACGAAGACTAAGACCATATTAGTTTTGCTGATTCCCATATCCACATTTCAAAGAACATGGAACGCTTTAGGCTTTCAGTAAAATTTTCAATAAACATTTGCTGAATATGCATTTATAGACCCTGATCACCGTGCTATCTCATCAAAGCATCGATAAGTTGAAGAACCAAGATTTGTGCCTTTCACGACCGACAGTTAACGGATGGCTTGTAATCAAGTGACAACCTCTTCCCAAAGCAAAATTAGCTTTCTCAGTTGGAAGGTTTACGGATGAATAGCTGATCAATTTGCCAGTTGCTCAGACCTCCTCTGGGTTTTCACATAGGCCCTTGCCATTGAGGGGATGGGAGAGTGCAGTTAAAACAGCCTTGTCTCTAACAGGCAAGGATCAAGAGCATTTTTGAAGAGACTTATCCTCTGTTCACATTTCCCACCCCTCTGAACAATGCTTCCAAAATAGGATCATGTCTGGTTTCAAGCCCAATTCAGTTCCAATGACACTACAACCCATTCATTTGAGAACCTGCCAACTGAACTCTCTTTTTTCTCCTCCCAAATTCCTGCTGGGTAGGATTTTGTTGCCACCAAAAAAAAAAAAAAAAAAAGGCAGCAGCCTCAGTTGAAGTGACAAGTCCTTGTTGAGAGGGCAGCCAGGGCTTTTCGGCAGGAGGCGATGGCACTGCTTGCCCTCATCCAGCAAACAAAACAAAGGCAGCAGACGAAGGGCTCCTGGGAGAGCCAAAGCCCTGTGAATGTTTGTTCAATATTCAGCCACAGTGCAGGGCGCTGCCTCCCAAGTCAGACAGGCTTGCTTTGGCAATAGGCATGCACTTGAAGCATTTAAAGGCTCCACAGGGACCAGAGGGGCTCAAATTAGAAACGTTAAGGGTGGGAGAAAGAGGGTGAGACTTTTATATCATAAAGAATGGCCTTTATTACAGCGATGGCCTCCCAGGAATTGCTGAAATGGGATCATTTCTTAGGCGGAGTTACAGTCTCCTGTTGGAGAAAAGCAATTGCTCTGAGGCCTGACTCAGGGACCCACACAAATATCCTTAACAAAGGGAAAGGAGCCAGCTAAAAGGCCAATGGCAAGGCCTGCGCTGGTGCATTGTGCAATTCAAACTCCCCAGGCGAACAGTCAAGGTCACGCATCATTAGTGTGCCCTTCATAAGTTACAGCACTGACCTGACTGAATGAGTTCTTGGGAGGATCAAATATGGTGCCTGGCAGAGGATAAGCACGCGGTCCGAATTAGTCGTTGCTGCTGCTGCGCTGCTATGGTTGTTTTAATTCTTACTGCTGCTGTTGTTCACAGCATGTTACAACTGCAATTTCTATTGAGACACCAAGATAGAATAGAAATGAAATCCCCAAGCCAAGCCCTGATATGCAGAATTTACAAAGGATACAGATCCTACTTTCCTGCTCCCAAAACTTCCGCAAGAACAAGGAAGTAAAACAAGGTCAGAGAATAGATGGGAAGGATTTAGGAGAGATTTGCTTTAGAGCGGCTATTACCTAATGTTTAGAGTTTCTGGCTCCCAAGTGAGAGACATGTAGAGTGTGCTACCTTCGAATCCCATTTTGTAAGAAGGAGCCTCGAGAGTGACTCTTGGAGAACTTGGTATGTGTCCCCTATAACTGGGAAGATAGTGGACTGGGGTCTTCCTCCACCTGCAAAAACTCTAGTGGCCTGTGGCAGCAGAACGGGGTGGGGGGGACTACATGGGGATGAAACCCAAATCCCAGAGGCTGCCAGTGTGAAAAATGCTCACATCTTTCCCCTGTACCAGGTGTGAGTTACATACGAGAGAGACCTAGAACAGTTGGCTCTAAGTCCCACCCAAGAGGAATTCTAACAGAAATTGAGAGGTTCATCCCAGTGAGAATCCCTATGAGGTAGGCCACTAGAGAAACACAGGTGGAGGGGGTGGGTAGCAGCCAGCCTAAGAGAAAATGCATCATCCCAGGTTTTGGGGAAAGCCCCCCAAAAAGCCCCTGAGAGAAAGGGCAAGCTTTAAAAACTGTCAAGAGAACACAGAGCCAGATACAAGGGTACCAGGGGACGGATGACCTTCCTAATCCTTACCACTTCTTCCTCCCTCTGCTTGGACCAAGGAGGGAGAGGAAAAAGAAGTGTGAGGTTGAAAACCAAAATGAAGGCCAATCTTGCCCCACCTCTTAATGCCCCCACTACTGGGAAGGGCAAGGTGGCTTGATCTCTCAGATTTAGAGATTGGATTAAAATACATGGACTAGAGATTCTAATTTCTGACAGGAAACTGGGTTAGCAACTCAAAATGTCTATATCACTGTCTAGCCCATAAAAGTGAAAACTGATTAGATGTGCCCTGCTATAATCTTCATCCAGGAGCAGAAGATGATTATTCCACTGAATACATTAAAATGATCATGAGAACCAAGTCACATGTATACTTTTGAACATACATATATTCATAAACTGTATTGTGAATATTCTCAATTTGTATTACCAACTGAACTGTTTACATCATCGTCATTATATTTATCACATTTTAAATTTTAGGTAATATGCAAGTTCAGTTAATAATTGTCTCCCCAATTAAACTATGAGCCCCATATAAGTGAGGGCCATGGCCTGCGTTAGTGACCGTATGCATTCCAGCACAGAGTTCACTGTCTGATGTAGTGTAGACGGGGTTTACAGGTAAGTATCTGAATAAATGAAGGTGATCTGATCTTCCTTCTCCTTAATCCCTTCCATTCTTAAAATACTTGTAAGACTTAAGCTCACTATCTCAATTTACCACCATAGCTCCAAAGGCAGACAGTCTTAACCTTACTTTATAGAGGTAAAAATAATATCTCAGAGAGATAAAGTAATTGGTCCAAAGTCAATTAAAGCTAGTAATTAGCTTAGCTTTTTTTCTTTATTTTTATTATTTTTTTAAAAGCAGGGGCACCTGGGTGGCTCAGGTGGTTAAGCATCTGACTTCGCCTCAGGTCATGATCTCCTAGTTGGAGAGTTTGAGCCCCACATTGGGGCTCTGACAGCTCAGAGCCTGGAGGCTGCTTCAGATTCTGTGTCTCCCTCTCTCTCTGCCCCTCCCCTACTCATGCTCTGTCTGCCTGTCTGTCTCTCTCAAAAATAAAAATTAAAAAAACATTAAAAAATAAAGTTTATTCATTTATCTCAACAGAGAGAGGGGCAGAGAAAGAGAGAATCCCAATAGGCTCCTCACTGTCAGTGCAGAGCCCAATGTGGGGCTCCAACCCACAAACCATGAGACCATGACCTGAACCAAAAATCAAGACCTGAGCCACTGAACCAACTGAGCCACCCAGCGCCCCAGCCTAGCTTTCTGTACTGGTTCCCTACCCCTACCATTGTCTATGTTTCCTCTCCCCAAATCCTGTAGCACTAACTCTTACTCTTGCACAATGAATCTCTGTTGCAAACACTTGGGCCTTCTCTGTTGTTGTCATGTCCAGACTACACCTCCAGATTACCCCACGGAAATCTTTCCATAAACTAAAGCATCTCATGGATAAAAGGTACTTGAAAGCTCACCTGGTCAGAAATCCCACCTAATGTTCCATTCACCACCAAATCATCCTCTTCTTTTTAGAAACTTTTAATGATATAAAGCTCATCATCTTTTTAGGCTTCCAGTTCCATTGTGGAACAGCTCCATTAAATCTAGATGGCTTCCCACCCAGGAATGGCACTTCTCATCCTAAGCATCAGACTCAGACCCAGAAGTTTGTACTTTATGTAATTGGACACCCTATCTGAGGTACTCAAGCCTGTCCCCTACTTGGGGGTCATGCTAAG
The DNA here is from genome assembly GCA_017311185.1 of Proteles cristata cristata. Taxonomy (NCBI): domain Eukaryota; kingdom Metazoa; phylum Chordata; class Mammalia; order Carnivora; family Hyaenidae; genus Proteles; species Proteles cristata. The sequence goes on along the minus strand of JAESUZ010005596.1, from coordinate 298,228 downwards.
AATAACCAACTAACTAGGTGGATGAACCCCAATCCCAGGAACCGTGGGGGCATTCCTGAGTGGGTTCTGATAAAGTATATGTGTCTCAGTGAGTGTGCATATGCAAATGTGTATATGCGCACATGTGTGCATATTTAAGGAATGGAAGGGAAGGCAGGTCTACAAACTGACAAATCCTAGGAAAACTGATCTCTTGATCTAACCTAATTCACAGCTTCTTCCCAAAATATACAAACACTAAGCCCATTTGCAGGGGGGCAGCTATAACACAGTGACTTGCTTGGGTTTAAATTCTACCTGATCCATTTTCTGGTAGGTGGCCCTGGACAAGTCACTTAACCTCTCCGAGGCTCCATTTACTCATCTGTAATATGTTGATAATGTTAGTACCTAAATCTTGAAATATTTGGAGGATCAATGAGAAATAGAACCCAATCAGGAATTTATAAATTTTAGGGTGTTCAGAGCACTGTCAGAGAGCCCTTGGCCTTCACTTCAGCATTATGCAGCTCCTGTGCAAGTCTGGATCTGTAAGTTTTTCCTGTAATCTGCAGTGCTTTAACCACACTGTCAGGAATTTCTCCTTAAACCACCCACTTCCTACCTAGTGGAACACAGGAGACAAAGGTAGAATTGAACACTGAAGTCCAAAGCTACTGAGCCAGATTCCCTGATTTAGGATCCTTCTGGGCAAGTCACTAACTCTCCAACCTTGGTTTTCTTCATTTGTAAAATGGGAACACTGATTCCTCATTGAACTGCTCAGACCGTCAAGTAAGAGATGCAGCCCTAGCTGATTTACACCTACGATCTCATATGGCCCTTGCTATCATACTATAAATTAGGAATGGTTGCCCTCTTTTACAGATAAGTAGACTGAGGCTCAGAGTGACGTAATATAACCTTACAACAAGATAACTGTTTCAAGTGAAAGCAGTAACATCTCTGAGGAAGCAGTTAAATCTGAGGAAGGTCATGCTCTCTGCATGGCAAGGAGTGCCAGCCTTGAACGCTGACAGTACCCCATATCCCAGTAGTGGCAATTGTCATCTGTTTGTTTGCAAATTAGAATTCTTTCATTGGATTTTTTTTTTTTTAAGTACTGAAATTCCAGTGTGGCTCTGCTGTGTTATTTGTCCTAAAGAAATTAATGGGCAGAGTGAAGGATCCCAGTACAGCTCAGTGGACCCAAAAGTGGTCCCTTCCACGTTCAAGGTGTGCTCAGGCTCCATCTACCCCTCCTGGAAGGGAACAGTCAACATTGAAGCTTATCATTTACTCCTCCCTGTAGTGGGACTAGGTGGACCCTGGCCAGAGATGAGAGGCTGGAAAAAAAGGTCATCTGTGATCTCCTGCTGCCCTCTAGTGCCTGCGTTAGATGACTGCTCTGGGGAAAAATGTGTTCTTCCATGCCCAAGAGTGATTACTGTGTGCAAAGCAACTTGCAAGGAGCTGAGGACAGCAGGTAAGACAGTAAAGGACTTGGCTAAAATACGAGGAAGCCTCGTGTAATGACCAAATGGGTTATAAAAAGTAATTGCTTAGAAGGCCTATTCAGTGCCAGGTTTGCAGCCAGGCGATGGGGGTGGGGGTGGGGGGACAGAAAACAGAGGGGTGAAATTATGAGCAATGATTTGTTTCAATCCCAGCAGTACCCAAGTACAGAAGTTTTACTGAGTGTATCTGCTAAGGAGAAAAAGCCAGACGAGAAGCAGAGAAGACAGACTGGAGATGAGACAGAGAGAAAAGATAAGCAATGGAGCAGAATCCTATAGGAACCAGGAAGAAATGGAGTCCCAGGGAGCACAGGAAAGGATGTGGTGTGAATGTAAGACAAATCTAAGCTGGAATTTCATCACAGAATCAGGGCCTCTGGGCACAGCTATGCACACTGTGTATGTACATGACAAGTAACAAGGCAAAGGTCAGCCACACTAGCCATGCCTGTGACCACCGGATCAAATCCAAGTGGAAGAGCACTATTTCCTGATTTATACAAAAGCTGACAGAGCCTCTGCTCTGTTATGTTTACTTATTATAATTTTTTTTGCTCTATTATGTTTAAAGTAAAGCTAGTCTCACCGACAGTACAGAGTTGTTAGAATCCAAGATAATGTGTGTTCATGCCACCCAAGAAATTTTAGTTCTTACTGTTACTACTATTATTATAACAACCTAGTTTTATTTTTAAGATATGGTGGGATAAGTCCTTGAAAAGAAAGGAAAGAGTAGAAAGGAAATTCACTTTTTCTGAGTTTCCATTCTTTTTTGCCAAGCACAAGAGCTTATGAATCTCACTGGTTCCTCATTAACAGTGCTTTTGGACTAGGGGGTATTACCATTGTTATAACCATATTTTACAAGTGATAAAACAGAAGTTCTGAGAGGTGACAGAACGCAGTCAAAGGCTATTAGGTATTCGGGGCAACTCCAAAGCTGATTTTCTGTCCAGTGGAGCACAGAAGCACCATTAAGAGGAGGCCTGTCTTCTACCTGAGATCCTTCTCCCTCTTTCTTAAAAACTCTGCTCAAAACTTACCCCCTCAAGGAAGTATTCCAAGATTAGTTCATCCCAAATTCTATTCTCCCCCCACTAGCTTCTTAGGCAAGGGGTCAACAATTAAATGCTCGGAAGGAATCATTCCTGGATAAGGCTTAGGGAATGAAGGTCTCTGGAATGCTAGAAACCTGCTTCAGACAGAGGCTCCCAGATCATGTTGCTTGGAAATGACCTTGAAGCAGTAGAGCAGGCCAACAAGACGTACTGGGTCACCTTGCGGCCAGCAGATTACCAGATTTGGACATCAAGGAGACTGTGACCCTGAAGTGGGGTCAGTTGGACGCTCTGGTGTGTCACACTTCTAACTCTTTCCATTGAAATCTTTATACTCAGGTTAAAAGTTCATCTTTAAACATGCTGACCAGCATACTTTTGGAGAACAGATTCAAGGTGAGTTACTTCTCTCATTAGCATCCCTCTTCTCTGTAGCTGTGCTGCTAGGGATAGGGAGAGAGACTAATGGGCCCGCCCATCAAAAAATAAAATAAAAATAAAGGGCTAAGACCATTAAAGACTCCTTGTCATACTGCTGAGGAAAGCAGTAAAATTAATATTAATAATAGCTATGGGGCTCCTGGTGGCTCAGTCTGTTGAGTGTCCAACTCTTGATTTCAGCTCAGGTCATGATCCCGGGGTCGTGGGATCAAGCCCCACGTTGGGCTCCACACTGAGCATGGAGCCTGGTTAAGATTCTCTCTCTCTCTCTCTGTCCTTCTGCCCTTCTCCCCTGCTCATGCTCTATCTTCTCTCTCTAAAAAAAAAAAAAAAAAATTAAGTAACAGCTATGATTTTACAGGGACATATCACAGCTTAGATGTTCTGTTATTTACTATGCGTACATTGTCTTCCTGTGGTCTGTACAAATCTTAACAATAATGAGAAGTAGGTTTTGTTATCACTTTTTAAAAGATGAAGCAATGAAAACCTGAGCCGAAGTCAGACGCTCAACAGACTGAGCTACCCAGGTGCCCCGAAAATAATTATCTTAAGTAGCTTCAAAATGCAGCAATTTTGATTTTATGTTTAATGAGAAATATTCCAAAGTGGGTGGGGGGAGATCTGCAAATAAAACTTAAACTAAGATTTATTGCAGTTATAATATTGATATTGTTATTTTGAAACTATTATGGATATAATGTGGGCTATAGCAAATAAATAAGCCATTACCTTACCATCACTAGGAACTAATATTATAAGCAGAATAGGCAACCACTTCAGGTACAAAGAAGTTGAGAAAAATTCTGTACACTGAAATTTCCACTGCAAATCATACAAACTTATGATTCATTTTTATCTCTTTAAAAATAAGCATTTCACAGTTGTCTCCACTGAAAAGAGATAGAAATGATGATGAGCTAATAGCAATGAGTATCCCTACTGCCTAGACTCTTGTTTTGAAGTACCATTGCCCGCTAAAAGAAACAAAAGATTCTTGGGAAAATTCCTTATTCCAGCTCTGGAAGAGGTATGATACAGGCTGTGCCTGGGACACATTGCTGTGCCAAGAAGCAAGATCTGCCAAAGACTGATGTGGTCATTTCAAAAGGACATAGAAACCCACCTAGAAGGCCTCACACTGACCTAACATTGAATAAACTAAACATCAAAGAGAATGATGACTCCAATTGATTGAAATGGATCAAATAAATAAGTTTCCTGTAATTCATCATGTACTTCAAACCAAAACCAAAGCCAAATCTAAAACCAAAAAGCAAACAAAACCTATTGATCACCATTGAGGATGGCTAGGACACTAGGTCATTATCTGAAAATTGATAAAGGAATCCAGTATTAATCAAGCTTTTTATCAGGGTAACTACCTTTTTCTTTATGGTAATACTGCCAGTAATAAGAGGCTGGAAGAATGACAGAATTACAAAATTGCCATTTTACAAGCTCTAATAAAACAGGAGATCTAGACAGCTCTCATCAATGAATCCTAAAATCATTAGAAGAAAGGCTGATGGGAGAATGTCTAATCAGTGGATCAGATGTATACCACCTAAAATGCTGATCAATCTTAATATCGTTAAATGTAGTAAACCAGACAATTAAATACCTTTTCTATGATGCCAGAGAAAGCACACAGCACAGCCTGTATGCTGGCATTCTTTGGGCCTATGCATAAAATTCAAGAGTCTGTGAACTTCTTTAGGGGAAAGAAATACATCTTTATTTTAAGAATCCTGTAAATTCAATTTAGCATTTTCTTAAATTATGAATGAAGGCACAAACTATAGTAGTATACCACTTCCAATGACTTTGATAACCAAATTCACATATATTTCTATCACATTACAGTCTTTACAAATACAGGTATTTCCAAATACTTACATTCGGTACTACTTAGAAATTATAGGTTATTACACTCTCCACTACATCTTGTTAGTAATAAAGAAGTACAGAATACATTACTGATCTGGGTTTTTTAAAAACAATATTTTGACAACTACCTGATATCATTTCTTTCTTATATAGTTTCTATAAATTTAATTTTATGAATTAAAAACATGATTCTGATATAAGTGGGTCTGCAGTCTTCATTCAGTCTACACAATGGGTTCATGGGACCAAAAAAAAGTAGACATTTTGATCCTTACTTAAACACACTCATAAAAAAATAAAACTCATAACTTATAACATTTTTGAAGCATTTAAAGAATTTTGAATATGAACTGCTAGATGTGATAATGATGCTGAGAGATGATGTTAAAAAATAATCTTCTGTTAGAGACACATATTGAGATATTTAAAGGAGCAATGATATTCATATGGGATTTGCTTTAAAAGACTCCAGCAACAAAAAACAAATTGGGAGTGGGATAGCTAAAGCAAAATTGGTAAATTATTGACAACTCTCATTGCAGGGTGATGGGCACATAAGGATCCACTATACCATTTCCCCTCCTTCTGTGTGTGTGTGTGTGTGTGTGTGTGTGTGTGTGTGTGTACTTTTCTTCATAAAACACAGGGAAAAGAGGGCTGCCAGAGATACCACAAAATCAGTAAAGGCAATTATTGCTGGGGAGTAAAATGAGGAGGCATTTTTTGCATCTACTGCATGTACTGTTTTGTGGCTTTCTTCTAAGTACATTTTCATTTGCATTATATTTAAAATTGAAAAAATAGCAACCAAATATTCCTACTTTTGTAAAACTAAATTAGAATAATGGTTAGCAATGACATGATAAAAATATATAAGGTAGAGATGGGCAGGGGCTGGGGAAAGGAGACTGTCTGTGTGCTGCCAGCCAGTCTGACAGACTGCCACTTGATGGTGTGGGTGGTGAAAACCACCATAAAGAAAAAGGTGGATGAAACCCTGGAGCTAAGATAACAGGAAATATGGAATGAGGTTGGATGTGGTCTTAGCAGGAATAAGGCCCATGGGAAATTTTTCAGTATCCCTCACTTAGCGCTGAGTTGAGTTGAGGTTGATGACCGCACACAGAGAATGTTCTCTGAGCAAGCCTCCTAATGCTACTAACATTTATCAAGTACCTACTCAGTCAGTGATTACTGCTGACCTTTGACTACAGGTATTAGTTCAAACTATCAGAAAGTGGGTCTGTCCAGTGGACATAAATGTGTATGATATTAAAATAAAGCTTCAAAATTCTGAACAAACTATTTCCATATCAGGTCAAGAAAATGAAAAAAAAAAAACCCTCCTTGCACAAGGACATTTACATAACCTTATTTGTGACGGTTAAATGTTCAGTGATGGGCTTCTCAACTTGACAAAGTCTTACCTGGCCCGTTTGACAACTATGAATGCCAAATATATATATATATACATATATTATATATATACATGTATATTTATATATACATATGTATATACATGGGTGTACATGTGCGTATACATGTATATATATATATATATATATATATATATATATATGTTTCAAACATTTTCCCATTTTAAGTAAATATGGAAAATTACCTTTATTAAAAAAACACTTGGTGGATACCCAACAAGGTCATAAGTATACACAAACAGATTAAAGGAAAACCTTGTAAATGTCTACATTTACATGAATATAACCAACGTAATGGTTGTATTAAGGTGATGAATAAAGTTGACTCTTTTTATATGCTCTTTTATGCTGTAAATTTAAATTGAAGTCAAACATCTTGAGCACCTACCATGTACTGGGTGCAGGCCAGACTGAGAAATATACAGGCACTAAGTATGGCATATGTAGATGAATATCAGAGTTTCAGCAGAAAGTGGACTAACGACAGGGGGACAGACAGATAGTAGATAGGGATATGTAAATAGAATAAGAGATTGAGAGAAGGGGGAAAGGATGGAGCCTCTAAAATGGCCTGCAATGATCTCATCTTCTTGATACACACTGCCTATTACAGTCTCTTCCACTAGAGTAACTTGCTTTGAACCAACAGAATATGGCAATATGGGATGTCACTTCTGTGATTAGGTTACAAAACACTGTGTCCAGACCCTCTCTTGCTTTGATGAAACAGGCTTTCATGGAGTGGTTCACATGTCAAGAACTGTTGGAAACCTCCAGACAAAAGGCAGCAAAGAATGAAGGCCCTCAGTCCAACAACCTTCAAGAATTGAATCCTGCCATCAACTACATAAATGATCTTGGAAATGATCCTGCCCCAGTCAAACCCCAGCCCTGGCTAAGTGGACTGTAGTTTTATGAGAGTCTGTGAAGCAGAGAATCTCTGTGCTCAGATTCCTGACTCACAGACTATAGACTAAGAAATGTGTTGCTTTAAACCACAACACTTTGGGGTAATTTATTTTTCAGTGATACATAAGTGATAGATATAGAGAGATACAACTTTATTATATCATTTCATGGAAACTCTAGCAATTTGAAACCTCTAGAATCAAACAAATTTGGTTAGGATATAGTAAGAGTTTTAACTCCTTCCATTTTCTCTTTCATATTCTATAAACACAAACTCCTCTTCCTCCTCAGAATTCATTGGTAATAAGGGAAGAAGGAGAGAATATTTTGTCAAGAATACAATAGATCACAGTAATACAATAATGGCAATAGTAGCTAACATTCACAGAGCACTTACTCTTTACCAGGCTGTGTTCTAAAATCTTGAGCTCTATTAAGTCATTCAACATTCACAACATTCCTATAGGTCATGACTATTATGCCCATTTTGCAGAGGTAGAAAGTAAAGTACAGAGGGACTAAACACCTTTCCTTTGTTTTGGGGTGTGACAATGAACCAGGTTATTTTTTTTCGTAATTTTTATTTATTTATATCTATGCCTACTTCCAAAATTTTTTAATTTTTTCATCATGATAAATGTACTCTTAAATCCCCATCGCCCATTTCACCTGATCCCCCACCCACCTCCCTTCTGGTAACCATCAGTTTGTTCTCTGTAGCTAAGAGTCTGTTTCTTGGTTTGTCACTCTGTCTCTCTCTCTTCATCTTTGTGTCATTTGTTTTGTTTGAAGCAAATTCTCTAAGGTTCCACAGCTTGTCAATTGCAGCAAGTTACCAAGCTTCACTTCAAATCGTCTTTCCCTCAAAATAACTTCAAGGTAGGGTTGAAGGACTGGGTTTCCAAACAGGCCTGACTCCAAAGCCCCTTTGGAGCTTGGTATGCAATGGTGGAGTTAAGAAAACTTATTTATCAAAAGCACGATAAATTAAACATTACTACAAGTCAGGGAACATCCTAAAATGTAAATGCTTAACATCTAATATTTCTCATTTTGCCCCTCAAAATCCTATGAGTTAGCTATTGCTCAGTTCTCATCTTTAGGAAAATAAAAAAGACGTTAAACCAGAAATCTTAGCAAATGGAGAAAACAGTGCTTATCTCATAGAGTGATGCTATCAGTTGAATTGTGTCTCCCAGAAAGATAGGTTGATAGCCTATGCATTAGGATGAGACTTTATTTGGAAATAAGATCATTGCAGATGTAATTAGTTAAGATCATATTGGGGTTTTAATTTTTTTTTTTAATGTTTTATTTATTTCTAGGAGAGAGAGAGAGACAGCGTGAGCAGGGGAGGGTCAGAGAGAGAGGGAGTCACAGACTGAAACAGGCTCCAGGCTCTGAGCTGGCAGTCAGCACAGAGCCCGACGCGGGGCTCAAACCCACGAACCGCGAGATCATGACCCAAGCGAAAGTCGGACGCTTAACCGACTAAACCACCCAGGCGCCCCAATATTGGGGTTTTAATCAGGTACGATGGTGGTCACACTTAATCTGACTGCTATCCTTCCAAGAAGACACAGACACACCCAATGAGATGAGGAGAATGGCATGCGAAGATGGAGACACACAGAGAGAAAATAACCACAAGAAGATGGGAGCAGGTATTGGAGTTACGCTACCACAAGCCAAGGGATGCCTGTGGCCACCAGAAGCTGGAAGGAGAAAGAAGGATCCTCCCTTAGAGACTTCAGAGGAAGCATGGTCCCACTAACACCTTGATCTCAGATTTCTAGCTTCCAGAACTGTGAAAGAATAAATTTCTCTTGCTTTAAGCCACCCAGTTTGTGATACAGCCTGAGGAAATCGATACAGGTAGTTTAAAAGTTACATGAAAAAATGATTATGTTAAAATGCTGAATAAATTGTAAAGTACTCCACAAAGAGTATTTTAGAAACGTCTCTGTGTATGAGGAATGCTAATATTGTGCCAGAGTATGCAAAGCCACAGAATTAAAATGAGTGCCTTTTCCCAGGGTATTTATTTTACTCTGAGACTTTTGTGGGAAGTGTGGTAATTAATATAACTGGTAAATAATTTAAACGTTAAAAAAAAGGAAAAGGACAGCCAAACATTTTTTTAAGAGAAGATAAAGGGTTTTTCATTGTTGTTGTTGTTTAAAGGCATGCTTGGATAATATCCTCAGACTGTCAGAGGAGTGCCACCAGCTCCTCTCTCCGATGGGGAAACATCAGTATAAAAATATGATTAGCCCCGAATTGAGACTTTGGGCTGAGAACTGTGGTTTTCAGAGTGATATCACCAGAGTTCACACTCTGTGATATCACACCCCATCTGGTCTGATAAGAGGGTCCAGGTGAGGTCTTAAGTTTGGGAAGAAACTCATGGACAGCAGCTCTCTCTCCCTGGCCTCTAACATGCGGACTGTTAGAAGTACACCCCAAGTCCCTATCCAGAAAGGTTTCTTGCCATTTTGGTGAAACAAGCCACTCAGACTCTCCAACATGGCAGAAACTCAGGACAAAGGGCAATTCCTGCTGTCCCCTGGCATTGCTGCCCAGAAGACCTCACTGGAGCGTGTCGTTGCCTTGACAAGATCATGCTCTGTGGTCAGAAATAATAGCCATGATTTGCCCCACATTCCTTGAATTCCTAAGCATTGTCATCTCTACTTCTTTTGGTTCTTACAATCCTCAATAAAACTGAAAGATAGCTCCTGTCATAAACTGTGAGTAGTCTTTAGATGGTGGTTCAGAGCATGTCCATGGGCTAACTGGCCTCGGTTTGCACCTCAGTCCTGTCACTTCCTAGAAGGCTACGGTAGGCAAACTATTTAGTCTTGCTGAAGCTCAGATGCCTCTTTGTAAGACGGAGCTACTAATCTCTACTTGAATCATTGCAGAGGGAACTGTGATGTGCGGTAGTATCTACCAAGTGTCTGGTATATTGCTGGTGTTCAAAAACTGGTCCCCTCTTACTCAGTGGACTCCCCCTACCCCCATCCCAAGTCATCCTGCAGCTAGAGTTAAGTGTAGGTCAGACAGGAAATGCAATTTGCTTAAAATCACATCTCTGAGTCCGACTCACTTACTCAGCAACTCTTATGTGCTGGGCACTGTGCTAACAGATGCAAACGGCCCTCCTCCCTTGGCTCCGAAGGGTTCTGTTTGCATCTGCTGGCTGGCTGCCAGTTTTGAGCAAAATCTGTCCCAGGGCCCTTCAGTCCCCAGCTGGGCTTCCTCTTCAGCCCACTCCGGACTCAACTTATTCCTGGTCTGTCTGGTCAAAACCCTGGGTGGCTATGGACTGCAAATATATCCTTGAGGTCTAAATAGTCCCTGAGCTCTATGCCAATCCAGGCATGCAGAGCCACCAGGCTTGTTCAAAGTATGCCATGAATATGCCAACCCAGACTCTCTTTGCCCTGACTCTTTAAAATGCTGGCACTGGGGCTCCTGGAATCAGCAGTCTAAAGAGTGTAAGACTCTTTTAATTATAATTAACAAAAATCACTGTTAATTAAGAGCAAACGACTATGTATTCATAATCTTGGTTAATCCTCATAGCAACACTTATTTCCATTTAGAAATAAAGAAATGGGCCAAGGGGATAAACAAGATCATTAGGGTAGGTTCTTGTCTAGTCTTGGGTCCCAATCTCTGCTTTACCCTTGTGAACACGTGGCCTTGCTGTTCAACCATCTGGGCGTCAGTTGCTTATCCAATAGGGTGGTTATGAGAATTAAGGGAGTCTGCATGGGAAGTGCTTAGCTGCAACCAGACACCCGGGTGCTCAAAGGTGGTCGTTTCGTTCCTGCTTCCGTTGTGTTATCATTATGCAGGGTCACATACTTATGTGGGGTTTCCAGGTCAGGCTCGGGCAGCCTCAACCCCCTCTCCCTGCTCCTACGCTGAGGTCTGCTGCACCAGCAGCTACTGGACCTGGAACTGCCCGAAGGGGCTACAGGTGCTCAGCGGCCGTAGGCCTGACTGGCCGGACCCTGGGTGTCCTGGAGGGCGCTTGGCTCTGCAGGGGCGGCAGCAGGTGCAGAGCGCGGGGCTCTACTTAGCTCTGCCGCTGCCTCCGCACCAAGCAAGGAAAAGGCTCCTCTCCCAGGAGCACTGGGTCCGTCGCAGGAACTCGACACCAGGCAGCCGCCAGTCCCAGGTAGAAACACAGAGCCCCAGAAACGAGCTCTGTAGGCGAGTCCAGGCTCTGCCCCCGCCCCCGGGGGAAGCCGTACTCCTTCCCCGGTGCCTCCTCGCATGCCCTGGCTGCACTTCCGAGACGCCCTTCTGCCAGGGGCCAGGCTCTGCCGAGGCCAGCTCCTGGACGTCATGGGTCCGCGAAGCGGGAACCGCACACACTGGAGTCACACGCCAGTTCTGGTTTAGCTGCGGACTCGCTGAGGGAACCTGGGCGGGCCGCTGTCGCCTCAGTTTCCCTGTCCGCACAAGCGGAACACAAGGCGGACGCCCGCGCTAAGTCCCCGCACGTTCCCAGCTGGGAGCCAGCCTCTACTCTGCCGCTGGGCCGCGAACACTCGGGTCCGCGTGACTACAAGCCCCAGCATGCCCCGGGGGCGGGGCGCGGTGACGGACAGACGGTTGGGCGAATTAGCGCCCGCCAAGGGGCGCGCGGCGGCGCGTGCGCAGAGGGCAGCGGGCGGGTGGGTTGGCGGCGGTGGAGGCGTCGGAACCGCGGGCGGTCAGGTAAGGGGCGGGAAAGAGGGTCTGGGACTAGCGTCCGCTGCCAGCGTCGCGGGCTGTGGCTGAGCGGCGGGGCGGGGGGGCCGCGCTGGCGTACATCGGCCGGCCCACGCCCGACTGGCAGGGTCTGGGGGCCGGATCTGGGGGCAGGACCGGGGTGGGGGTGGGGCTGCGAGGGACAGGCTTGGGAGTGATTCGAAGGGGCAGAGGAGCTCAGAGGAGATGCAGCTCCGCTGGGAGGGGAGCGAGCGAGGGCCTCTCCCAGAATACCCGGTGCAGCATCTCGAGAGGTCTGAGGTAATGCGGGGGCCCCGAGGAAAGAGGGGTGCAGCATCTGGGAGATGGGAGGGTATCTGAAGGCCCTGAGGCATCTGCGGTGCAGAATTTCGGAAATAAAAAGGAATGTGGGGGCTCTGATGAGATTTCGGGTGCCGCATCTCAGGAGGTAGGAGGCAACCTAGGGTCACTAGGCATCTGAGGGACCAAAACCTGAGATCAGAGAGAGCAGGGCCTTCGGTGGAAGCGTTTTCCAGATGGGATCTGGGGAAAATTGAGGGCGTGAGTTCTCGGGGGAGTCAGTGGGAGGCAGTGTCTCGTTTGTAAGAAGGGACCAGGCTAAGGTTTGAAGGCAGCACATGACATGGGGTGGATAAAAGAGGAAGGAGCCGGGCTTGAGGCCGGCAGACTACCCGATGGAATGCAGGAGCTGGGAGCTCAGATTGACGGGGGTGGGGCAGAAGTCTGGAGTGTGAAGTTGGGGTGTTAATGCTGGGGATGCAAGGCTGAAGGCTGCAGAGATTTGGAAACAGATGAAAGGATCTATGTCAGAGGGATTTGGGGCACATGAGTGAAGAATTGGTAAGGGCTGCAATATAGAGCCCCAAAAGGCTAAATTCTCTATTTTAAGATGGTTGGGGATTTAGGGAAGGCTGAAGGACAGGATTGAAATAATACTAACTGGGTTATAGAATGAAAGGGCTCTAAGGACCCTGAATAGGTTTTATGGATTGGCGTCTTGGGCAGCTAAAAGAATTTTCCTGAAATCTGCATGGGAGGCAATGGGAGTACTATGCCAGAGTCCCAAGGACCTGGGGGTAATGTATGAGACTGGATTTGAGTGTGTGAAGCTCTGCAGAGTTCAGGGGTTCAGCAGCTGAGTCAGAAGTCTTCAGAGATCAGGACTCCTGAAGGAGCCTGAGGACCTCCCTCCCTCCCTCGCTTGCTCCCCAAAGACCGCTGCTCACAGGGTACCCAGGGTACTGCCGCTAACTCTGACCCCAACCCGGGCCACCAGAAGTGGTAGGATACAGTGCTTCAAGGAGGCATGAAGCGGGAAGCTGTTGAAGGTCATCTGCCCAAGTGTTCTTTCCCCTGTCCCTCCAAATTGTGACAGCAGACAGTATGGGGGACCTCCAGGTGGAGCAGAACAAGATCTCAGGTCTTATTGTTCTTGCTGGTTACATGAGTAGATTGAATTAATCCCGCATAAGGTCTACTACAGCTGCAAGAGGCAGTGTGGCTCTGTGAGTGAGGTGTTTGGGCTGGAAGAATGACAGGGAAAGGAGGGACACTGATGTGTGGGGTTCTAAAGTGCATGTATTGGCCATCACAGTGGGGGATGGGGGCTACTGGCCTCTTGTAGGTAGACACCAAGGGCACCGTTAAAGACCCTACAGTGCACTGGAGAGCCCCCGCAACAAGGAATTACCTAGCCCCAAAGCTGGGGAACTCTGCTCAGGATGTTCTGGATTCAAATCCTGGCTCGCTCTGTCTCTCTGTCTCTCTTCCCTCCTTTGTCATCTTGAATGAATTGCTTAACCTCCTCGCGCTTGGCTCTTCCTCTGTAACATGGAATTAATCACCAGACGACATCACAGCTGACGTGAAGATTCAGTGGAGGTAAATCAGAGTGTGCCGTGCCCGGTGCACAGCAAGCACCCAAAATTTAGTAATTTATAATTTTTGTATGTGCTTTCTCGGTTTTCCTACCCGCGCCACTAAACAGGTCCTACCATATCCAGTTGCACACATGAGGAAACTAAGGCTTGGGAGGTGACTTGTTTAAGGTTCCCTAACCAGGAATGGCAGAGCTAGGCTCATAGTCAGGGCTCTTTCCTTGCTGGACTTTGCTTCGTCTTACTGTCTCAGCCTGTTCCCCTCGAATGAAAGAATTGTCCAGGGAGTATCGCTGAGTATCCAGCTGAACTCTAAAAGGGACAGAACTATCTCAATTAGGTAGGGAGTAGTCCTGGACTTTGTTCCTGATTTGCTCTTAGACCAGGACCAGTGGGCAGATCAGGGGAGGAGCCTGAAGTTAGATGGGATGAGGTGCTAGAGACTAAAGGGTGAGGTGTAGAGGGCATCGGCTTGGTAAACAACAGCAACAACCACAACACTTCCCAGCAGGGACTGAAGCTGAAGGCACTCACACTCTGGAAAGTAACTCCTGGTTCTAAATGAGGTCTTGGGTTTCCTTCCCCAGGGATAGAGTTGTGGCATCTGGTCTGTCAGCTCCAGGACAAGCTAGGGCATTGCTGAAGCCAGTTCAGAAACACAGTAAGACTGCATCAGAAGGCAAGAGATTTAGCTGGAATACTCCTGCATACCGCTATGGAAAGTAGGGGATGGGAATCGAACCAGCCTGGGAGTCCGAGGCTTCAAGCCCCAAATCCCTCCTCTGCTGCTAATTTACTAGCTCGTCTTGGACATTTCTTAGTAGCCTCTATTAAAAATAAGAATAGCAACCATTTACTGTTTATTATGTGCATCAACTCAGGTAATTCTCCCAGTGATCCTGCCAAAAAATGTAGATGTTATTCCATATTTTGCGGATGAGAAAACTAATAGGTTAAATGCTTTACCTAAGGCTTCGTAGCACAGCGGGATGTGATCCTCATTCTGCCTGACTTCTAAGTTACATTATACTAGTTTTATTAGAATGGCTTCTCCAACACGTACAGCCTGTACACCTGTGTCTGGAGAGTTTGGTAGTCAGGTTTACAAAGCTCTTTAGGCAGACCGCTGTCCCTGCACACTGATGCGCTGCCTCTGTGACAGTCCCTCCGTTTTGTCCTTTTGGTATAACAGTTTGACTTAAAAATCATTCCCAGGTGCCTTTATCAACCTCTCAGCCAAACTGCCGAGAGCGGGCGGCCGCCTCATCAGCTAGGGAACCGTAACGGATCTTCTGAGTTGATGTGGTTTTATGACTGGGAGTTGACACACCTGGATTTGAATCTCAGTTCTACTCCCTGCCAGCTTTGAGACCCTGTCGCTTTTCTCTGAACCTTGGTTTCCTTATTTATTAAGAGGGAATAACAAACATGTATTTCACAGTGATTATGAGAATAGGAGATGATGCATAAAAGATGCCTGACGTTCAATACATGGTAGTTTCGTAAGAGCACTTATAAGAGGAAGGCATTGCTAGAAGGAAACTGAGGGTTGCTTTGCTAAATTTCAGTGACCCTAGCAGCCGCCTGCCAGTCTCCCCCAAATTGCCATCCCCTCCTCTACCTTTCCCAGGATCTGCTTCCTGATCCTTCCATCAAAAGCTCACGGTTAAGTGAACATGTATTGCATGTAGATCCTGGAAGTGGAAGAGGGGTGGGTGAGTCGAGAGGAGTTGGAAGTCCTCTGAGAAAGGACTGTTGGTTTTTCCCATCGAGAGTCTTTGTCACATTGGCAGCATTGGTACTAAGTCCAAATGTTTGTGGAGGATGCAAGGGAATCTTTCCAGCGCCTGCAGCTTTAGAAGAAGAGGACAAGTGTCTTTCCAGCAAACTCTGTTATTGATTTAGCCTATTCTTGACATACTTTAGCTGAGGTTTCCTTTTCTACAAACATTTTCTTTTGAGTTCTGTATGTCTCAGACTGGTACAGCTTTGGTCGGGTCATGCTTGTGTTTCCCTATAAGCTCCTACTTGTTCAGTTTCTCTTAGCTGTTTGCAGGTACCTTAAGTGCCCTGAGTAAATAAACTACAGACCCTCTTCCACATATAAGACTAGGTCAGCATCACGTGTGGGCCTGGCTGACTGTTAAAATCACTCCTGCTAGCACCTCCCAGAAAGGGACGTTGGGGGCACAGAGATGGTTGTGCACTCAATCTGCATTCCATCCAAATGCAAGAGGAATAAATACAGTTTAGAAAGGAAATGTGATAAGCCTTGCAAACCTACCCCCCTTGCCAGAGCAGAGCAGAGTGCCAGTGGTGGGTGAACTTTTCTGTCTTGTGAAAGGAATTGTAGTTACCATTTTACATATTTTCTGGTTTTTAAGTAAGGAGCTCTGTTCATGTTTGGGTTTGTTCAAAATTACATCCTGGTATTTTTATGGGGCTAGACTCAGTATGTGCTCAAATAGACTGGTTTAATTAATTGCCTAAAGTTCTTCAGTTCTGCTGATGGCCTAAGGGCCCGGGAGCTGACACATGTGTGACCTTTAGTCATCTCCAATCTTTTGATTTGGAGCTCAGGTAAAACTCTTTAGTGAAGGCTGAGAATTTTTACTTTTGAGATTTACATATCTGATATCTTCCATACATATGTCTATTGAAAAGCGCCTATTCTTTTCTCATCAGCTGGGCAGTGGCTGCCGGTGCACTATTATAAATACCGCATAGTTAACTGTATGCTTCCCTTGGTGCGATACAAAGTGTGTTATTCATGTAATCCCATTTAATCTTTACAATAACCTTGTGAGGCAGATAGTATCATAAACCCGTTTCCTTAGACCACCAACTAGAGAGGTTACTTAACTCGTCCAAGTCTCCACAGTAAGCAGTAGGGCCAGGACTGAAATCTGGAAAGCCTGATTCCTGAGCCCGCTTTCTCACTCTGTATAATCCTGGTCATCTCCAGTTCCTGTCTTTTAGGCTTAGTTCTCCCGTATGATTAACAAGTTCTTGATTTCTCTCTCCTGATCTCCGTTTACTCATCTGTTTTACTCTTTTAGATCACTGCTAATTCTAGCATTCCATATTTAGTCCCCACTAGAAGGAGCCTTCTTTTCTGGGAAAAAGAGTTGTGAATTCATGTGCCTGTCAGTTTCTAGCATGAATACCTAGTGTCCTCCATCAAAATCTTTCAAAGCTGGCCAGTCCTTTTATTAATCTTTACATGCTTTTATATGCCATGGAAAGAAAGATGCATCATCATTTGAAAATGTACTTTATAAACAGAGTGCTTGGTTTATACTAGTACTAGTTGTTACTGTTAATAATACCATTGCTGATTATTACTAAAACTATGATAAATAGCAGTTTTTCATTTCATACTTGCCAGTTTCCAGTCTAGGCACTTTGTATGCATTATCCTTAATTTCTCACTTTTTGTAAAGTAAGAAAACAAATGTAGTGAGGTTAAATAACTTGCCTGTTGTCCCACACCTTGAAAATGACAGTGCTCATTTGATCCCAGTTCTGTCTGACTTCGGGGTTCGTGGGTTTCTGTTTGCCTTTTTTTCCCCCTCCTGCTATCCTGGTTGTTTAAATCATGGACAGGGGAAAGCCTAGTGGTGCCAGAAGTGGCTGGAGTAGGCTAGGGTAGGGACTATAGAGTTCTCCTGGGCCTTAGGGCACCTGGACCAAACACAGATTAAAGCATAGATTCTCACCTGAAGAGCTGGCCTGGTATCAGTAGGCAATGTGCAGTATTAATCACGAGATCCGAGCAGTGATGGGACAGTGCATGGACTAAGGTGAGCATCAAGAGTTGCCAGTGGAAAGACACAACAGGAAACATGTTCCAGGTATCATGAAGGCAGACAAGATTATTGTGAAGAACGTGTTGGGGGTTCATTCTGTTTTTAGATTTTGTATCTGGCAGAAAATGGGCAGCTAATTTGGAAACTTGGGATCGTTAGACAATTCCTGTCACCCATCTAGCCCTTGCAGGGATACTGAGTTTGAACTGACTTTCCATCTGGATCCCTGTCAGGATTAACAGTAATGGTTAGATGCATGCTTCTGGAAGAGGGGGAATGTATGTGCTTGTCACACAGAGCTCTGTATCAGGCAAGGATCCTACCGAAGGCAGTGTTTTCAGCTCATAGAGATGGGAGACATGGTTTCGGCTTTTTCCAAGTCTGAGGTATATACCCGATGCTCTCATGATGGCAACTCCTGCTTTCCTGGCAAAGCATGCCAGCCAGCATTAGAGCAGGAATCCTTGACACTCTCTCCTGCCTCAGAGAGCCTGGTGAAGCTGCAGACAGCTGAGATATTTTGGGATATGGATGTAGGCATAGTAAATTCAGTTTTTAAAGTGGTTGGCTTAGACAGGGAGGCAAGAAGCTTTTTAACTGAAGGAGGTGGTACGATATTCCAGAAAGCTGGGGAAAGAATTTGCTAGTATTTTTACAAGTTGGCAGACTTGTTTAATTAGATGATCTGCAGTGCCAGCTTTGGGAAGAACAGATGTCCCTTGCATTGTAAGGTGACATGCTCTTGATCTAAACACCAAATGTTGCCCTCAGTCTGTTGTCCCAGATGATGGAAGAAGGGACTGAAGCTATTGGTTTAGAGCTAAGGTTTGCATGGATTCTGAGTAGAGGTGTCTATCAGTAGTTCCAAACTACTGTGCCAAGACCCATGGCATTTCAGAATTCAGTATTAAGTTTCAGATATTCACTTGAGACATTCTAGGTTCATGATATGTGATAATGTGTCATTTTATTGAGACATGGATTTGAATCATAATGGGTTGCAAGGCTGGTGTGTGAGAGTGGGTCACCCAGCTAATAAATCAATATAGCCCATGCTGTAGAAGCTAAATATCATAACACTAGTATTGTTCTTTTTTGTTTGTAGGGAAAATCCTATGCTGTAAGGCAGCAACTTTCCAGAGTATGGTCTGGAGAACACTTGTTAACAAGTGTTATATGCCAGTGTGGGGAAAGAAAAAAAGCTTGAAGTGATTCTGGGTTAAACAAAGTTAAAGGTTATCTGTACTGCAGGGTTTCACCATGTGTGAGCTTTGTGACCCTGAGCCAGTTTCTCTGAGCCTTAGTTTTTCCTCATGGTAAAACGAGATAATAAAAATAGCACCTGCTTTATAGGGGCATGAGGAGGAATAAATGAGATTAAGTATATGAAGCATCTAGTATGGTATCTAGCATATAGAAGGTACTAGATGTATACAGTTTCCCTTCCAGTAGAACGGAGTTGGGGTTTCAGAGAGGTTGGGTTGCCTTTGGATACTGTGTGTTTCTGCTACTGAGTATTTGTCAGATCGCGATGCAAAGCTAAATATGGCGGAGTTCTGTGATACATTGCAGAGATGCCCTTTCTTCTGTATGCATGGAGAAAGTTGATGACATTTGCAGTCTTTTTCAGCTTGCTGCATTGTCCTTAAAGCCCAGCTAACTTGCCCTCCTCTTCTCCTTGATGGCTGACCATCTGCGTATCAGGAGAGCACAGACGCATGACTGTAGAATTTGCATTTAAGAAGGGCTGCAGTTTATCCATGTGCCTCACCTTGTTAGATCTATTCATTCTAATTTGGGGTATAAATTTGACAATGATGGAGGTCTGCAGAGCACTGAGATCTCTGTTCTATTTCATGAGCATATGTGGATCAAGGTGGGTGGGAGTATTTATGGCATGTACTTAGGAGAAGCAGGGGGTGTTCTGGGCCAAAAATAAACAGTCTTGATAAGGCACTGCTGGTTTTTAGATCACTGGGCTTGAGTCTTCAGTTACTTCCACCAGTTTCCTACTTTTATCCACTCATCTTAGTGATTGTACTTCTGGAATATTGCTCCAGTGCATCTTCTTTTCATTTCCATCACTTGGTCTCTAGTTCTGGCTCCCCATTAACCTCTGCCAACCAGTTTTCTAACAGCTTCCAAACTAGTTTCTCTGCCTTTTCACCTACTCCATTCAAACTCTGATCGTATCAGTTCCCTGCTTCAAAACATGCATTGCTTCACTGTGCCCATCAAAATGACATCTAAAGGTCTCATTTTGGCTCTAAAGACTTCTTAGAATCATTCTCATAATCATACCAGTTACTTTAATCCACCTATATTATCCCACAATTTTAACCTTAAGGATGAGGGAAACGAGAACTAAAATTTATTTAAGACTTTTGTGGCACTAAGCCAAAACTTAGCATTTCTTACACTGCCTATATTATCTCATATAATCCTCACACCGACCTTGTGAAGGCGGTATTATTTCATGGTACAAATGAGGAAACAAATGTATAGAGGCGACAGGTTCTCTTTCTAATACCCTGATGCTCTTGCTCTTCCCCTTGCTTTCTAACCTTTATTAAGACTGCCCTTTGTCTGGTACTCCTTTCTCCCATCTCTACATATCTGTGTACCCTTCCAGAGATCGATCCAATGCCATCCCCCACCCCCACCAAAAATTCTGTTTCCCTTCAAGTTAGAGTAAATGCCTCCCAGCCTCCATTCTGCCTTGGCTATTATTTGCCTGCATGTCTTGTCTCCTTTCCTAAAGTTTGAGATCTGAAGGGCAGGATTTGTCTCCTTTCCTAAAGTTTGAGATCTAAAGGGCAGGATTTGTATCCTGAAAACCTATTATAGTACAGCACATGGTACCTAGTCTTAGTTGGGTGGATTGGTGAGTAGATGAGAGAATAGATGCATGAAAAATACACATATTTCCTGACCTAGCGTTTTACGGATCACCCTAGTTTGCTGTTTCCCCATATGCTTCCTAGGACCCCAAATGTGACATGGTAAACTCGATATAACATAATACAAAAGGCTCCATGTTTTTGTTTACATCGTTTTCTTTGCTTAAAATGCCTTTATCCTTCAAGGCGTTGTTTCTTTCCAGACCTCTCACAGAAGTGTCACTGCTTCTGGGAAGCCCTTCCCAGTTCCTGTGGGAACTGTTTGTTACTCCATCCACTGTGCACCCACAGAACTTTGTGTGTAGTCTTTTCCTGTAAGTAATTTTCTGATGTTTTCCCCCTAATACAAATGGAGTTGTGGACTTCACTAATCACTAACATTAATCCAGCATGATGCTTGTCATGGGCTGTACTAAGTGTGTCGTATTCATCATGCTGCTTAACCCTTCCAGAACCCATATAAAGTAGATGCCGTTATTACTTCAATTTTATAGATGGGTGACGGAGAAACTGAGCTTTGGGAAGTTGAGGCTCCCTCCTTAAGGTCATACAGCTAAGTATCAGAGACTTCAGAACCTGAATTCTTATCTACTGTGCAGTGCTTCATCTGTTTTATTTCCCCGCATATCCCCGTCACCTAACAGAGCCAACCTCAGTAAGTCTTTGTTAAATAAGTCCATGGCTGGATGAGTGATGGCAGCTGTTCTCTAAATGTTTCTTGAGTCAGTTAGCTCATATAAGCTGTGGAGTAATGGCTTCTTACTCTTATTAGCAGGCTTTGACCCCCGGAGCATGAACACCAAGCTGTTCGGTGCTGGGCTGTGTTAGCAGGTCCCTCAAAGGAATTGTGATGGCTGCAGCGGCGACAGCTTCTCACCTGAACCTGGATGCTCTCCGGGAAGTACTGGAATGCCCCATCTGCATGGAGTCCTTCACTGAGGAGCAGCTGCGGCCCAAGCTCCTGCACTGTGGCCACACCATCTGCCGCCAGTGCCTGGAGAAGCTCCTGGCCAGCAGCATCAATGGCGTGCGCTGTCCGTTTTGCAGCAAGATCACCCGCATAACCAGCCTCACCCAGCTGACGGACAACCTGACTGTGCTGAAGATCATCGACACGGCGGGGCTCAGTGAGGCCGTGGGGCTGCTCATGTGCCGGTCCTGTGGGCGGCGGCTGCCCCGGCAGTATTGCCGGAGCTGCAGCGTGGTGTTGTGTGAGCCCTGCCGGGAGGCTGACCACCAGCCCCCTGGCCACTGTACGCTGCCTGTCAAGGAGGCGGCCGAGGAGCGGCGCCACGACTTTGGAGAGAAACTGGCCCGTCTGCGGGAGCTCATGGGGGAGCTGCAGCGGCGGAAGGTGGCCTTGGAAGGGGTCTCCAAGGACCTGCAGGCGAGGTACAAAGCCGTTCTCCAGGAGTACGGGCACGAGGAGCGCCGGGTCCAGGAAGAGCTGGCTCGCTCTCGGAAGTTCTTCACAGGCTCCCTGGCAGAGGTTGAGAAGTCCAACAGTCAAGTGGTGGAGGAGCAGAGCTACCTGCTTAACATTGCCGAGGTGCAGGCTGTGTCGCGCTGTGACTACTTCCTGGCCAAAATCAAGCAGGCAGATGTCGCCCTCCTGGAGGAGACCGCTGACGAGGAGGAGCCCGAGCTCACGGCCAGCTTGCCCCGGGAGCTCACCCTCCAGGACGTGGAGCTGCTTAAGGTCGGCCACGTTGGCCCCCTCCAAATCGGGCAGGCTGTTAAAAAGCCCCGGACAGTCAACATGGAAGACTCCTGGGCCATGGAAGCCGCAGCTTCTGCGGCCTCCACCTCTGTTACGTTTAGAGAGATGGACATGAGCCCCGAGGAAGTGGCCGCCAGCTCTCGAGCCTCGCCCGCGAAGCAGCGGGGTGCCGAGACACCTGCCAACATCCAGCAGTGCCTCTTTCTCAAGAAGATGGGGGCCAAAGGCAGCACGCCAGGCATGTTCAACCTCCCAGTGAGTCTCTACGTGACAGGTCAAGGCGAGGTGCTGGTTGCTGACCGAGGCAACTACCGAATACAAGTCTTTACCCGCAAAGGCTTCCTGAAGGAGATTCGCCGCAGCCCTAGTGGCATCGACAGCTTTGTGCTGAGCTTCCTCGGGGCTGATCTGCCCAACCTCACTCCTCTCTCAGTGGCCATGAACTGCCATGGGCTGATTGGTGTAACTGACAGCTACGACAACTCCCTCAAGGTGTACACCTTGGATGGCCACTGCGTGGCCTGTCACCGGAGCCAGCTGAGCAAACCCTGGGGCATCACAGCCCTTCCATCCGGCCAGTTCGTGGTAACTGATGTGGAAGGTGGAAAGCTCTGGTGTTTCACTGTTGACCGAGGGGCAGGGGTGGTCAAATACAGCTGCCTCTGTAGTGCTGTGCGGCCCAAGTTTGTCACCTGCGACGCCGAGGGCACTGTCTACTTCACGCAGGGCCTGGGCCTCAATCTGGAGAATCGGCAGCATGAGCATCACCTGGAGGGCGGCTTCTCCATTGGCTCCGTGGGCCCCGATGGGCAGCTGGGTCGCCAGATCAGCCACTTTTTCTCAGAGAATGAGGATTTCCGCTGCATTGCCGGCATGTGTGTGGATGCTCGTGGTGATCTCATTGTGGCTGACAGTAGTCGAAAGGAAATCCTCCACTTCCCTAAGGGCGGGGGCTACAGTGTCCTTATTCGAGAGGGGCTCACGTGTCCAGTGGGCATCGCCCTCACTCCTAAAGGGCAGCTGTTGGTCTTGGACTGTTGGGATCACTGCATCAAGATTTACAGCTACCATCTGAGAAGATACTCCACCCCTTAGGGGAGAAGAGAGAACAGTTTCTTCTCCCTAGCCAGCTCCCTACCCACTCCCCACCCCCACCCTCATTCGTTGGATATCGGTGGTATTGTAGAGTGCACTTGGCCTATGTCTTCATTCCCGCGGGGTAGTCTTAGAATTTCAGAAGCTTTGTCGTTTAGTAGTTGTTTTTGTTTTGTCTGTTTTTGCATTATTTTCTTCCTAAATTTAGAGCTTTAACAGATGCATTGCCCCAAATAAGACATATGATATGGGGTTAGCTGAAGTTTGATTAGAATTTAGGTACCTCTGAGGCTTCAGTAGAGAGCCTCTTACCCCTGTATTTGAAATTTGCTTATACTGAATCCTTGATGATTTCCCTTTTGGCTTTGTTAATAATCCTGGTCCCATATTTCCCTCCTATTATAATGTGCTTTATCTGTGGTACTTTCTCTTCAACTCTGCATTTAGTGTGCATGCTCCTGTGGGGTCCGCCCCCCTTTCATTTCAGACATCACGGCCCTGTGGCACAATGTCTCCAGTCTCTTTACCTTTGCCAGAGTGAAAGCTCTTTCATTTAGTGCCAGCAAGGGAGATACACAGTCCTTTTGGGAAGCAGTACCTCTTGGCTCTGGGGGTTTGGGGCCATCTTGGATTGGTCTCTAATTGCAGATGTGACAGAGAATGGATTGACCCTAGTTGGTTGGTATTGAAGACTTCATCCTGGAAACTGCTTGCTTTTAAAGGAGCATATAGACTGGAATTCTTTCAAAGCACAGAAAGATGGGAATAAACACAAATGCTAATATGGTCAGTAAACACTCTTGGAGAGTTCATCATTTTTCATATTACCTCTCTCCACTGACCCGTGCTAAGAGTTTGCAGAACTGTACAACACAGGCCAGGGCCAGCAGAGTGGGGAGGTGGGCACATCATATTTTCATTACTAAGACAAAACTGTTGGGTCTTTATTCTGTATTTTCCTCAAGTGACTGCACAGTATTGGCTTTTGAGATTTATTTCCATTCCTCTACCAAGAATTAAATAATTGATAACTGTTTCTTCATCACTGGTGTTCATGTCTTTTGATTATTAAAATTTGAGAGATGGAGAGATTTAAGATTTGAGAGATGGAGAGAGATAAGTTGTGGCATGCTGTTTTGCTTCCATACCTGACACTGCATTCTTTGAGAGCATTAGGATCTACACTAGTCCAAATTCAGCCTAAGCCACCATTATGGAAAGATAATCCAAATCTTTCTCTCACCCACAGGTACACAGAATCAGCCCCCAAGGTCGGTAGAGTCACCAGCGCTCTGTTAGGAACTGAGCCTCTACCATTTGCTTTTATCCTTAAAATTACAGTTCAAAATGGAAGCAGTCTTGTCTTTAAAAAGACCAAAAGTGGACAAGGGAAACTGCGACAGGGTTTCTCAGGCTTTGTCTTTGCTAAGCAACGTATCCTACTCTTTAGATTCAGGGCTGATGGCAAGACAAATAACTATTACCTTGCTTTCTAAAGAAACTAAACTTGCTAAGCTGGGCTACTCAAAACTGTGTTTTGTTGTTTTTGTTTGTTGTTTGGTGGTAGTATTTTTTTTTTTTTTTTTTGGCCTGTGTTGTAATAGCTGTCAAAGAATAGGTAAGGAAATAATTGGTGAGATGTTGAACTAGTTTGTCATGTGCTTTTCACCTGGAGAAAGCCCCATGTTCTGACTATGAAATCACATCCAATTTCCAAAGATCGTATAATTGAGAAGAAATTGATCCAATTAAAAGTGCATCACAAATAGCTGCATGAGTTATTAGCACCACTTTATCTGTGACAGCACCTGGTAGGAGGAGATCTGTCTTTGCTGCCAGTGGGGAGTCGCTGAGGCAGTAACAGTGGTACAGGCCTCTGGCCCAGGGTCTGCAGCACAGAAAGGTACGCCGTGGGTTGGCTTCACGTAAACGGGCTGGAAGCCCTGTAGCCTCTGATGCTTTTGAAAGGAAGTGCCATCGCTAGTGTGTCCAGCATCCCGGGCTTCCCTTTGCCAAACTACACTCACTCCGTGGTCCTCAAGTTTACAGCCGGCATCTGCTGGCTCGGAATGGACAGAAGTGTCATCCGAATATTTTTCTTTCTTTGATGTAAATATTTTAGGCTGTGCTTAGTACAATCAATTTTCAATTATCTACTGTGTTAACTAAATTTCATACATAGCACCACCCCAGGACACTGTTTTCCTCAATTACAGCCATTTTTGTGTGTTGTTTGTTTGGAAGCACTGGTGCCCTTATTCAAATAAAGTCTCACATGAAAGTCTTCCACGTAAAGAAGACTTCCACGTAAAGAAGCACAGCTGCTCTAGGTGAAGCAGGTCTGTGGGCCTGGAAAACAGGCTTTATTTAGCCCCTCATCCAACTTCCTGCTTATTCTTACAAAACTCTTGCGAATCTACAGTACACGTTCTGAAAACCACTGCTAACCTTCCACGTGGCCATGGGCGAGTCATTTCACCTTTCCCCTTCTGGAAAATGATGGAAATGATTTTTCACAGGAACGGTGTAAAGTAGGAGACAATGGATGTGAAACTACTTGGATGTAGTTCTCAGCAAGTGATTGCTATTACTGTCTTCACTGAATTGTTCAAAAGAGCGGCAGGAGGCGGTCCAAGCACTCTAAACTTTACTTTCCCTCTTTCCTATTTTACAGGTTCCTAATTGCCAACCACAACTTTTCTCAGACATTTCCTTACCTCGTCACCTGTTCCTTTCTATTATCACTCTCCCTATTTTACATTTCTAGGATTGTAGAAATTGCTGTGAGCACATAGCATGGTGCCTTACACGGAATATATCTTCAGTTATTTAATTGGATGTTGTTTACTTGCTAATGATGATCGGTGTCCAGTAACCTTAGTCTTCTTAACATAGCCCCCGTAACATTGGACAAACCATTATTCTTAGGCAAGCCCACTTATAAGGTACACAAAAGACTAAAGGCCAACAAATTACTCATAGCTTGTTTACGTCCCTGCCTCCCTTTATCATTCTGAGTAATTAACACAACTTAAGGTTTTAGAGCAAGGATACATTCATTATTTGTTGAGTACCTACTGTGGGCCAGGCACTATGGGAAGTGTTCAGAAAAGAAAAAGATTAATAAATGATACGAATGCACCTACTCTTTCAGAAATTATTTCTGTCTTTCCTAAGACATTTGAAATCTAATGCTACGTTGCCCTGGACTTCCTGAAAGGCCAGGGATAGGCACTACGTGAATGATTGTAAGGGTCAATCCTAATGTACAATCCTAATGTACGTACACTCCAGCCTGAGACCGTCTGCAGGGGGACGCTCCATTATCCCAGCCAGTAAGATAAACTTGGCTGGAGTCCTACAGTGTTCCTGAGGGTAAGGCAAGTAATGCTTAAGTAGTTGTACTTTTAATCTAGTACTAATTAATGGCCTCTTAAAAGTGAAGTGTTACCCAGCTCTGTAACAGGGAAGTGGAAGGCAGAGCCTAGTGTGAAACTCGGGGCTCTGTCTTGCACCTGACTAGGCTGCTGATTTGTACTCCGGATGTACAGCCCCTCGAGGGATCTCAAAACAAATTACAGATATGAAATAGCAGATGCCTGGATGAATTTTACAAGCGGGGCAGTGGTGAGGTAGAAAGCTGCTTAGCAAAATGCATACTTACACTCCAGACCTATGGCTGTATCTTGTCAATATCATTAATATTCATGCTATCCTGGCCACGTCTGGAGTTAGTGAGGAAACTCTGGGACTGGCGATGTACTGTAGTGGAAAGTCACTGGACTTAGTCTGGGCCTGAATCACAGCTCTGCCTGTGACCTACCTAGGTGTCCTCAGGTGATCAACAGACATCTGCAACAGTTTCCCAATCTATAAAGAGGTTAGACTAGATCATTGGTAAAATCTCTTTTAGCTCTATGATTTTGATTAATTTTTAACCAACTAGATTGGCTGAGCTTTGCTGTTTTTGCCTAATTCTTGCTATAACTGTGTTTAGAGTGGTAGAAAGAACCTCCACTTTGTAATAATCAGCTCCGCTGCAGTCCAAGTACTTACCTCTGCCCCAACTACTGTAACTGTGGGTCACTTACTAGCTGTTGTCACTCTGCTGAACGGTCTCCTCATCTGGTGGCAGGCAAAGACAGTTTATGTTCTATAGTGCTTTTGTGAGAATCAAAAGATATAAATGGGATAGCATATGTAAAAGTACCTAACTCAGAAAGTGGGAGGTGCTCAGGAAACACGACTTCCGTCATGCTGCACTGATGTGAAATTTTCAAGTTAATACCGGGGAAGACTGCAGTCCTGTGTTGGTGATGTGGTGGCAGAAGCCTATTGGAGGTAGAGGGATTGCCAGTGGGACAGAGGCAAAGAACTCACAGTATTGTATCCCCCAAGGAAAGCTGCACATAAAGCTTAAAGGCTAATTATTTGATGAAAGTAGTCAGGATGTCATCTTGACTATTTTGGGGAGGTTCAATGGAGTTAAGACTTTATATATAAATAGACATAAATATGTATGTATTGTATGCATGTATGTGTATTTATTTCACAACAGAAATGTGTGTTTAGCTATTCCTATAGATGGCTAGCATAAAAGGATTTTTCCTCCAGGTTCATTATTCATGAACTCAGATAATTATAAAAATTAACAGAAGCCATTAGAGCGCAGTTGCCGGCTGCATACTGGGCTCTCCTGGAAACAAAGGCCGGTTGTCACAGACACTGAACCTGTGACTTTCCATCCCTTGCTGCCCATTTTGCCTTGGGTTGTGGAAGCAGCACCCTGAAAGTTCAGCACAGCCATGAGGCCCCCTTGCTATAGCACAGAGCCAAACCTAGGCCGTTGGCATACCTCATCTGTAGGATAGGGAGCCCTCTCCATCCTTGGTCCTTTGCCAGATACCATGGTGCTGGAGAAGGTCACCCCCTTTCCCAGACCCATTGGCTATCTGGGTAGTCCCCTGGGATCAATTGAGCGAATAGCAAACAGTTTATATACTTTATAGATGGCATCACCAACCATCTTATATGATGGAGTTTGCTGGAAAGCTGCAAAAGGACTGCTTTTCAGTCCTTCACTGGGGTGTTCCTGATTAATGGGACATGACCCAAGAGTCAGCACAATTGGCCAAATTTCATGTAGTCCTCTTTGCATTGGGCACCCTGGCCAACACTCAGCCCCATCTCCACATTCCTGTACACGTTTGGGCCATTGCCAATGATGTGGTCATCCAGTCCAGTCAATGGGATCAACAGTTCTCCACCTAAGAGCTCTGGGAATCTCTTGTGGCACAGAGACCCAAAACATCAATCAAGATCACACATGTCTCCACACAAACTAAATTGATAACAAAAGGCCTCACTAAGATACTCTTTACCACCTTCAGAGTTTCAGATGTTACTGATGGTGACCAAAGCACTCGTTTCACTTCTCAAAATATACAACGATGGGCTCTTATATAAGGCATTTAGTAGAATCTTCATTTCCCTTACCACCCTCACACTGCAGGCCTCAGAGTACTATATGGCTTACTTACACAAGTTCAAGTTGAATTAATTGAATCCTAGCACATTTCAGCAACCAAACATCCAGGGTGAACAATGATTCTGACTCCATATTTGATGCTTGAATTCTGACAGCATCCAAGGCCTACAACTCCCCACTTCCCCATCAGCCCCTCAATTGGCGAACCTAGGTGCTCCCACCTTTGATGCCAGAGGGGATTTCAAATAGCTGGCAACACACCACAACTCTACTCCACCCCCTTGCCCGTTATCTGTACAAGGCAAGCCAGTCTCTCCTTGTTTCCTCTAGCCACTTCAGACCTGCTTGAGAGCAGAAAGCCTCATTATGTGAGTGATAAGCCCTTTTATATCTTGATGCGTGGTAAGTTCAGTTGCATGTCCGAACCACACACTGGGTGGGAGTCCATCCCACTACTTCCAAGTGATGACACATTTTAGAGTCTGATAAAAGTTTTACGAATGTAATTTATGAGCAACCACATGAATAAGACTGTGTTTTTGTGAAATGACACTTAATATCTAAACTTAAAAATAAAAACCTTATACTCCTGAAATCATTGTTGCACTATATGCTAACTAACTTGGATGTAAATTTTTTTTTAATTTTTAAAAATTAAGAAAAATGAATAAAAACTTTAACTCTCAGGCCCAAAGACCTGAAACTTGCTTCCAAATCTAACGTTTCTAGAGCAGTGTTAGAAATAAATTGGAAATATCATGGCTCAAAGGGAGGAAGGGAACAGGCATGCTTCTAATTATGTCCCCTGATCCTGGCTCAGGGGCTGGATGCTGGAGAAGGAAGCTTGATGCTGGAAGAAATGTGTGATGCACACACAAACGGGCAATCCACCCTGCACCATCCATAAAGGCTACTTAATTCTTAGCTAAACGAAAGGTACAAATGCTGAAGCCAAAGCCCTAAAAGTATGTATTCTTCCCTCCTGCTCTGGCGACGACAGCTGCATAGGCCCGTCTCCCTCCTCCCTGAAATGGGAGACGTTAACTCCAGCCCACTTAACACACACAAGAACTGTCCTTCACTGTCCCACAGCATTTTACATAAGGAAAAGCTGGCCAGAAATGAGAAGCATGCACAGCCCCCTCAGAATGAGATAAAGCCACTCTAAAGAAAACATCAAACAGGACTGGGCGGGGCGGGGGTGGGGAAAGGTCCTCCCTGAGGAGACAAATTGCAAAAGGGAAACTGTATCTTTATACTGGGAGCTCTGTCTTCTCCTGTGACAATTACCAATTGGGTCCCAAACCTGCATTTTCAGATCTCACTTTTTTTTTTTTTTTTTTCCCTGATCACCAGTCTGGTGCATATCCAGCTACCCACTTCGTATTAGTAATCGGTATGTGAACTGTGGGCTGTTGTGCTGGGTGAATACCTTGCTGAGAAGCCTCATGCTCCCTGTCCTCCAACCTGAGCTCACCTCTCCAACACTGGCTGAGCTTCCTTTGTTCCACTTTAAGAAACCTTCAGTACCCCCGTTTCTCACCCATTTATTTCTGTTTTCTCCAGCTTCATGACTACGAAATGTTAAGCTGGTATTATTTTTCTCCTGAAACACAGCTACAACTTCCTAACTGATCTTCCCAACTCTCATCCTGCATCCCATACACATGTCCTTCGATCCCAAGTCCAGCCCCACCCTGCACCAGCCAGAATCAGTCATTTTTAAAATGCAAATTAATATTACACGAAATCTTTAAGTGACCTTAAATTGCTCCTAGTAAAAGGATGCATTTCCTAGCAGGGCCCACACATCCAGTGGGATCTGGCTGCTGTCCATCTATCATCTTGCATGTATCTCCCTAGCAGTCTGCTCCATACACTTCTTTTTCTTGTGTCTCAGGGTCTTCTCTGAACATGCTTGTCTTACTACCTGCAACCTCCCCTCTCCCTACCCACCAGTGTCACCTAAACCTTGCCTCTTGCAGGTTTCCTGGGATGCCCTTCCCGACCCGCCGCACAGTCTGAGTCGGGTGTCCAAACCATGCTTCGGGTTTCGTCTTCTAGCGTTTACACTTTGCACTGTGATCTCCTCGTTCCCTGTCTCTCTCCAGGTCTAGACCAAGCTCTGTGACGTCAGAGCCGCATTTAATTTAGTGCCACACTGGCATAGAGTAGACACTAAAGCTGTTGCTGACACAACCAGGGCAGGGGGTCAGCTAGCTCATGTGTTAATACAAATGAACACTTTGTATCCTGTTTAGCACCTGCTGGCTGTGCCCCAATGTCCCCCTCCCACCAGCTGTCTCCCTGATCACTGACAATAGGTGCGACAAAGTTGAAAGTGGGAGGCGTGGTGACCTCAGATTTCATCTTCCTTGAAGAAGCTTCTCAACAATATGATAATGAAAAGTTGTGTTTCCTTCTGGAAACTCAACCCAGACTTTGTGCAAAATCACCACTGGAAGAGGTTTCAAAAAGATACCTTAGACATGCGGTATACACACTATATATATATCTCAATAAAGCTGTTACAAACAAAAATGAGATACCTTTGGAAACAGGGTCTCTTGAATAGCCCCTTAACACACCTTCTTGGAATGAGAAGGAAGAAAGAAAACAGAGCTGGTTTGAGTCCTAACCCTGTCACTAATTTATAGTGCTCTTTGAACAAGTTTTTCATTACCCATTTCGCCATTTATAGTTAGTAGATTTATTGAATTAAGGATCTTTCTGGTTGTGGATTTCAGTGATTCTGATGCCTCAGACAAGATCTTTCCGGTTGTGAATCTCAGTGATTCTGGTGCCTCAGACCTCAGGGACTTCTTAGACCAAGATCTCTAAAAGGAGCATTCCATTTCCTTGGGCACCCCTGAAATGTGAGGAAACAGGAGGGCAGGCCCCAAGAATCTTAAAGAGGAAAACTTGAGGACTAGGGCTTGTGTGTCAGATGAAGACAACCAACACCAGCTCCAACCCAATGGATCAATGTTCAAGTCTGTCTCTGAGGCCTGGCTCAAAGCCTGTGCCTCGACCCAGAGCCAAGATGTTTCTAGAAAACTAGAATGTGGAGCCAGCTGACTGACATCATTCAGGCTAGAATCATGCTGGTCTATCTGCCTCTATCTTTTCACTCTTCCTGATCAGTATGTCTACCTGTTTCAGGAGGAAGAGAAATGCCTCTCAGGACACTTTTTGGAGTGCCCACTGTGGTGAAGTAATAGCAAAATGTAAATGGTGAGAGGCCTGGAACAAGAAAAGAAAGAAAAAGAAGAGCAAGTATTTCAATCAGTTGTATGTCTCTGGCTTATATACAGCCCCCCACTAACCCCAGCACCCCCCGAGTCTCAGTTTCCTAGGCAGAAAGACACCAGCTTCAGAGGGTTTCTTGTTAGGACTAACTGAGATCCTGTATGCGAGGTGCCCGGCATGCCTGCAGGCATACAGTGGCTCTCAGTGCCTGGCATCTGTTCTTACAGGGATGAAGGAGGGCACGGGGGCTCCAGAGCCACAGTCCTGGGGTAGACTCCTGCCTCTGCCTATTACCAGCCACTATGACCTGAAGCAGCTGAGTTTTCTCATTTGGAAGATGGACATAAAACTCTGGACATCGCCAGGTTCTCATGAAGACAATGCAAGATCATGTGACTGGCAGGTAGGAACTCCATACAACTTAGTCATCCCCTTCTCCAATCACACATTCTTCTTGTGCACTGTAAGCTCAGTGCCCAGCTGTGCAAACACTCCCCTGTGCCCCACTGCTGGGTTCCAGGCTGTGCTTTCTGGTAATTCTGTTCTGCCCCTACCCCCACCCCCTGGGTTCAGGCAGGACTCAAATTCAAGTTGGCAAATCATCCAGTGAGAAACAGCCGTGACTTCAGGACTGGAAAGAGCTGTCCCATTTTGCTTTGTTTTGGGAAACTGATGGTAATAATAATCATCCCTGACTCTACTGTGTCTCACAATAATAAAAGATAACAATAACAGCTCGCATTTCCTGAGTACTTCTTATATGCCAGGTGTAGTGATGATCACTTTACAATCATTTCCGCTAATGCTCATAACAGTACTGTGAAGAAGGCATCGCTATGCCCATCTTGAAGATAAACTGAGGCTCAGAAAATCAAGATGCCTCGCCCTATGTCGCACATCTGGCAAATGGGTCAGAAGACTCACATACACCAGTTATGCATGTCGGTATTGGTTGAAAGGTATATCTTTGATAAGGTATGGGCAACAATGACTGATTTGTGTTGAGTTCCTACAAGCCAACTCATCACATGGTCTCATACCATCTTCATAATAACCTTGATGCTTTACCAGATATTCCCCAGGTACCTGTGAAACTGGCCCCATGTGTTGACTTCACTGCAGGTATTTGGAGATTCAGCCTCTCCCCTGCGTGAGATTACTCAGCTACAGACGGAGGCAATGGCAGTTTCTCTCACTACTTGGAAGACTGAGGAACGGAGATACTCAAAGACCTAAAAAAGAAGCCAGTGGCATCCCTAAAGAGCACCTGAAGAGATTCAGGCACTGTTGCTCCAAACTGGTCTGAGAGGATTCAGCACTCACCAGACTTGTCCATATCCCCAGATTCGCGGCTTGTCTCCTGAAAATCCCTTCTCTACAACCCCAGTTGGGCAAATGCCCACCCTCTCCAGGGCTCTGCTAGGACTTCTTCTCCTCCAGGGAAATTTCCAGCCACCTTACATGATTAGGGGCCAGTCTCTCAGGCTTGCTTCCTCCACTCCTGATGCTACACACACACACACACACACACACACACACACACACACACACACACACACGTGTGTGCGCTTTCCTCTGTTACAGCATTTATCAAAAAGGGATTAACTGTCTGTTCACCTGTTAATTTTTCCTATTTGGCTGTGAGCTTCCCGAGAACAGGTTCCTTGTCAGCCTCAGCACCTGATACAGAGCCTGGCATATAAAAGGAGCCGGACACACTAGTGTGGAAAGATGGACAGGTAAGAAGGTATGACAGAAGAAGGAGAGACAGAACGGCCGGAAACACACCGTGCGCTGTGGTATCT
Source organism: Proteles cristata cristata (assembly GCA_017311185.1). Classification (NCBI taxonomy): domain Eukaryota; kingdom Metazoa; phylum Chordata; class Mammalia; order Carnivora; family Hyaenidae; genus Proteles; species Proteles cristata. The sequence continues at coordinate 264,306 of JAESUZ010005596.1, read as the reverse complement.
GTGAGTGAGGCTGCTCTCAGCTTGATGGGTTCTACCTGCTGCTGCTGCCAACCTGGGGAAGGAAAAGTTTCCCTCTGTGCCCAGTGTTCTCGGTAAGGGGCTGAAGGCGGAGAGAGCACAGAAGCCCCATATTCATCTCCAGGGAGATGCCACATTCTTAGTCCAGGACTGCTGAGAGAGAAGGGTCCCCTCTGACAGCTCTGCTCCCTCAGTCCCTGTATCGCCTTCCTGGGAATAAGACTGTGGTAGCGGAAAAAGTGTGGTTTGGCCCCTGTCCAAATAGAATCAGGGTAACTAGTTTATAGCAGTAGCCGTCTCTTATTGCTGCCCTAAGTGGAAGGACAGGCGGGGTGGTGTCCAGTGCCTCGGGTGAGGATGTATCTGTGTGTGCATGTACCCTAACATGAGAAAATGTGCAGTCTGTCAACCAGTCACTCTGCTGTCTCGGAGGGCGTGGCGGGCTTTGGCAACCAGGAGTCTGAATTTGCTCTGAGTTTTCGGGAGGGTAAAGACCAAAAACAAACAAACAAAAAATGTTGTTAGCTGGTTATTATGTTTCCCCCCTTGCAACTGCAGGTTCTAACAGATGGAATAAGCTGACCTCAACTTTCCCATCTGTAGAATGGGAACAGCCAGCCCAGATGAGACTAGAGAACACCTTACACAAGAGTCACCGTTTCTTCCTCTCACACCCATGGTAGATGTTGCTAAGTGACCACTATATTCTTGTTGCCAAGCCTGGTCCCGACCCAGGACTTCTGTCAGCGAGCATTTCTGGCAGCTAATACCTTTTGATCGAAACTAGTGCATAAGGAGAAGCTCACCCTGGCTAGATGCCTACCATGGCCTCTTCCAGCTCTGACATTTTGGGGTCTGGCTTTGCCTCACAGTGCTGTCACTAAACTAAGAGGGAGACGCAAGCTATCAGAAGGGTATCGGTGCACAAAGTATCTCCTCCCCCGCCCTAGCTGAGGGCCTGCACTCTCTTTCCTCCCTCCACTCTTCCAGTGGTGGATAAGAGAAACAGAACTGGAGCGCAAACAGTTCCCCTGGGTCTGATGCCAGCCAGCATCTAGAGAGTTCTCTGAGGCTGCCTTGCTATGTGCACACAGGGTCTTCGTGATCAAAGCAGCCCAGGTTCAAATCCCTGCTCTGCCACGCTCCCTGGTGTGAACTCCCTCAGGTCATCTTACCCTTACGAGCCTCAGTTTCCTCAAGCATGAAATGCAGACAGCAACGCCTCCCTTCCAGGCCTGTTGTGTGAGGAGTAAATTGGATGAAATAATGTGCGCGAGTGCTTTGTGAGTTGCACTGTGCCGAGCACCGCGAAGGATTATTATTCTTGGTACGCACCAATAGGAAAAAGACTGGGGTGTTCCGTTCCAGATGGACTCAATCTAAACCGGGGAACAAATGCTTTTTTTGGTAATTTCATCTGGTTGAAATGGCAGTCTCATGGGCCTATTTGTGTTTAATGAACCACATCCTGTATCGTCTTTTTGCAAGGTTCTGAGGAAAAGGAAGTTGGTTCGCTCCTTGGGCATGCTGCAGACTAGGGAGTGAGGGTCCAGCTCTCACTTCACCTCCTCGGACCGCCCCCCACGCCCCCCACCTCAAAGCTAGACACATCCGACAAATAGCTGAAGCCACGGTGCAAGGGTAAGGGAGAGAGGTGCTTAGCCACATCCCACCACCTGCCTGGGACCCTGGCATAGATGGATGTAGACAGGCTCTGATCTCTGACTCCGCTGTAGTTAAGGAGTGTGAGTCTGGGTGTGACTTAAAGGCACACAGCCTGGGGCAGATGAGATGGGGCCAAGGAGCAGGAGGGGGAGGAGGAGGAGGAGGAGGAGGGCTGGAGATACAAATGGGAGGGCCCTGAGGCCATGCAGAAGAGTCTGGAAATTAACCTCCGGACAAGGACAAAGCACCAAGGGGTTTTCATCCAAGAGGTAGCATAAAGGAATATCTGTTTTAGAAACATCCCATGATGGTTGATTTTAGGTAAAATCTTGACTGAGCCATGGGGTGTCCAGATTATTTGGTCAAACACTATTCTAGCTGTGTCTGTGAGGGTGTGTTGGATGAGATACCCAGAAGACTAAAGCAGGCTGCCCTCCCTAATGTGGGGCCTCACCTAATCAGCTGAAGGCCTGACTAGAACAAAGAGGCTGAACCTCCCATTGAGTAAGAAGGAATTCCTCCTGGGGCGCCTGGGTGGCTTAGTAGGTTAAGCGTCCGACTTTTGCTTAGGTCATGATCTCGCGGTTCATGGGTTCCAGCCCCGCGTCGGGCTCTGTGCTGACTGCCAGCTCAGAGCCTGGAGCCTGTTTCAGAGTCTGTGACCCCCCTCTGTCTCTGACCCTCCCCTGCTCACGCTGTCTCTCTCTCTCTCTCTCTCCTAGAAATAAACAAAATATTTAAAGAAAACAAAAGAGAAGGAATTCCTCCTGCTTGACTGTTTGAGCAGGAACATCATTCTCTTTCTGCCTTTGGACTTAATCAAACATTGATTCTTCTTAGACCCCAAGCCTACCAGCTTTGGAATTAGAACTTATACTATGAGCTTTCATGAATTTCCAATCTGCTGAACAGATCTTGGATTGAAACTTAGCCTGCACAATCACATCAGTCACATGAGCCAATTCCTCATAATAAATCTCTCTCTCTCTCTCCCCGTGTATGTATGTGTATCATGTATCATTTACACGAATATTACATATAATAGAGACTTGTATCTATCCATCCATCCATCCAACCACCCATCTTGTTGCTGCTGTCTCTGTGGAGAGCCCTGACTGGTCCATGTCCTGAGGGCGGCTGTGTGGTCTGGATTGATGGGGCGCAAGAGTGGATGCAGGAAGTCCAGGCAGAACACCAACCCTAGGGTCCAGACAAGCCATGATGGCAACTTATGACAGAGCAACAGCAGTGAGATGGAAAGAAAAGGGTAAATAAACTCAAGACCTAATTGGGAATTAAAATGGGTAAGATTTGCAAAATGGCGGGGGAGAGTTAGAGGGAGATATTAAGATGGACTCAGCCTTCTGCTTCCTTTCCCAAGATCCCAAAAAAGATCACGGCACGTTTCGTGAGAACACTGGAAAAGTACTAGTTGTGTAGGTTGCGTGGGGAGAGTCTGGGCGGGCAAGGGAGCTGACACAACAGCAAATATCAGAGGAAAGCTTGGAGGCAGAAGTGGGAAGTGGGAGTCACCAGTTGTCAGGATGGTAACAGAGTCCCCACAGAGGGAAGGGCAGTCCAGGAAGAGGGGCCCAGGCCAGGGTCCTGTGCAGCCACACCGACCGGTTTGGCAGAGGAGGATGGGGCTACAAAGCAGGCATAGAGGAAGCCGGCAAGAAGGGAGGTGGCCCGGGGCGCCTGGGTGGCTTAGTCGGTTAAGCATCTGACTTTCGCTCAGGTCATGATCTCGCGGTTCGTGGGTTCGAGCCCCGCGTCGGGCTCTGTGCTGACTGCCAGCTTGGAGCCTGGAGCCTGTTCCAGTCTGTGACTCCCTCTCTCTCTCTGACCTACCCCTGCTCATGCTGTCTTTCTCTCTCTCTCCTAGAAATAAATAAAAATCTTTAAAAAAAAAAAAAAAGAAGAAGGGAGGTGGCCAGCAAGCAAGGTAACATGGAAGCAAACACAGAGAGCGCCTCAAGCAGGAAGCGGTCAACTCTGGCAAATGCCGACGCAAGGTCAAGCAAACGGAAACTGAAAACTGCCCCTGATGATTAAATCCACAGCGAAGTAAACCGGTACCCAGGCAGGTCTCGGCTCTGAGAGCCACTCCTTTCATGTCTAGTTGCTGTCTTTGAAGCAAGCTCCCTCAGGAAACAGAAAGCCCGAGAGAGCTCTCCAGCCCACATCAGCCCCTTGGCCACAACTGTCCTCACAAAAGGAGGTGACATTTGACTATCTTTCCCTTTTCCTCCCCCCCACCCCCCAACCCCTGGGCTGCCTTTCAAACAGCCAAAACTACTTTAAAGAGGAGTCTAGGAATGCCTCAGCTGACATTCAAAAGTGCATTGTAATTCAAATGGAAATGCAGAAATTCATTTCCTTGGACAGTCTTGGGAAATTATAATAGAGATAAAACATCTTTTAAAGGTGGCAACAGGCATTCATCTGTGAGGACATCTCTATAACATGGACTATCCCAATCTTAACTCAAGAACAGTATACCCTTCACTGGAAAATGTCCTTTCACAGGGTCACAGAGCCTATAAACTTGGAAAAGGCGTATTAACTCATAAATCTTCTCTTCTACACTTTCTTGGTCTCTCCTTTGTGTATCTGTGTGTGCGTGTGTGTGTGTGCGTGTATCTTGCTTTGCCTTTGTCTATCTCTTTTTTTTTTATTCCTCCTCCTCCCTCAGTTGGTCTCTCTGTCTCTGTTTCACACCTGCGCGCGCGCGCGCACACACACACACACACACACACACACACACACGCAGTTACCTGAACAGACATGGCAACTATAGTGGGGAAGGAATGGGTTGGATCAAGATGATAATTAGGTGCCCAGCTCAGTACTAGATGAGTCAGTCCCTTGATCTGTTTTGCTTTCATGGGAGCCTGTATTCTGCATATGAGGAACCTGATCTAGAGAGTGAACCAATTTGCCCAAGATCACACAGCTGGTTAAGAGCTTGAACTTGGATTTGAACCAGAGTCCATCTGGTTGCAAAACCTCTGCTTTATCTCCGAATGAGGAAGTCTTTATCCAAGGTAGCCAGGGAATGGGTAACTTCGTAGAGTCCTTAATCATGATAAAAGTCTCATATATCAAGGTCATAGCTAAGCAGAATATGCAAATATCAAGTGAAAGAGTGAAATGGAGGCCCAACTAGGAGGAAAATAGCTTTTTAAAATACATACGTATCAAGAACACAGCAGTATATAGTGAAAAGTAAGCTGAGGCAAGAGACTCAAAACTTCATGTCGTCCTTGGGGCACTACCTTGGAGCAGAGGCGAAGGTTAAAGGAAACGGACAGGCTAAGCAGCTTCCACACTTAAGTGTGCCTCAGCCTGGAGGGTCCAGCAATGACTTTGGCTACTCTGGTTGCCTTCTAAGGTCCAGCTCTTCCTGGCTTCTGACAGGCACCATCTAATTGGCCTGTTCAGTGCTCTGGTCCCCTCCAGACCAGTGAAATGCTGAGCAGACCCACATGGTGGTGGTAGAAAGCCCCACCTCCCTGCCTCCATGTTTCCAGTCCTGCTTGGCATACCCAGTTCCCCTCTAGAATCAGTGTCACCAGGTGGGTCTGTTACTTTAGCTTTCACTTTGCCCTGCTGCAGGGAAACCAGTACACAGAGCACCCCCTTCCCCGCTATTTGCACCACAGCAGACATTGCTCACGGATCATAATGTTCTTGGCCAATGACTTCAGTGACCTCCATACAGTGGCCTAGGGAAGCTATTCCCCAACTGGTCAAAATTGAAAAGGAAAAGGAAAAGTATGGGCCATCACATGATAGTGACTGGGTTCTTTACCATGTGTCAGCCCCTCCCCTCTTTTCAGCTGTCTACCAGTGGGTTAAAAAAAAAGTCTATAACAACAATGGTGAAATGTTGGAAGTCTGGGGTGCCTGGGTGGCTTAGTCGGTTAAGCGTCCGACTTTCGCTTAGGTCATGATCTCGCGGTTCATGGGTTCGAGCCCCGCGTCGGGCTCTGTGCTGACTGCCAGCTCAGAGCCTGGAGCCTGTTTCAGTCTGTGACTCCCTCTCTCTCTGACCCTCCCCTGCTCACGCTGTCTCTCTCTCTCTCCTAGAAATAAATAAAATATTAAAAAAAAAATTAAAAAAAAAATGTTGGAAGTCTAAGACAGACTGGTGATGAGCAACATGGGGACAGCACCCACATCTTGTCTACTGCAGCGCCCCAGCACCTGGCGTGAGGTCTGTCCAGAAGGACCATTTGGGTATTAGTGAAGTAAAGAATTAATGCATGATTAATGTGACTTCCCCTGTGGAATGGTCACTTAGAAACACTTAGGGAACTCATGAGGATATTTTAATCAGGCACATTCACCCCAACTCCCTGGGCTATCCAGTGATTTCTGGTGGCTGTCCTGTGTCACAACAGAAGCCAGAGCCCCATCATTTGTAAACCTGGAAAGGCTGGGACATTTATTTCCAATTTCTGGGGACACTAGATCTAAGGAACACTATACTCAGCTTGGAATTCAAACACCATCTCATTCTCTAACACACTGTGTGGCCCTGACAAGCCCCTTTTCTTCTCTAAGCTTCATGTTTCCCTTCTTTAAGATGAGGGGTGAGAGTATCCTTGCCTTCTCGGCCTCAAGGGGCCCGTAGGAGAACCAGGGGAAGTATACACTATAAAGTGCGGTGCTAACGTCTGTACTCGTCTCTTTTCCTGACCTTCTCTTCCAGCCTTGGTCTTTCCAGTCAAGGACAAGCCATCACGTGGGGTTAATCATAGATTTCAGACTCCAGGAGCCCCTCTACCCCGACACTACTCTCTTGTTTGAAGGATATTTGCAGGGACTGTCCTATTCTGGTGACACACGAGGAAATAAAGGCTGAGTTCGTGAGCAGCAGTTGTGGCCGGGACCAGAAATCCTCGGCTGATGCTCACACGTTTTGCTCTATTTTAAGCTACAGTTTTTCATGTGCTTACTCTATGCCAGATGTTTTACCTGTATTATCTCATTTCATTTTCCCAGAAGCCACACAAGGGAACGGCTATCCCTCGTTTAAGACACGGGGACACAGAAACTTAGCAGTTACTGGCCAGAGGTTACCCAGCAGGACACTTGAGAGCCTGTCTGTCCGGCTCCAGCCCTGCACTAGCTCTCTCTTCCCACAGCTCTGCCACCACAGTAATCAGCTTCCAGACCCATATCCATCCTGACCTGCTTCCCAGGGAGCCCTTGGTTAGCAGGCACCCACGACACAGAGCTGATGGCTGGGGAGAGAAAGGTCACCCGCTATCTCTGAGCCCAGAGTTCTTTCAATTCTTCAGGGTGTGTGTGGGGAAAGAAATTCCTGGCTTGTTAGCAAACATCACTCCCACATTTAAAAAATAAAACCATCGTGTTTAACATGCCATCTAGGTCACAGCAGGTGGGGAGAGCGAGGAACGCACATGTTAGTGTCAAGGTTGCCTCAGGGTATCCCTGTGCTCTTCTTGGGAGCAAGCCTGGATGACAGAGGAAAGAAAAGTGGCTCGGCACAGGTAGCACAGAGAGAAAAAGCTACCACAGCAAGTGTCCCAGCAAGTCTGTGGCAAACCCCAAGGTTCTGGAGTCTTAAAGGGGCCCCCAGCTGCTCTTTCAGTCTGCCTTTCTGCGCCTAAACCATCTGACTTGCAACAGAGTCCATGCATCCACCGTATAAGGAGTGGGATTTTCTGGAAGGCAACAGTCTAAGGCCTGGAAGCACCCAAGAATGGAGAAGACATGACTCTTAGCATGAGAGTAGTGTCCCGGGCCCTAGACGCAGGCAGAGGCGAGTTAGTTCAGTGACCACAGTGAGCGGAGGTTTTTATAAACATAACCTAATTGTATTACTTCAAAGTCCTGAAGCTTATTGCCCTGCTTAATGATGTGTCACGTTATTTATAGGGGAGGACAACGAGACTTCTATTGATTTAATGCACTTCCTTAAAGACCATCATTGTCACAGCCATAAAACAGAGCTATTCCCAGACAACTCAATTATGTCTCCCGCGTCTATAAACCTCACTGTGCCCCACACAGTTGCACACACAGGAGGCAGAGAGAAGTGAGACCACGGTAGGGAGCTCAAGCCACTGAGACAGAAGGAAAAGTTCTAGAGATGTCAAAGGCAGGTGCAAGAGGGCTTCACCCAGTCGGGGAGATGGAGGGGCAGCAGGAAAAACCCTTGACGGGGAGAATGAAGCACCCCACTTTGTGTTGGACCTACCCAGTGGAGCTCTGTGATGTTCAACTTCCTCCTCCCCCTGTGCCTTAGTTTTCCCAACAGCAAACTTGGGTCGCTAAGCCCAGCGAGATTCGTAAGGTCCCTTCCGGTCCCATGTTCTGTGGGTTTGAGGGTCACGGCTGATGTGGTTCTTGAGACAGAGCTGAGCCATGTGATGAAGGTGCAAACACATTTTTAACATTGCTCCCCACCCTTTCCATCCATCGAGAGCTGTTCTTTCTCAATTAACTGATACTAATAGTACCAATGGTAACAGGAAGCCATCCTCACCCCGCTACTTATTAGCTGTGTAACTCTGGGCATTTGGCTTGGCACACGGAGACTCATTTTCTCCCCTGTGAAATAGGGATGTGAATACACGGGCCTGTTAACATACATAATTCACGTCTGTAATATGCTTGCCTTTCTCAAAAGGCTGCTACACAAACTCCTTCCCCGGGGCGCCTGGGTGGCTTAGTCTGTTGAGCATCTGACTTCGGCTCAGGTCATGATCTCACAGTTTGTGGGTTTGAGCCCCACGTCAGGCTCTGTGCTGACTGTCAGCTCAGAGCCTGGAGCCTGTTTTAGAATCTGTGCCTCCCTCTCTCTCTGACCCTCCCAGCTCATGCTGTCTCTCTTTCTCTCTCTCAGAAATAAAAAAAGAAAAACATTAAAAAAACAAACAAAAACCTCCTTCCCTTTACTGTGGGAGGCAGACAAGAACAGCTACTTAAGTGCCCATTTCATAGGAAGGGAAAACTGAGATGGGAAGGGAATGAAGTTCCCAAGGTAGAGTGGCAGAGACTGGTCTCCTGCATCTGATCTTGGGAGTTCCAATTCTAGTAAAAGCTGAGGACTGAAGGGAGATAAGATCTGGTGACCCTCCCCAAGAACAGAAGGTCCTCCATGGCAGAGACTTGAAACTGTGCCCTCACACAAAGTGATGGTAGTCAGAGGAGCCGGAGCTCTCTTCTTGGCCTCTTCCAAGGAGCCTGGAGGGAAGAAGGTATCAAGGAGACACCACTCCCATCCCTCCAACTCTTCCCCAATGGCTCTTTCAAGGGGAGAGAGTTAGAAACAAGGAGCTTGCGATAGAAGATGGGATTTCTGGAGTACGACCACCACCACCTTGTGGCCTCAGAAAATGCCTGAACTGGAAGAATCCTGAGATATCATCATATGGGCCCTCATACCATCCGTGGTGCAACTGGAGCCCAGAGAGGGGCAGGGATTGCCTACAGGCACACAGCTTATATACACATGGCAGAGCCAGGATTTAGCTTGTAGGAGCCTTACCTCCACACTCGACCTGGCTGCCAACTTCAGCAAGCACTTGCAGGCTTACCTTTCTGATACTGGAGCCACAGCTGCTGCTGGACCTTCTTGCTGGGGAAGTGGATGATGCAGGTGAGCTCGGAGCCGTAGAGTGCCTCCGCGATATAGTGGGAGCCATAGTGCTGGATGAAGGACAGCAGCTCCTCCCGACTGCTCTCCCTGGTCAGGATCTTGAGGACGTTGGTGAAGCCTGCACAGAGGAGGAGCAGGGGGAGGTGGTCAGATCTGGGAGGACGGTGGCTGGCAAACTATAAGTGGACTTGTGGCCGGGGGCTCTTTCCAGCCTCTGGATTTGCTGTCTTATCCCTCACTACTGCGTCAGGTCCGAACTGGACCTGGTCCGAACATACGCAACAAAAACTCCCCCCTCGCTCACACGGCAATGGTTGCTCTCTCTGGTGGACACACACCTGAGAGGGAGCCAGCAGTGGAGGGAGGCCAAAAGCCTGGTGACCTAGATCACGGGACCTGGAAGTCATGATGAGGAAATCACAGCTGATGTCCGTGCTGAGCAACTAATGTGCGCCAAGCACACTGCTCACTGTTTCACCCACTTTGTCCAACTTAGTTTAGGCCCCAACACTGCAACCCCTGCTGTGTACGTGAGGGAGTCAAAGCTCAGACTATAAATGATTTCCCTGGTCCTCCAGCCAGAGGAGCTAGGATTCCCACCCCCTTCTGCTCTCCCTCCAAAGCATATGCACTTCCCGCTGCACCCAGCCACCCAGGGCTTGAACACGCCAAGGCTGAAGCCCGGGGCTGTGCTGGCCTAGGCTCAGCAGATACTCTGTGTGCTGAGATTTGATCCCTGGCTTAGCTTCCTGGAACACTATTTCCCCCTCTGCCTCTGCCCTTGCTTTCCTAAAATGGTGGTATATTTTCTCTCCTGACATGGCCAAGAGCTTCATTGCTGCCCTACTACTGACCTTAGTCCTGCACCAAAGAGACCAAAGTCCTCAGTGCCTAGCATGGGGTGTGCACAACAATCACTTAGCAACTGTTGTTCCCCGCCTCTCTCCTTCCCCCGACAGACAGGTCACCAAGCTGTTCTTCCAGGAGCCTTCAGACTTGCCTGGGCTCCTTCCTGCTACCTGGTGGCCAGTCCAGTGACCTTACCTGGTATTCCAGGCCCCCAAGGGTGTCTCCCATCACGAGCCACCTATATCAGGCTTTACATCCAGCCAAATCAGCCTTCTGGTTTCTCCTAAATGTGACCTGACATCCCCACCATCCTTTCTGCATGTACACCCCCCTACACACAACACACATACACACCACCGCTCACCTGAAATGGCCTCCCTGCTTCTTCCCCATGTCCTCCCCATGCAAGGAGGCTCTGGAGAGTCACCTCCACCCTCCCAAGGGGGGGCTCACACAATCCTGGCCAGGGGCACCTACACTCTGCACCTTCAGCGGGCACCACCTTGAAAGCAGAAGCTAGTCCACTTGTCTCTGATTCTGTATGTGCGTCTTTCCCTGCCCCCACCCCACCCTGGTTCAGGGCACAAGTCCTGGGTCACGGTGGAAACGCCAACCGTCATTCATAGAGGAGCAATGGATTCTGTGCCACAGCAAAGTACAATGGAAAAGAGCAAGCAAGCCCTTCTCCAATGTTAAAAACGCGCTGCAGTTTGCCAACATTTGATTTACAAGGGGGTTCTCAGGAGCATCGTTATTGATTAATTAAAGCTGATACACCTTTGTAGATCTAACACAAACATCGCAGTCTCATTCACAAGTGCGGTGCAGGGGTGTGGGTGGCGGGAAAACAGAAACATGCCTCAAAAGAATGGGTGTTTGATTAGGACAACCCCTCTCCATCAATCTGTTAACTCATAATTAATGCAGCAGTGTTAATGATGAGATCCTTTCTCTTAAATAATAAATAACAACACCATGGAGATGACCTGTGGCTCTTCATCCAGGCAGACAAAATCGCAATCAAATCCCTGCCCTGCTCCTGTTTGGCCACTTACTAGCTGCGTGACCTTGGGAAAGCTGCTTAACATCTCTCACCCTCACTTTCATTATCTGGAAAAAAAAAAGGGACAAATAATGCCTTCCTTGAAAAACTGATAGAAGTCCTAAGATTAAAAAACAAAAAACAAAAACAAAACAAAACAAAAAAAAGAACATTAGAAAGTGCTTAGCCAACGTCAGCAATAATCACTATTTGGACTTCCAAGATGGGAAAGTCCCCTGACTCCTAGGGAAGAGGGTTCCGTGTTGCTCATGAACAAAGTGATATTGAAAAAGAGAAGAGGAAAAAAAAGAAGGTCTGGAAGTAAGTAGGAGACACAGGGACAACTACTCCTTGGCAGTGTTATCAGTAAGAGCCGAGGTAGAAAACCCCATGTTTCCAGTCTTTCATTTCCTCTGAATTTTCCAGATCCCCCCCAACTTTTTAAAATTTCTTTATCAAACAAGAGTGCCAACAGTGTGTTGATTCTCTGTGAGTTACAGAGAATAAAATATAGGATACAGGAAAGAACAGGGCCTACAGTTCTTGGGTCAGGGGAGAAGACACACAAGACTCAGATATGCATCCAGCACGTGCTAGCACTTTAATACAGGTAGTCACTCACAGGGAATATCTGGAGTTACTCTGAGGGGAATGGAGGATGCGGGGGGGGACCCATGGTATTGCACGATGTGCCCCCCAGGCCAGGAGATCCAGGCAGAGGGAACAGCATCTGCAAGGGCACAGAGGTGTGAAAGAACATGGCACATTTTGAGAACTGCAGATTGTGCCTCATCAGCTGAAACATGGGGTTTGTGCAGGCGGAGCATGGGCAGGATATGTGCACGTGTGTTGGAGGGGCATGTGTTATCGCTGGCTAGGAGTTGGACAGGAAAGGGAACCATCTAGGAGACACTGGAGGAGCCGGTGCCCTAGAAGAATTGATAATCCACAAGCCTGACATACATAGAACATAAGTGTGACTCAGATGGTCATTTACGCCCTCTCCTATTCACCCTTCCCCATGCTGCTATGATACCCCTTCCTCCAGGAAGACTCTCGGACTCCTCAGAACAGACAGCTCCCTCCTCTGGGGCATGGCTGCCTTACTATTGTGTTGAACCAACTGAAATGTAAGGATCTCACTGTCTGTCCACTTGTTTGTCCACCCTCGCTGTGAGCTCCTTCATGGCAGGGAGGCGTGGCCTCACTCTTTCAGCATCCCCAGGGCCAGCCCAGAGCCTGGTACCGCCTAAGCCCTTGGGCACACGGGCGGAACCGCACCTGGCTCCTGGCTACCCGGGTGGCGGGCCTCACCTGCCGAGAGGGTGATGGTGCTGAGCTTCACGCGGTACAGGTTGCTTCGGACCCGCCACTGCTGCACCATAGGGTAACCCATGGCCTCGTCATACCTGATGTCTCCTGGGGGACAGAATAAGAAGGTCACGGGAGGTCAGCGTTGAGAGATCACTCACCAAAACCCCCACCCTGCAGCCCTGGGCTCTGTATAATGGGCACTTCTAAACAGGCAGACGCTCAGCCTGGACGTGTGGGCTCTCGTTGGGACCGGCAGCTTTCTCTGGATCTGCCTCCAGGCCTCCTCCTTCCTGGCCTCTGACCTCAACCCCAATCCTGCCTTTTCTCTGCCCAGCAGCTTATAAGCAACGCAGATTTATGATTCCACGTAACCCTGCCGGCGACTTGCCATGGGACATTAGACAGCTCAATGCCTCAGTTTCCCCACTGCTACTATGGAGACCTGTGCTGACCTGACTTCACAGAGGCCTCGGGAGATTCTAAGATAACAGAAGTGGAAGTCCTGTGGTGAGTTGGCAATGCTTCACGTGAAGACATGGGGTCAGCAAACCACGGCCCGTCCTCTGCACATCGCCTACAGCTGCTTTCACAGGATGACAGCTGTCCTGACAGTGTCCCGCACATTCAGTGTCTGGCCCACATACGGAAATGTGGGGTGTACATATATATCACATAAGACACACATGCACATCCATAAAGGCTCACATTTCAAGTAAGACTGAGCTAAACAAAGTTAAGCGAGATTTTTTTAAAAATCTGCATAATTTCTGGGGCACCTGGGTGGCTCATTTGGTTAAACGACCGACTTCGGCTCAGGCCATGATCTCACAGTTCGTGAGTTCAAGCCCCGCATCAGGGTCTGTGCTGATAGATTGGAGCCTGGAGACTGCTTCGGATTCTGTGTCCCCTTCTCTCTCTGGCCCTCCCTCATTCACATTCTTTCTCTCTCTAAAAATAAATGTTAAAAAAAAATTTTAAACCTGTATAATTTCTCAGCACCTTGACTAGACTGATATGCATTCTAAAGCTCTAGGAAGGTCTAGCGCAGATACTATACTACTGAATGCAGCATTTTGCAAACTTTTTTGACCATGGAATCCCATTTTCATAGAGGGTTCATTGGAACTCATACCCCATAGAATGCATTTTGGGAAACACAGGTATAGACAAAGAATAAACAAAGACAAAACCAGCACAGTGTTAGCAAATGGTTAACTCTGGATGGGTGTGTGTGTGTAAAATATTCTCATCTTCTAATTTATAATCATTTGAATTTTCTAAATTTTCTGCTCTTACCACCGAAAACTCTTTTTTTATTATCTGGAAAAAATACATGAAAAAGAAATGCTAGTCACATCAGCAGTTAATATTATTGTTGTTATGTATCCTCTGCAAATGCCAGGCACATTTTCTGTCCTTTTCCCTTGTCCCCTGGTGAGGAGGCACTTAAAGAGATATTTGATACCAAGATTAAAATGAGAATCTCATTGGAACAAATGATTTCTTTCTGGACATTACTGTAGTATTAAAGTTGTCCATTACTGTCAACTTTTTTTTTTTCCTCCTTAGCCTTTTCAGGAATAACATCATTTTTTTTTCCCCGAAGCTTTCATTTTAAAGTAAAATATTCATGATCTCCAAATATATGTCTACAGGAGCAAGGTTGTTTTGTTATAAATATGTCCTCTCTGTTTATCTGCTCTGCCTGTCCTGTCCTTCCTCTGGAGAGGCTGGGAAGAGAAGGAGAATGGCTGGGGGAAGAAGGGGAGGCTGTGTTTTGAGTCAGGCAGGAGGAAACCGTCTGCACAGAAGACTAGACACCTGCAGCTGGGTAGCCTCTGCCCCATCTGTCTGCGCTCGTCCTGATTCAGAAGAGGCTTGGAGTGGGGATTGGCGACTGGGGCCGGTGTTCAAGACAGGGAGGCAGAGGATTCAAATGCAGGCTGTGGATGCAGTTCATTCACTGGGTGACATGGCGTCCAAAAGAAACAAAATGCCACCTCTTCTGATTATCAAGAAACTTAGAAAGCCCTCATCTTTGCTTCTACCCGCATTGCTGGATCTCCCCCATAAGCGGTTATTATCACTCCGCCCTTCACCTGCCTCCATCCCTGGTCCTTCCTGGATCCAGCCTGGAATATAAGCTCCTCCAGTGGAATGCTAGCTTCATGAGGTCAAGGCCATGGTGTTTATTTTATTTTTTTAAATGTTTGTTTGTTTATTTACTTAGAGCAAGCTGGGGAGGGGCAGAGCAAGCGGGAGACATAGAATCGCAAGGAGGTTCTGCGCTGTCAGCACAGAGCCCGATGCAGGGCTCCAGTTCACAAAGCTGGAGATCATGACCTGACCTGAAACAAGAGCCAGATGCTGAACCCACTGAGCCACTCAGGTGCCCCAATGCCATGGTCTTTATTGTCTGCACTCTTGCAGAGCCAAGAATAGAGCCTGGCCCATAACAGGCTCTCAACAATCATAAGACTGTGCCTAGTCCTTACTCATCCTTGATCTCCATTTTATCCCACTCTATCCTAGATCCCCACCAAGGACAGGGGTAATGAAAAGATGGGCTTTTTCTTGGTAATTATATTTTTTAACTCTAGAAATGTAACAGTTCCCTTATTAGATGCCTCCAAAGATCCTTGTGTCAAAACAAATAATCCTAACAACTTGTACGCTAAAACACAACCACAGTGCACTGAGCATTTTACACCTACGATTTCCAGTACTCACCACGGTGCCGAAGAATGGTTGTTATACCCCATATTTCAGAAGAAACTGAAGCTCAGAGAGAGAAAATACCCAAGGACTCACAGACCAATGACAGATGAAGGTCTTTTCTGTTAAAGCACAGCCCGTCCCCATGGACCATGGTGATGTCTGCTTTAAGGGGTGGTGATCTCCCTGTGACTGTGGGTATCCAAGAGGGATCATTACTCGGTGAGCATATTACAGGCCTGATTTCTTCATTGGAGGATTAGACGAGATGCCCCTTACAGTCCCTGTCAGCTCTGAAATCCTATGATCTTATGAAAATCTAAAATTAAGGAAGGCACAGCAGTTTTTAGACAGATTTTACAAAGCAGTTTTCTGTCTGTGATTTCATTTGATCTACATCTGGGCTCTTTTTGAAGTAGGACAGGTCAGGAAGGTGATATAGGATAGCGGATACAGCATCAGCTTTGGAGTCAAGACCCACTGGGCTTAAATCCTGACTCGACTATGGACTAGTCATGTGGCCTTGGACCAGTTAAGTGATTTCTTTCATCAGCTTAAAAGGGGACAATGACCCTTTCAGGGCTACATGGATAAAGACAGGCACAGTGACGGCCCCTGGAGACCTTCAGCACACGGGACTGGGGTCCTCTGTCCTGTCCGTGCCACTTTACTGGAAAGGCACGTGGAGCTTCCCAGGGCTTGCACGTGGCAGAGAGGCCTAGGAGCCTAAGTTAGACACACTGCATGCAGGGTCTTTCCTTGGGGGACAATTTCCCTCTCGGTGAGATGGGGCAACTGCTGTGAGGATGACCACTCTCTGTGGGCAGTGGTTGAGACCCCAACTACTGTATCACAAAAAAAGCAGAACCAGAGCCCTTACATCTCAGGGAAGTCCCTCTGAGAGGGTAGGAGAGGACCTAGGGGAAGATGAGGGGGGGCAGGAGGACATCCTGGGGGGACAGAAGATATAGAGCCCCAGGAGAGCCTGCAAAAGAGGGACAGAGGGAAGGGTGGGTGCGCGGAGCCACAGAGCTCAGTGAAAAGGGTAGAAGAACCTAGGGCCATGGCTCTTGGTTCTCATCCTGGCAGGTGTGCTGTGTGACCTTGGGCTGGTCCCATCGCCTCTCTGAGTCTAGATTCCAAATCTATAGAACGGGGAAAAAAATACCCATCCCACATGATGGCTCAGTGCCCATATTCAAAATCAAGCTGTGTAACAAATGCTTTCAAGTGAGGGAGGCTCCTGGTTGAGAGGTCCAGTGATTTCACTTTCTAACAATTTAAAAATAAACCTAGTGAAATAAGCTAGATGCAGAAAGACAAATACTGCATGATCTCACTTTTATGCAGAATCTAAAAAAGCCAAACTCATAAAAGCAGAGTAGAATGGTTGAGGGTTTAGGGGAAAACGGGGAGTCGTTGGCCAAAGGGTACAAAGGTTCAGTTACGTGGGATGAATAAATTCTGCGGCTCTAATGCACAGCCCAGTGACTAGGCTTCACATACCTGAAACCGGCGGAGAGAGTAAATCTGGCCCAGCTCAGTCTGGAGTCTCAGGGAATCCCCCTCGCTCTGTACAGCCTACAGCAGGAGCCTCCCCCTACAAATGGCAGCTCCCTTTTGCACTCTGTCCCTCCTGAAGTGGGGGGGCTGTCTTGGATGTGCTGAGAAGGGACGGGCACCCAGAGATCAGGTGTGCGGTCAGAGCGGTGGGGAGGAGTCCAGCGTGTGTGCTTACCCGTGAGCAGCTGGAGGTCCGGGAGGGGCTCGGAGAGGACCCCCCGACACTGCTCCTCCACTGGCAGTGGGATCACCAACAGCCCGTCGGCCAGCTGAGGGAAGTCCTTGATGAAGTTGTTCTCCCTGTGGAGAGGAGAGGAGAGACCCCGGGAATGAGAACGTGGAGGCTGCTGGGGGCTGCGGGGTAGGAGGGCCGGGCGCTTGTCCAAAGAACCAGTAACCTAGAGTCTCATGAGTGGGCAGGTATCTTTGCTGCGGCACCTCTGGCTGCCCGAGTCCCAGCTCAGAGCACATGGTGCTCATCACAGGCTCTAGACTCTGGCCGGCCAGGGCTCGAATCCTGGCCCCTCGTCCACTAGATGCACGGTCTTGAGGAAGCTCCTGCTCCACCCAGAACCTCGATTTCCTTGCTACAAAGTGAGATCTCAGGGTAGCTGTAAACACTTAATGGGATAAAGCTGCCAATTGCTTAAGACATCGTCTGATGCTCTACAAACTGTGTACTTGGCTGCTAAACATCCCTTTGCATAAGCAATGACAGTGGCGAGCCAGAATGTGAGGGAACTGAGAATAGCGTGGAGTGCTTAGAACAGGGGCAGGGTTGAGCTGGAGAAAGGGAGGCTGCAAAGAATGGGTGTGAGTGTGCTCAAGTGGAAGCAGTCCTAAGGCATCTTTTGGATCACAGGCCTCATTTTACAGATGGGGAAACTGAGGCCTAGAGAAGGGGAGTGACTTGCTCCCAGATTCCCCCTCCACTGCCCACTAATTTGCCCAGGCTCATGCTCCTCCTGCCCTGATTATATCATGTGCCCCTATCCCTTCCCTGCAGGGCCATTGCAGGAAACAGAAGACAGACCTTGGGGTAGACTTGGGGGACTGAACCCTGAACCCTGAACCCTTTAGGGCAAGTGGGGTACTATCAGTGCATCCCACAGGGGCAGGCTTCAATCTTCACGCAACAGACCTGCCTAAAACTGTAACAGCCTGCCAAGCCAGGTGGTGAGCTTCCTGTTCCTGAGAGTGTGCAAGCAGGGAATCAATCTGACAGCCACTTGGCACGGACGGTATTAAAATCTGACATTTGAGGTCCCTTTATATTCAGAAAAGCTCGGAATTTGAGACACTAATCACAATCTGGAGAGGAAGAGGAGAAGGGGGAGGAGAAGAAGAAAGGGAGGAGGATGTTTATCACTTCACTGTGCCCTCTGGAAAGGGCAACTTTGGAATGAAAACCAGGAAGAGGAAAACAAAAATAGGGAATGCCAAAGCAATGCCTTTGAAGCCGGGATCTCTTGAGCCATTCAAGCATCCGCACAAACATGGAGGCGGGGGTGGGTCACTTCCTGTCTATACTCCATGTCCCTGCTGCACACCTCACCCTAGGCATCCGTGAAGGCCCCCACATCGATTCATTCATGTAGTGAACACCTCTCCTGTATCCTGAAGCCAGAGGAGTCCAGGGTAAGAGATTTATCCCCATCTTCAGCATCATCAGCATCACCTATATCTTCGTCATCGTCATCTCTTACAATGTTTCGGATCCTTAGAATTTGCTTGAGTCTGGCTAAGTGCTTTACATACATTTTATCACTTGATCTTCACAGCAACCCCACAAGATAGTTACCATTACATTCTTTTTGCAGATGATAAAAAAACGTGGTGCAGAGAGTTAAGAGGTGGTGAGTGCTGGGATTTGAACCCGGGAAAGTAGGCAGCGGGGTCTGGGAGTTTTGGCCGAGCATAAGTGTGCATGGCAATGAGTTACTAGATCCACATGGGTGCCCTGAGGCATGCTGTTTTGTATGCCTGAGTGGGTGTACCTCTGTCTGTCTGGGGAGCTATACTTATTTAAGTCTATGCATGTGCCCATGAGCATGGCTTCCGCCTAGGTGTCTGTGGTTGGCGTAGGGTCTGTTTGCAAGCCTGGGTGTGTGGAACAGCAATGTGCATAGAAAACAAGACACTTCTGGGGTGATGGGCATACCCTGAAAGAGGCATGTTAACACTCGCCAGGGTCTGAGGGCCTAAGGTTCCTTCTATCTCCCTTGTGAGGTGACATAGATCTTTCCACAAAGATACGGCCAGGTGGAGGGTGTCCCATGCTCCAGGCAGCTGAGCTCACACTCTGGGTGGAGCCCTGAGCTGGGTCTAGTTCTTCAGAGAGATTGGATTCTCCCCTAGTTCTCTGGATCTTCCCAGCCTCGTGGGGGAGACCACAAATGAGCCATGCGGACCAGTCAGCGGGGCCCAGCGATCAGGGATTCTGGGTGGGCTGGATGCTTCTGGGACCCTTCCCCATGCGACCCAAGCACTTGTTTCAAGCATAGGTGAGGGCATGAGTGACAAGATGCCAATGGCTCTGAAGACCGGGCTCTGGTTCGGCCCACACCACACTGTAGCTGTTCAACCTGGAGCAAACCACTCAGACTTCAGATTTCCCATCTGTAAAATGAGGGTCAGAAAAGCTGTTCAGTCTGCAATAATGACAATAAGAATAAGGTTTTATTGAGCACCTTCCATGCACCAGGCACTGTTCTAGGTACTATACATTCTCACACTGTAAAGTTGGTGCCATTAGGACCCTCACTTTAGAGGTTGAACAGATGAAGCACAACCCAGTTGGAGATCCCGGGTGGTCCGGCCCCAAAGCTCCCAGTCCTCAGCGCTGCTCAGGTGCAGGGCACGGTCAAAGCCAGAAGAGCAGTAGTGCCCACGGGTGCACTGAGCCCAGACAGGCCACAGCTGAGAGGAGCATGCTGCTCATTACGACTTGACCACACCAGGTGCTCTGGTCTCCATGTGACTCCCCAATCCTCACTGCATCGCCATGAGCTGGGCACTCGCTCAGCCAATGGGGGAGGGTGTAGGTTCTGAGGCCTGCAGTACCTTCCAGGACTTACACAGAGTGCATTTGAGAAGAGGGATCTGAAAGCAAGCTTATGTTTTTTCACTGTACACCCAGGGTCTCCTTCTCTGGCGTTGCTATTAGAGAGAGCCACCCTCTTCACCCCACATCCCTCTGCCTTCTGCATAAGCCAGGCTTCACTCGGTGGGTATGTCTGACCCCACAGGGACGCTGAAAGGCAGGCACAGTGGGCAACCTCAGGATGGCAGGGGGGAGGCGGAGGGAGGCTGGCTCATGATGCTCTGTGTTCCTGGAGGAAGGTTTCTCCCGGAGCTTCGGGAAAGCAGGAGGGATATTGAGGAATCACGTGAGAAAGAAGGGGAAGATGCAGGGGTGGGAGGTCACGGGGCAGTGTGAAGGCTGGGAGGGAGGGAGGTCAGACCCTCAGGAAGGGGCCCCTTTACCTCCACCGCCTGGGGATGGCCACAGGCCTGTGTGGTCATTGCCAGCAGAGGGCGCCCCCGGCCTTCGCTTCTGATGAGTTCTCATGGGAGGTTAAAAAACTCAGATGGGAAGAGCAGGCGCCAGCAAAGTTCCCCTGGGCCCCCACCCCCGGAACCTCAGACAGAACCCAGACAGGAGCTTCAGAATCCACCCACCTGCGCAAGGGACACGAGAGGCCGCTGGCAGGGTGCTGGTTAAATTCAGTCGGCAGAAAGCGGATTCTGATTCTCAGAGCTGGTGCATACGTGTGTATAGAAAAAAAACTACAAGGCAACTGATCCCATATAGGAAGACGGGAAAAGAATGAGTAATATTTACCAATCATATTTGTGGATCAACAGCTATGTCCTAAACAGTGTGTGTGTGTGTGTGTGTGTGTGTGTGTGTGTGTGTGTGTGTGTCTGTGTGTCTGTGTGTCTGTGTGATTTTCATGGCATGAGATGTCTAGGAAACAACTATTATTCCCATCTCGTAAATAAAGAAATGGGGACCCAGGGAGGTTAAGGAACCTGTCCAATGGGTCCACAGTGAGGATTCTGGCAGGGGCCAAGACACCTTGTAGCCAATGGGGAGCCTCCCAGCTTAGTGCCTTACACTCGGTAAACACCTGCCCAATGGATCAATCCAAAGCCCATGCTCTTGATCCCTGGGACAACCTGAGGCCAGTCAGTTCTGCCATTTACCACGAGAGTGGGTGCACTCTCATGTCCATGGATGTGCCTGTATGCACGTGTCTGTGTGTGTACGTCAGCAGATGTCTTGTTTCAAACTGTGACAGGGCCACGGTTTCTTTAGACAAACTTCTCCCCCAAAATATCCTTGAAAGGAGTTCAATTTCAGTTGCTATTAAAATAAGTAATCAACTTTTTTTGAGGGAGAGAGAGAGAGTGAGAGAGAGAGAGAGAGAGCTGAAGGGGCAAAGGCTCTGCACTCTGCACTGACAGTGCAGGGCTTAATTCACGAACCATGAGGTAATGACCTGGGCAGAAATCAAGAGTTGGTTGCTTAACTGACTAAGCCTTCCAGGCACCTCTGAAAATGATTAACTAATTTTTAAAAATAGCAGACCTTGGGTTCTGGGCACTCAGGAGGGCTCTGGGCGTATGAGGTCACATTTATTCCACATTTACTAGGGTCTGTCATGTTGCAGGGAGTGCTCTGCACACCAGGGAGATGCCTCCATTCGTGAGGACCAGGAGAGAATGCAAGCTGTGTAGGAAGGTCTAGATGCAGGGTCTCTGCAGTCTAGCCTCAGCCTCCTCCTGCTGCCTCCTGTTTTGACCCCTGCCCTTTTGATCCACTGTCTTCTAGCCGTACTGACTGCCCTTAAGTTCCTCTCACTTCCTACAAAGGGCCCACTGGGGGTTTGCCTTCTCTCCAGAAAGCTCTGGTCCCTGCCCTGTGCACCTGGCCATCACCTGCTTATCATCCAGACTCCACATTACTTACTGCCCAGGACAGTTCTCCTGTTACACTCTCCCATAGTATCTGGCTCTTTCCTTCCATGAAGAGCTTCCCAGCTCTTACCCATAGATGTGCTCCCAGGGACCTTACTTGATACCTACCCTGCCCATTAAACTGTGAGCTCCATGGTTCAATGCACCTCCCCAGTGCAAACTGCATACAAACTGTGTACTCAGTGAACAGTGGATCTGAGAGGTATTGGGGATATAAGTCTAAAATTCCAGCCTGTCCCCGTGGAGCTTCAAACCCTCCTGTCTTCCCCTTCCTAACTGCACAGGCACCCTGGTTCCTGTGAAGCTTGGATAGGAGCTGGGGCTTGGGCCCCACTGAGCTGCTGGGGACCAGATGGGCAAAGGCAATCTCTCTGAGCAGGGGTGGGTCAGATCCCCCATTCTGGATGAACACATATGTACGTGTGTGGAGATGCAGGGGATGGGGTGGGGTGAGCGATATTAACAGGAGGCGAGAGGCCCCTTTAAAACCTGCCTCCTCTTCCATGCAACCATCCTGATTTTCCCCAGATGGAATAAAGCCTTCCTATCACTTTTCCCTCATGCATTCTGCTCGTGAATCGATCTCAGAAATGGCCTGGGCTCTGGTGGTGGAAAAGGCAAGGGCTCAGAAGTCCTGCAGACACAGATCCAATGCTGGCTGTGTGACCTTGGGGAGGTCACTTCCATTTTATGAGAACCTGAGACAGTGCCTACTCCAGTAGAAGCCCTGTAAGCATGTGCTCGGTTGTCCGCAGAGGTGAGAAGCAGGCCTCTTCCCCCACCATGCCACCTGCATGGGACCTCTAAGTGACACGGCTAGAGAGCATTTCCATGGAGGATGTACGCTGTCTAGCTTCCCTCCCATCAGCCATGCTGACAAGAACAGCAAGCGGCAGGGGGCTGGGCTCCTCCACTACCCTCCCCACCCTACCTGAGGTCTTCCCTCCCTCCTGCCCCAATTTAAGAATATGCGTGAGTGTTTGGGATACATTAATACACAGCCACCAGCACGTAAGAGCCGATCACCCCTCAGTTCTGGGGAAATTAGCATTTAAATTGAGGCATCTCAGGGAAGTAAATCATCCCAGAACCACAGCCAGCACTGTCTGCAGCTCTTCCTCAGTGGAAGGCAGGCGAGGAGCCATGGCCTGCAAGATGTCAAGTCTGCAGGGAGTGGTCCACTGTTCCAGGCTCTCCCCAGGCTGCCCAAGGCCCCCTAAAAGGGAGGCAGTCAACCCCCAGCACCACTGAGGACATCTCACCTGTTTTAGACCATGCCACATCCCTCACCTACAACCAAACTGAGCCTTTCTGCCAAGTGAGAAAGGTGTCTTTGGCTGAGATGTGCTTTCCTGTGTGATCAATGAGCTGGGACACCAGCTCTCATTTTGGCTCTGTTCCTGTCCGTCTAGGGGTCTGGGGAAGCCACTCCCTTCCTCTGGGACAGGGAGGATGAGCAGCTGGTAAAAATACTTGGGTTTCTCTGAAGTCTAGATTGAGATGTGTTGGGCTTGAATCATAGCCATTCTGTAGGTGCTGGAGTCACAGGGACCAGTGTTGTTTAAATCCATGCTGACGTCTGTCCATACCCACCCTCAAACCCTGCTTTTCTTGGGGAGCAGTTAGAAACTTTGTTCTGTGATCTACTTCTTAATTATGGGTCTTTGTTTACATTTTCTGCTCAAGTGCTAGACTGAGTCATTCTTACATTCAACCTTTCATTCATTCATTCATCCAACCATTCATTCATTCATTCGAATAGTCTTCATTATTACATACCAGGCCTTGGAAATACAATGACAAAATAGACATTCTCTATCCTTAAGCTCCCACATCCTAGTATGAGACACCTGTGTAAAATGCTTCTAGGAAATTGTGCAAATGTGTGCAAAGTGAATAATGGTTTTGAAGAGGTTGAAGCATTTCTCATTCCCCATAAATCATATTTGTCCATGGCACCCCGCCTGCTCAATCAAAAGCATTCATCCCTTAGGTAGAAGGGCAGATACCATCTAGAGAAGAAAGGGGGTCATGGCTCAGCTTTGCATCTCAAAGATGACTTTGTAGTGTCTTGAGCCAGATAAGAGTTTCGAACGCCAGCCTGTACTAAAAGTGAAGGTCCCCTTATATATCAAAGCCAGGCCTGGTTGACTCAGATCATAGTGTCTTATTTTAATGTATCGATGGTGCAGGCTATGACCTCAGGGGAGTTCCCACCAGACAGGAAAAGGAAGGAGAAAACCCTTCTTTCCGCCATCAGTGCTGGGCTGGATCACTGCGGAGAGAAGCTAGGGGCCAGGAGCTCATACCTGAGGGTAGACAACCTCCTTCTGGCCTTCTGGAAGTCAGCACTGCCTCCCCACCCTCCCCAGCCTCGAGGGCAGTGTCTACAAATGTGTAAGAGTTTGGGGAGAGTCCCAGGGCAGGTGAGCAGGGGCCTGCGGCTTCAGATCAGGAGTTAGTCTGGGGAGATGGGGAGCCCCTTTATCCAACGAGCCATGGGAGCTCCCCTCAGAAGGAAGAAGTAGGTGAGCAAGGGACTGGCAGAAGTCAGCCTCCAATTCCTGCACCCACGGACACACATAATAAAGCTTACAAGGCTTCTCCGCCATAACCCCTCTTGCATGGAGGCAGGGATGGGGAAGGGGACCTGAGATTAGAACAAGAGGGCTTCGGAGTGTGGGGACCTCAAGACCTTGGACTCTGGCAGTGCATTCTGACACATAATCTTCCTCAAAAGACTCCCCAAGGCCAGCCATATCCTAATGGATACCAGTGCAAAGGCTCAGAGCCACACTCAGGTAAGAAATCCACACAGTGACTCCAAGCAAGGGTCTAGCACACCACGTTTATACCAGAATCCTTCTCCATCGGCACCACCTGCACCCTGAGGCCATGTGGAAGTCGGGGAGACTGCTTGGTGAAGACAAGACAGGGTCGGTTGGGGAAGAGTTCGACTTTGAACAGACTAAGTAGTTCCCCTAAAGAGGCTGTTCTGTATCCTTAATTGGTAATTTGAAATACTTTTTTTGCAATCAGTGAAATGGAAACTGGAGGAAAAGATTATATCAGCTGTAGAAAATTAAGAAGACTACTACAGTGTTTTGTATAACTGAGTTGTAGTGGGAAAAATGTTGATACAGTTTAAGATTCACAGAGGGGAGGTTCAGAGAACAAGGGAGTACAGAGGAGGGCAAGGTGGGAAGGCTGCCTGGAGAAGGTGAGCCTTAACTGACTGGGAGGGGTCATCCAGGGAAAGAGCAAAGAATGAAAATGGGGTCTGGGGAGAAAGAATAGCATGTGCAGGAGTCCAAAGTGTGGTGTGTATGTGAGTGTTTGTGTGTGCACACACACGCGTGCATGCAATAGAGAGAAAGAGACAGAGAGAGAGAGAGAGAGAGAGAGCAAGAGAGAAAGCGAGAGAGATAGAGAGAATGGATAAACACTCACATGACACATTCTGACATTCTGGAATTTGAAAGAAGCCAAGATTCAAGATGTAAAAGCACTGAGTAAAAAGCAAAGATGGGCTGAAGAGGGGCAGGTAGACAGATCAGCTTTTATGAGTCTTGCGAGTGAGGCTAAGAAATGCGGGTTTTATTCTTTTTTTGTATATTTTTAGGGGGGCAGAGAGAGAAGGAGACACAGAATCAGAAGCAGGCTCCAGGCTCTGGGCTGTCAGCACAGAGCCCGATGTGGGGCTCGAACTCACGGACTGTGAGATCATGACCTGAGCTGAAGTCAGATGCTTAACCGACTGAGCCCCCAGGCACCCCAGGAATGTGGGCTTTATTCTGAGGGCAAGATGACCCACTGCGGGGTAGGTTTTCAGCAGGAGAGCAGCACTGTCTGATCGGAGCTCTAGGAAGATAGCCTGGACACAGGCCGGAGGGCGAGCTGACAAAGAACAAGGCTGGAGGGAGGGAGGCAGTTACGGGGTTTGCAGCACCCCAGGCAGGCGGTGGAGGCGCCTATGACAGAATGTGGAGAAGATGCACAGCTTTGAGAGACACGCGACAAGTGGGACCTGCTGTTCCCTGTCACTAGCCGTATGCGGTGGGAGCGGAAGGAGGCATGAGACGTGTCGGCAGTGCTGACTCTGGGGCCCACCTCCACTTTCAGCTAAGCACCAGAGGCCCCCAGAAACCCCTGTTCTCGCCTGCTGTGGCCAGAGAGCAGACCAGTGTGTCTTGGCCCATTGAGAAGCTCTTGCCTTCTTCCTGCCCCCTCCTGCTGGCAGCGCATCTCAGCCCAAGCACTACGTGTGAGGTTCACAGGAAGACTGCCAGATCTCAGCAAAACCCCCAGCATTTTGTGCAAGCCCAGCCACCTCCAGAGGGAGGTGTCTCTAGGAGCCATCTCCTTCTTGGCGGGATGCAGTTCATGACCCCTACCCTCTGGGCTGTTCCACGGGTCATGGGCACAGAGTTGGTTCACTGGCTCTGCAGTGGTCCCTGCGTATGGGGCCATTCTTATCTCAGCTGATGCTCGGCACAATGATGAGACAGGAGTCAAAGGCAAGATGAAGAAGTGGCTCATTTACTGGATCTTGGGTTGGAGAGACCAGAACAGGCTACACATCCAAATTTTTGATTTCCAGCCCAGAGCTACTTCTTCTCACATGTTTTGGAGGGTTCCTAAGAAAGGCCACGCTACCTGCCCAACCCCCTCGGACCCTCTGCTCCTTAAAAGCAGAGGTGCATTTGATTCTCCTTTGTAACCTCCTCTGAGCCCACCTGGGAGTTTCCCAGACAGACTTGGTGTGTCGTCTTCTCTACAAGGCATCCCTGAGCCCCAGAGATGTCCTGCTTCCATAGTATTTGACTTTGGCTCTGACCATAGCCTCTGGCAAGTATATAGTTGTTCTTTGCATGCCAGTCTCCCATTCAAGGCCCCATGTATTAGTGTATTAGTGTTCTGTTGCTGCTGTAACCAAGCTCCACCAATACAGTGGCTTAAACCAACATACACTTAGTATATTTTTTTTGTAGGTCAGATGCCGGACATAGGTTTCTGGGCTTCAGGCAAGGTGTCTGCATGGCTCCATGCTTTCTGGAAGCTCCAACAGTGGGAACCATTCCAGCTTTTTGAGACTGCCCACATTCCTTGGTCCCCGGCCCCCTTCCACCACTAGTCAAAACTAGCCACAGCAAGTCAAGTCCTTCTGGAGTCACATCCTTCTGGCCTCTTCTGTTACTTCCCATTGCCATTTTAAGGAATCTTGGGATTATATGACACCCACCTGGAAAATCCAGGCAATAATCTCTTTATCTCCAGATCAGCAACTTAATTTCCATCTGTACCTTTAATCACCCTTTGCCATGTAAGGTAATTTATTCACAGCGTCTGGGCATTAAAACATGGACATCTGGAAGGCATTATTCTGCCTACTACACTCCATTTCTGCTCCCCCTCCCACCAGGAGAGCTTTGCTGATGCCTCTGTCTTCACTTGGGGGCTTGATGCCCCTTCTCTGGGTTTCCACAGCGCCCATCCTTCCCCTGTCCTAGTATTTTGTCACTGGTCTGTTAATCTTAATCACACACTGTCTCCCTTGCTGGACGAAGGGCACTTTAAGGAAAGGACTATGTCTTTCTTACTCACTGCTGTACATCTAGCCTTGACACAGTGGCTGAAACGCATTCTAGAGGCTCAAGTGATTATTCAGTGAATGAATGAATGAATGAATGAATGGAAGGGTGAATGCTCCTAGCTGCATGGAAATGTGGGAGAGACCACTCATCCAGCTGTATTACTCCAAACTCCTCCTACCCTTCCCTCCCTACATATCTCGTATCAGAATGACAAGCATCATTTTTAAACTAATATCTATTGATTCCTTGCAATGTGCTAGCAATTATTCTAAGGGATCTGCACACCTCTTGTTTCACACAGCAACCCTGGGAGGTAAGCACTCTTATTCTATTTGTTTTAAATAAGGGAATAGAAGAATAAAGAGATTAATAAGTGCAAGGGACTAGTAAGCTAGACTTGGAATGATTCAACTCCATGTTCTTAAAAACTATGCAAAAATAGGCTAGTAATGTTTAATCTTGCCCCAAAAAGAAATGCTGAAACGTGTAAGCTGACTCACTGAAAATACCAGGGTTGGGTGAATGTACCAGATGGATGCCCACACTGGAAACAGTATGCTTTTTATTGAATGTGTGTCATGCGTTAGGTCCTGGGCAGGATTTGTTCCTAACTTTTTTTCCCCCATAGACTAAATGTTAGTGTCCCAACCCCCAAATCCATATGTTGAGACCTAATCCCAATGTGAAGTTATTGGGAGGTGGGGCATTTGGGAAGTGATTAGCTTGTGAGGGTAGGCCCCTCATGAATGGGGTTAGTGCCTTTATAAGACAGATCCCAGAGAGCTCCTAGTCGCCTCCACCAAGTGAGGAAAGGTAGCATCTAAGAGCTGGGAAACAGATGCTCAGCAGACACTGAATCTGCCACTGCCTTGATCTTGGACTTCTCAGCCTCCAGAACTTGGAGAAATAAAACATTCTGTGGGTTCTGCCATGTAGTTGATGGTATTTTGTTAGAGCAGCCCAATGGACCAAGACACTTCTAACATCTTGCGGAGTCATTATTATTATCTTGAGTGCTGGAGGCGAGGAAACTGGGCCTCAGTGAGGTGAGGGTCACTTTCCTAGGCTCACACTCCACTCCGGCACCCACCTCTCCAACCGTGTTCACACGGTCTTTCCCCTGCCTTGCCCTCATGCGTACAAAGGTGTGCATGAATACACACACACACACACACACACACACACACACACACACAGTGAAGTCTGGCTTACACATTGTACATGCCTTCCCTCTCTAAATGCAAAACCACTTCTACCAGCGGCGCCAGACTCACTTAAGCATTCCAGGCATGGCTGCTTCTAACTCCTGCCCTGGTAATTGCAATCCCTGAAATTGAAAGAAATTGCAGGCTAGAGAAACATTATCTTCTCTTCAGCCCCTTCGCCCTCCATCTCCACAGCACCAGGACTCCTCGTGGTGTCCTAACCCTGGGAGTAGGCCAGATTGCTGTCCCGGGGGCCTCTGGAGCCCTGTCCTGAACGTCCCCCCTCCATTTCTCAAGGGAAGGAATCAAAGACCCTGATATCCGGCATCCAGGTTCAGAGCTGGGGTGGCGAAAGTTTGACATCACTAGACCCGATGTCTGCATTTTTTCCTGACCCAACACTGTCGTTATCTCTGCTTTTCAGATGCTATAATGAGATCTGAAGAGGAGAATTAGCCTTGCTAGATCCTCCAGACAGAGATGTGGACCTAAACACAAATCTGCAGGGACTGATGAAGAAGCCCCTGGTCCTAGGTGGCACCTGAGTCTCTGAGAGGGGGGAACCACTCAGCCTAGATCCCCATCTGCAAGCACGGCCCACACTACATGCTGAGATTTACCCCCTCCGTCCCAGAAGGGTCTAGCCGCCTATGTTATCACAGCCAAAGGCAGAAGCCGCTATCCCTGTGCATTTAAAAACATTTCCATTATAATTAGGATTTCATATTCCAGTGTTCGGGGCATTCTCTATTCTCAGGGCACCGCAACCCCCACACACCTCCATTCATGTGTGTCTCAAGGGTCTAGCTTAACAGCAGCCACAGAATAGGTACACTAAAGCACTTGCTGAATGAGTCCCAACTGTTGGGGACAACTGACTCTCACTGAACCCTGGTGTGCGTGCTCCCCATTCTTCACGCACCCCCAGTCCTGCCCTGGAAAGGAGGTCAGTTCTATGAAGCTGGGCCGCTAACTTGCCAGGTGGCCTTAAATCACCTCCCAGCTCTGGGGGTCTTTTAAGCTCTGGGGTCATTTCTTTGACAAGTCATTTCTTTGAGGTGTCCTCAATGGCTTTGGCACAGAGGGCTAAGAAGTTCCCAAGAGGAAGAGCCCTGTTCCCATGGCCACTCTGTGTCTTCCTTCTCAAACACACCTGAATTTGCACCATGCTCCCAACTCCCAGCTCATACATGGCTCTGGTAAGACAGAACATTGAACCTTTCCTGGGCCTCTGTTTGCTCATCAGAAAAATGGGAATAATAATCATCAATAGCCTTACAGGCTTGTCGTAAAGATTAAAAGAGTCCATACTGTGAATCACTTAGAAAAAGGACTAAAAATACCAGACTCTCGATAAATGGTAGCTATCGCCACTGTTGGAGCACAGTTTTATTTAACATTCTCAAAAAGCCTGTCTTGATTAGGAATAAGAGAGATGCAAATTTTAGAGCTGGGATGGACCTCAAATTCTTTTCTTTCCCTCCTTTCCAGGCAGCAGACACAGCTTGTCCAAGTCACATGACAGGACTATAATGAGAACCCAGGACAGGTGGCTACTAATTTGGAGTTCTTTCCTTTCTATCATGGGATTTTTTTTTTTTTTTCCTGGCTGGTAGATTTGATTTTTCCCTAACCTCATACCCTGTTCCTGGTATCTAACAGAGGTGTTCTTAAAAAAAAATGCTTATTTATTTTAAAAGAGAGAAAGAGACAGAGCACAAATGGGGGAGGGACAGAGAAAGAGGGAGACACCGAATCCGAAGCAGGCTCCAGGCTCCGAGCTGTTGGCACAGAGCCTGAAGCAGGGCCCCAACACATGAACCGCGAGATCATGACCTTAGCTGAAGTCGGACATTATCCAACTGACCCACCCAAGAGCCCTTCCAGGACAGTTATTCATGCTAAAGGCAATATTACCAGCACCGTATGTTGAATATATCTCGTACTATCACATTATACACAGGAATTGTTGTGAGTGTGTCTTTGTCCCCACAGTGGGAGCAGAGACTGTGTCTTCTTTCTCCTCCTTTAGTTCACAACAAAGTGTTAGGTACCAGAAGATTCTCAAAAATGTTTGTGAAATTGAATCTCCAGTAGGCTGGACTCCAAATTAAATTAAAAAGATATTTCCAAACTCCTAACTTAGGGGTGCCTGGGTGGCTCAGTCAGTTAAGCTTCCGACTTCAGCTCAGGTCATGATCTTATGAGTTTGAGTCCCAAGTCTGGCTCTGCACTGACAATGCAAAGCCTGCTTGGGATTTTCTCTCTCCCTTTCTCTGCCCTCCCCTCCCAAATACATAAATACATTTTTAAAAAGAAAACTACCTAAATTATAGCAATAGGAAATATCAAAGCCAAATTTTAACTAACCATACAGCATCGTGCATTTGTAACTTCATTCCTCGTAGTATTTAAAGAGAAAGAGAACCCTTATCTTTTCTTTTTTTCTTTTCTTTTCTTTTCTATCCTCCCCTCCCCTCCCCCTTCCTTCCTTCCTTCCTTCCTTCCTTCCTTCCTTCCTTCCTCTCTCTTTCTTTCTCCTTTCTTCCTTTCTCTCTCTCTTGTTATCATTTAAAACCAAGCTATTAGGTGCCCTTTAGAATCAGAACATGTGGTCTAGAAACAGCTGGTTCTGGAGTGAATTTGTGGCAGGGGTCATATCTCTGAAAGTTTCTTCTTCTATTTTGTCTTTCCCCTTCTCCCTGGGGCACCTTGGAAGTCTTTCCATATAGCCACCTCTAATGAGCTCTGCAAAATGAGAAACCTGCTGCAATAGAAGAAAATCTAATAGCAATTGCTTTCTTGTTTGCTCCTTTCCTCTTTCTCTCTCTTTTTTTTTTATTAGTCATTAGCAATAGAGAAAGAAAACACCCAAAGGCAGTAGAAAGGCAGCAATATTTGCACGTGCTTTCTGCAACAGTGAGCTAATGAGGAGCCCTGATCTTCTCTCATATCCCTTCTTTTTCAATTCCGACAGATCTGACATCAGTTGCAGTCAAATCCAGGCCCCAGCTCGCGTGGACATTAGTTCATTTACATCATAACCACAGTGAAGTGTGGGTACCAGTATAGGACAACTGGAAATGATTTTAAGTGCTTCCAAAAACCAGTGGATGTCAAGACTGAAAAAGGGCCTAGGAAACCCCAAAGATCTAATTAATGAACATAGTTTTTGGTCTTTTCAAGATCTGATGCCAACATGTAATTCAATTTAGTTTCTAAGAGCCTAGGTCTAGCTTCTACCCCTGCTAGTTAGTGATCAGGTTGTCACATGGCTCAGCCTCGAGTTTGTCTATGATAATCCCACCCACACACATTGAGAATGGGTCTTCAACTCCACCTCTTAATGCATGTGTGATCCTGAACAAGTTACTTAATTTCAGGAGTCTCAGTTACCTCATTTGTAAAAAGAGGATCAGAATACTATCTACTTTTATAGACTCAATTATGAGGAGAAAAAAAAAGGGGGGGGTAAGGGATAAAAACAGCCTGGTATCTATGTAATGTGTGGCAGTTTCTATTTATTTTCTAAAAAAGAAGGAGTAGGTCTAAGTCTTGCCTCTGCCTTTTGGATAAACTTGCCTCTGTCATTGGATGGACTTCAGTTTCCTCATTTGCAGTAGGGACTAAATCATGGTACTGGTTCCGATAGAATAGATTCTAAGCTATTGTGGAATTAAAGGAGATAACAAATACAGCATGACACCTGTCACATCATACTCTGCATTCCGTAATGTTCATTACTGCTATTATTACTATTAATAATAAGAAAGTGAAGTGGGTTTTTAAAAAATAGTATATAGTGGAAACTCCCCCCAAAGAATCAAAAGCAACAGCAAAAACAGAAAATTCCTGAAACTAGTGATTATGGCAAAATGACAGGATCCAAGGCTAATCTATGAAAGTCAAATTCTTTCCTATATGATAGCAATGAACTATTGGAATCTGAAATTAAATGCACAATACCATTTATGGTAGCATCTAAAAAAAGAGAGAAATACTTAGGTATAAATCTAACAAAATACATACAAGATCTATAAATGAGGGAAACTTCAAAACTGATGAAAGTAATATAAAATCTAAAGAAATGGAAAGATATTCCACGTTCATTCTCATGTTGTTAAAATGTCAGTTCTTGCCAAGTTGATCTATAGATTCACCAATCCCAATAAAAATCCCACTGAGTTATTTTGTAGAGATTGACAAATTAATTCTCAAGTTTATATGGGAAGGCCAAAGACCCAAAACAGCCAACATAAAGTGGGAGGGGGAAAAACAAAGTCAGATAACTGGCATTATCTAACTTCAGACTTACTATAGAGCTACAGTAATCATGGCAGTATGGTATTGGTGAAATAATAGACAAATAGGTTAGGGAAGAGAAAGGAGAGACCAGAAATAGACCCACACAAATCTAGTCAACTAATCTTTGATAAAAGAGCAGAAGTAATTCCATGGAGAAAGGATCATCTTTTTAAAAAATGGTTCTGGAAAAAGAGACATCCACATGCCAGGAAAAGAAATCTAGACACAGGTCCCACACCTTTCACAAAAGAATTGACCCCAAATGAATCACAGACCTAAATGTAAAACACAAAACTATAAAACTTCTAGAAGAAAACACAAAAGAAGATCTTGGTGATCTTGGATTTGTTGACGCATTTTATATACAACGCCAAAAGCACAATCCATTAAAGAAAAAAAAAGATATGTTGGGCTTTATTAAATTTAAAAACTTCTGCTCTGTGAAAGACACTGTTAAGAAAATGAGAAGACAAGGCACAGATTGGGAGAAAATATTTGTAAAACACATATCTGATGAAAGACTTGCATCCGAATTAGACAGAGAACACTTAAAATTCCACAATAAGAAAACAAACAACCAGATTTAAAAAGGGGCAAAGGAGCTGAGCAGATGAAGCACCAAAGAAGATATACAGATAGCAAAGAAGCATATGAATGCATGCACAACACATGTCATTCTGTAACTGCAAATTAAACAACAATGAGATACCACCACATAACTATTGGAACAGATAACATCTAAAGCACTAACAACACCAAATGCTGGTGAGGATGTGGGACAGAAGGAAGAGTTCAGTGCAAGTGGGAATGCAAAATAGTACAGCCACTTTGGCAGGTAGTCTGGTAGTTTCTGGCAAAGCTAAACATACCCTTATCACAAAATTCAGCGACTGGATTCCTTGATACTTAACCCGAGTGAATGGAAAACATGTCTACGCAAAACGCTGCACATGAACGTTCATCGTGACCTTATTGATGCTTGCCAAAACTTGGAAACAACCACGTTATCCTTCAATAAGTGATCGGATAAAGGAATTGTGGGGCATCCATAAATGTGATAGTCTGTACCAACAACAATAAATGAGCTATCAAGCCACGGAAAGACATAGAAGAACTTTAAATGCATACTGCTCCATGAAAGGGGAGAGTCTCAAAGGGCCACGGACCGTAGGACTCCAACTCTATCACATTCTGGAATAGATAGAGCTATAAAGGCAGTGAAAAGCTCAGGGGTTGCCCGGAGATGGGGGAGAGAGGTGGACGGATGAGGAGGCTGTGCAGGGTCATTTAGGACAGTGAAACTGTTATCATGTTGTAATGGTGGATATGTGACATGCAAAACCCATAGAATGTGCAACACAGTATATTATGGACTGTAGTTAATAATATTGTATCAATAGTGGATCACCAATTGTAAGAAATATACCCCACTCATATAAGATCTTAATGATCAGAGGAACTGTATGGTAGAGGGTATTGCGGGTAATGGGAACTCTGTACTTCCCACTTAATCCTTCTGCAAACCTAAAACTGCTCTAAAATATCCTATTAATAGAGTGCTTGGGTGGCTTAGCTGGTTAAGCATCCAATTTCGGCTTAGGTCATGATCTTGTGGTTCCTGGGTTCAAGGCCCCGCATCGGTCTCTGTGTTGACAGCTCGGAGCCTGGAGCCTGCTGCAGATTCTGTGTCTCCCTCTCTCCCTCTGCCTCTCCCCAGCTTGCACTCTGTGTCTCTCTCAAAAATAAATAAACATCGGGGTGCCTGGGTGGCTCAGTTGGTTAAGTGTCTGACTATGGCTCAGGTTGTGATCTCACGGTTTGTGGGTTCAAGCCCCGCATCAAGCTCTGTGCTGACTGCCAGCTCAGAGTCTGGAGCCTGTTTCAGATTCCGTGTCTCCCTCTCTCTGTGATCCTCCCCAGCTCATGCTGTCTCTCTCCCTCTCTCCTAGAAATAAATAAAACATTAAAAAAATTCTTTTAAAAAATAAATAAAAAATAAACATTGAAAAATTAAAATATCCTATTAATTAAAATAATAAGATACCTGCACGGCAAAGGAAACAACCCACAAAACTAATAGGCAACCAACAGAATGGGAAAAGATAGTTGCAAATGACATATCAGATAAAGGGTTAATACCCAGAATCTATAAGGAACTCACCAAACTCCACACCCGAAAAACAAACAACCTAGTAAAGAAATAGGCAGAAGATATGAACAGACACTTCTCCAAAGAGGACATCCAGATGGCCAACAAACATATGAAATGATGCTCAGTATCCCTACTCATCAGGGAAATACAAATCAAAACGACACTGAGATACCACCTCACACCAGTCAGAGTGGCTAAAATGAGCAAATCAGAGAACACGAGATGCTGGCGAGGATGTGGAGAAACAGGCACCCTCTTACACTGTTGGTGGGAATGTAAACTGGTGCAGCCCCTCTGGAAAACAGTGTGGAGGTTCCTCAAAAAATTAACAATAGAACTCCCCTATGACCCAGCAATAGCACTGCTAGGAATTTACCCAAGGGATACAGAAATGCTGATGCATAGGAGAACATGGACCCCAATGTTCATAGCAGCACTCTCCACAATAGCTAAAACATGGAAAGAGCCTAAGTGTCCATCAACAGATGAATGGATCAAGAAGATGTGGTTTATCTATACCATGGAATACTACATGGCAATGAGAAACAATGAAATCTGGCCATGTGTAGCAACATGGATGGACCTTGAGGGTGTTATGCTGAGCGAAATAAGTCAGGCAGAGAAGGACAAATACCATATGTTGCACGTATAGGAGGATTAGGAGGAACTTAACAGAGGACCAAGGGGGAGAAGAAGGGGGCAAATGGTGGGTGAAAGCAAGAGAGGCAAACCATGAGAGACTCTTGAATGCTGACAAAAACTGAGAACTGATGGATGTAGGGGGG
Organism: Proteles cristata cristata; assembly: GCA_017311185.1. Lineage (NCBI taxonomy): Eukaryota > Metazoa > Chordata > Mammalia > Carnivora > Hyaenidae > Proteles > Proteles cristata. The sequence continues at coordinate 228,480 of JAESUZ010005596.1, read as the reverse complement.
AGGGGGGATGGGCATGGAGGAGGACACTTGTGGGGATGAGCACTGGGTGTTATGTGGAAACTAATTTGACAATACACTATTTGTAAAAAAAAAATTAAAATTAAAATTAAAAAAAATAATAGGATGCATAGGCAAGATAGGTGTTCCATCAACCTTTATTGGTGTAGAAGCTCCCACTTATTTTTGTAGATAATGTTTAACTGGAAAACAATCACATCCATTTATGTATATATTGTCTATGGTTGCTTTCTTGTTAGGATGGCACAGTTGAGTAGCTGTGGTAGAGTCTGTATGGATAATAGAGCTAAAATCACTTGCTATCTGGCCCTTTACAGAAAATTTCGCTGACTCCTGTTTGGAGTATAGACTTTTGGGCTGAGAAGTGCATCGAGAAGTTGTTCAGTTCAATTACCTAATAAATTCTGGAAACTTACTACCATATCATCCCAGGAGGAACAGTTCCCTTTTCTAACCTCCCCAGCTGGTATGAACTTCTGCACATTAATCGTAACATTAGAAACCGGCCTCTTTTCCTCTCTCTGCTATTCCTCTGATTCACTACGTGTGCTCTTTCTGATCTAGAAATATGGTATCAGAGGAGAACCTAGGCATACACACATTGCCCACAGCCTTCTTTATGAACCACACTTTTTGACTCAATCCCATCCTCCTTCTGAACTTCCTGGCTGTTGACCTTTCTGTTTGTACCCATGGCCCCCAGACCCTACTTCTGATTTTTCATTTCAATGCTGGAACAAGGTGCCCCAGCTATAGCCCTGGCTCCTTTTAAACTGAAAATGAAGTTGACCCTTGAACAAGTCAGGGCTTGGAGGCCCCAACCCCTGTGTAATTGAAAGTCTGTGTATAACTTTTGACTCCCCTCCCCAACTTTACTAATAGCCTAGTGTTGACCAGAAGGCTTACGGAAAAGTCAACTTAATACATATTTTGTATGTTCTCTGTATTATATACTGTATTCTTACAATAGACTAAGCTAGAGAAAAGAAAATGTTATGAAGAAAATCATAACAAAGAGAAAATACATTTACAGTGCTGTGCTGTATTTACTGGGGAAAAAAGACCATATAAATGGACTCATGTGCTTCAAACCGATGTTGTTCAAGGCTCCACTGTTGGCAAAATTATGGACCCAGAGATATCCAGGTCTTTGCTCCTGGAACCTGTGAACATTACCTTATGCCATGGACTGAACTGTGTCTCCCCACAAAATTCATAAATTGAATTCTTCACAGTATCTCCCTGTATCTCAGAGTATGTCTGTATTTGGGGGAGAAGATCTTGAAAGAAGTCATTAAGTTAAAATGTGGCCATCAGGGTGAGTCCTAATCCAATCTGACTGGTATTCTTATAAGAAGAAAATTCTGGACACATGAAACACCAAAGATGAATGTGGAAGACCATGTGAGGACACAGTGAGAAGGCAGCCATTTGCAAGGCAAGGAGAGGGGCCCTAGGAGAAACCAAACCTGCTGATACCTTGATCTTAGCTTCCAGCTTCCAGAACTGTAAGGAAATGACTACCTCCTGTCGGAACCACACGGTCTCTGATATTTTGCAGCCCAAGCAAACAAATACACCTTAGGTAGCAAAAGGGACTTTTCAGAGCAATCGCTCCTGTCCATCCACTTAAATTAAAGATCCTAATATGAGATTATCCCAATGATCTGTATATGCCTACTGTCATCACGCATGTCCCTGTAAGAAGGAAACAGGGATGTGCCCACAGAGGGGGCAGAAAGTGATTTGAAGACGGGAGGAGAGATTGCAGTGATGTGGCCACAGGCCAAGGAACACCAATGTATAGAAAGCACCAGATTCTCCCCAGAAGCTTCTGGAAGGAACTAGTCCTAACACCTTGAGTTTAGCCCCATAAGACTCAGTTTGGACTTGTGGCCTCCAGAAGGGTGAGAGAAGAAGTGTTTGCTGTTTTAACCACAAACCTTGTAGTCATTTCTTACAGCAGACATAAGAAACAAATTCATGTACTTTCTCAGATAAATGCCATTTTTGGTTTAGCTTGGTCTCCAGACCCTTCTTCTCCATGGCCACTCAGCTCTTAAGCAGGAACCAGAGGGCCACTCAACCAATTCCCTGTCCATGTATTTCTAGGAACTCAGAGGAGCACAGGCTTTAGCATCAGCCAGGATTGTGTGTGAATCCCACTCCAAAGTGTGTTAGTCTCTACGATCTTAGGCATCATCCTGAACCATTTGAACCTCAATTTCCATCAGTGAATGGGGATCAAACTATCAACTCTCTAGGATTGTTGTGAAAATGTTAAATGACATAGGTAAAATTTTCTGGAATAAAGTACCTTTTTAATGTTCTAAGTAATTACGACAATTGCTATCCTTAACGGTGTCAGAGTCTCCATGAATTCTAAATCTACCTGATTTTCTCTCTCAAAGCTGATAAGGGACTTTGTAAGCCATGGTTTGGGGCTCAGCTCTGGTATCAGCTCATTGAGTTTGTACCAACTACTCCCTCTCTCATTCATTGGTATCCCTGACTCTCTGTGAGACGCTTAGACTCAGGAAGTATGATCCTCAATGACTCCAGTTCTGTTATTTGGCACTAAGGGGGGCTGAGTGGCTTTTCTTCAGAGAAGCTAGGTGACTTGCCCAAGGTCGCACAGTTAAACAGCTATCCTGGGATTTAGGTCCAGCTTTCTGAAGTGCTATCCACTATGCCACACTATGTCTCACCTGCTAGGTCTGTCTCCCCAGATTCTAAACCCCAAAACACAGGGCTCCCACCTACAGCACCTCCGGAATTGGGGACGGGCATTTCCTGTTCCTAAGGCCAGACCCCTTCCTTTTGTCTTCTAGGAACTTCCTTCCCCAGGACAGGTCCTGGTGAGGAGCCAGATGGGAGGGCCCCAGGCAGGTGGTGGGAGGCCCTGAGTCTCTGTGCCCTTGTTTTGGAGAAGGTGGGTGACACGCCTAAGCGTCCTCCTTCCCCCCAGGAAACGGGGAGACCAGCACTTACCCAGAGCGCCTTCCCGCTGTCAGCAATCCAGACCATATGGTTAATTAGCTAAAATTTGCGACCGCATCTGTGATGCTATTTCTCTTTTTGGCATGTGTGAACTTAATTACTGAAGGCATGGGAGGCTCCTGGCCCACTGGGAGTGTGGTGGGCACGGGGGTCACAGAGAAGGCCCATGGCTTAGAGATGGGATGTGTGGGTGCTTGAGGGTCTGAGAAACGGAGGACAGGGAGGGCCATTTGATCAGCTGAGGATGGGGGTTTTATGTGGTTGCAATGAGGCTGGGACACAATGTCACGAGGCCCCATCTGTGTATGTTGGCAGCATCCACAAAAAAAGGCCAACCTCCTTGCACAGCGGAGATTAGGGTTCACTCGCTGGTCACCCACCGTTCTTTAGTTCTGTCCTCAGTTATTGCACAGAACATCTGTCTCCCTGAAATACAGGGATGGGGCCTCTAACACAGAAGGTGTCCCATAAAGAAGGCTGATTGGCCCAATAAATGAATGTACCTTTCTTTGCCTTTGTTTCCTCATCTGTAGAATGGGTCCTAAAAGTTAAAGTCAACCATTCTGTTAGAACTAAATGAAATAAAATACAGCAGTAGCTAACACATTGCCTGACATGATACATGTTCAGTAATGACTCACCGAATGAATGAAGGGATAGCAGAATCAAAGAGCCGCCGAATATCAGCCCTGGGAGAAGCCTGAGAGATCAGAATCCAGTCTGATCCTCTCACTGTGCCTCAGTTGTCTCGTCTCTAAAATGGGGACAATACACTCACCTCCCTGATTAGGTTACTTGAGGATTTAAAGAAATAACAATATGCAGACCTTCTAGAAGGGTGCCTGGAGTGGGGTAAGCACTCGGTAAACACTGCTGTTGGGGGCGTGGATGATAATAGAATGGGTGAAGCTTACTGAGAGCAGGGACAGGGCTTTGCCTAGAAAACAGCAACCTGTGATATATTCTGGACAGTAACTTGGGGCCCCTCCTCTCAGCACGGGCCAGCACAGTGCTCCAGGGCTTACCTTGCCAGCTCTCAGGGGTCAGCGGTATAAGAAGGGAAACAGAGCACCCCTACCCCTTTGGGGACCGCTCAGACTAGAGGTGAGTCAGGGCCCAGGGAAGAGTCTTGCCCTTTGTGGGGACTCCGGGGGCTCCCACGTATGATTTGCAGATGGTGCTGTTGGTGAGAGGGCACAGAGAGAGTAAAATCCAGCTCTGCTCAGCAAGCCACGCACAATGCCCATGAAGGGGATGTCTCCCTGAGAAGCCTCCTTTTTTTCCGATTCATATACATGTGTTCGATTGGTAGTTGTGGCCTTGGAGCCCTCTCTGGGCTCAGTGGACAGCCTGGGGGCTGGTGAACTGAAAGCTTCAGAACCCGGGGGGCAGATGGTCATAGGAGCAGGGCCAGTGTGTGTCTTTCTCATCTCTCTATCTCTAGTGTCTAATACTAGTGGACACTCAAGCAAATACCTATGGAAGAAATGAACCATTGTATTCTTACTACCAGTCATAGACCCTACTGTGTGCTATGAATTCAGCTCATGCTGGATAAATGTATGACTGAAGAAGCAGGAGAAGAAGTATGTATGGGAAAAGCTGTGATTTCCTAACTTTCAGCATGATATAGTAATAGGAGTTAATTTATTGAACAGTGACTCTGTCCAGGAATAACATAAAGAGCGACATATGTATTATCTCCTGAAGTCTTACAAAGGCCTTAGAAGAAGGACCTATGATTGCATGCAATGTACAGATGAAGGCACAGAGGCTCATCAAGGCTGAGGGGTTTGCCAGTAGTCACATGGCTCCTAAAGGAACAACGTGGACATTACAAGTGGGGCGCCTGGGTGGCTTAGTCGGTTAAGTGTCCGACTTCAGCTCTGCTCATGATCTCGTGGTTTGTGAGTTCGAGCCCCACATCCGGCTCTGTGCTGACAGCTCAGAGCCTGGAGCCTTTTTCAAATTCTGTGTCTCCCCTTTCTCTCCCCCTCCTCTGTTCATGCTTTGTCTCTCTGTCTCTCAAAAATAAACATTAAAAAAAAGTGTTTTTCCTCACGCCAGTCAGAGTGGCTAAAATGAGCCAATCAGAGAACTCTAGATGCTGGCGAGGATGTGGAGAAATGGGCACCCTCCTCCACTGTTGGTGGGAATGTAAACTGGTACAGCCCCTCTGGAAAACAGTGTGGAGGTTCCTCAGGAAACTAACAATAGAACTCCCTATGACCCAGCAATAGCACTGCTAGGAATTTACCCAAGGGATACAGAAATGCTGATGCATAGGAGCCCATGTACCCCAATGTTCATAGCAGCACTCTCCACAATAGCTAAAACATGGAAAGAGCCTAAGTGTCCATCAACAGATGAATGGATCAAGAAGATGTGGTTTATCTATACCATGGAATACTACATGGCAATGAGAAACAATGAAATCTGGCCATGTGTAGCAACATGGATGGACCTTGAGGGTGTTATGCTGAGCGAAATAAATCAGGCAGAGAAAGACAAATATCATATGTGTGCACGTATAGGAGGATTAGGAGGAACTTAACAGAGGACCAAGGGGGAGAAGAAGGGCGGAAATGGTGGGGGAAAGGGAGAGAGGCAAACCATGAGAGACTCTTGAATGCTGACAAAAACTGAGGACTGGTGGATGTGGGGGGGAGGAGGGGTGGGCATGGAGGAGGGCACTTGTGGGGATGAGCACTGGGTGTTATGTGGAAACTAATTTGACAATAAACTATTTGTAAAAAAATAATAATAATAATAATAAACATTAAAATAAAAAAATTAAAAAAAAAGTGTTTTGTTGCCTCCATTTTTTTCAGGTTCTAGAACCTTCCTACACTTCCCACTCTTTGAGGCCTTGGGATCCCTCACTCTGGCCCAACCCTGACCCAACAGACTGTGGTGCTTGCATCTGACTGTGCCCCAGCCTCCCCTCCCTGTCTGGGACTGGGTCTCTTTGCAACATCACTTATGAGCAAATCTTGGATGAAAGAATGGATAAATGAATGAATGAGTGAAAGGTGGTATGAAGACAGCACAAAGGATGTATGACCTCCCTCATCATGGCAGCAAGTGCCTGCTCACATCTCTTCAGAGGCCTGGTTGGTACACCCTCTTTGGCCTCTGGGGGCACCAGGTAAACCTAGTCATTCATTCATTCACTCAATGGCCACCAGTGCCCTTTTTAACCACCACGCTCTTCTCCTAAGTTGATGCGTAAGATATAAGGAGATCTACCACTCCCTCTGTCTACTACACTGTTTCCCTCCACTCGCTCACCCCTTCACTTTATTCAGTTCTGTGCTTTACTGTGTCACCTCCTCTGGGAAGTCTGCCATGACCACGCTGGATAGAGGAAAACTTTCCAATTCCTTCCCTTGCTTTATTCTTCTTCATGTTCCCTAATGCCATCAGAAATGCATGTTGATTTTCTCTTGGCTGCCCTCACATTCCCATCCTTTCCCAGAAGGTTAGCTCTCTGAGGGCAAGGACCTTATCTGTCTTGTTAACTGCTATTTTACCAATATTAAGAACAGCACCTGCCACAGCAAAGGGCCTGACATGTATTTATGAAATGATGAGAAGGGTGGTTGGAGAGCATCAGGTCTGTTATTTAAATGTCTGGTTAGTGTCTGACATTCTCTTTCTTTCTCATTCTCTGGCTCTGGCTTCTTCATCAGGCAGGCAAGATACCGAACATGACACCCTCCCCCGAATGTATAAAAAGGGCCATCAAGACAAGAAGATATCAGATCTGAGTGTTAAGAGCCTAGGTCCCTGCCAAAAGGCTCCCCAGCTTGTGAGGGCTGGGGACCCACAGCCTAACCTCAAAGCCCCATCCTTTGCCACGCCCGCGACAAGGGTCTTCACCAAGACAAGGCAGTGCAAGGCAGCGCTGGGACGGGTTCTGAACAGGGAGGCCAGGGGCAGCTACTTTGACAGCGCCACACAGTGGTGACAACATCACATGTCATTTTGTTTCTGTTGCCTCTTAACCAAAACCAGAGTAAGGCTAACCCCAACCTTCGAGGGTACTTGCTAGGTTGAAGTGGAAGCACTTTGTGAAGTGCAAAGCTTCACACAGATGGAGACAGCAAGGCTGGGCAGTTCAGAGTTGACTGACAGCTGGGAGCCATGGGTGGATTGGGAGCTGGGTAGAGACACGCTACGGAATCATGTTTGGGGAGCGAATGCGGTCGTGTGTGCAGACAGCCTGGGCCTCCAGCCTCCTTTTTTTTCCCTTCCAGATTGTGCCTAGGGAGGTGGGGCGGGGAGAGGAGTAGCGTCTGCAGGGTGGGAATCCCCCTTCTACACATGCGGGAGGGAGTGGGGGTGGCAGGGGAACGGGCCTGGGTGACAGGCACGGCTTGTGCCACCCTGATTAGCTGGGAAAATGCAAATCTGCACTTCCTTCCCCGCCGCAGCTAACAAGATAATGAATATTTTCATCAGCTGCAGAGAATACAAACATCTGTAGGAACACCAAACCTACTCTCAGGGGTGGGGGGAGGAGGGGAGGACGCGGAGGTGGGGAAACTCAGCTTCTCAGCAGTTTTCGGGAAGAGGAGATGTGTGGAGATGCCGGAGTGGTGGCTGGGAGCTAGGAGCTCTGGCTGGTGCCTCCAGCACCCAGCACCGCGGGGGACAGGTGACTACCCACTATAGCCTACTCCCGCTGCCCTTTCAGGGTTGATGGGTGGCCCTATGAGGACTTTTCATCCCCACCGATCTATCCGCCTACACTGGCAGCCATTCCCTCTGCCTGCCCACATATCTACTCAACAAACATTCACAGAAAGCTACTGGGTGCCAGGGATGAACGTAGGTATTAGGGGATAGACACCCCTTGCCCTCAACAAGTGCATCCATGCATGTATTTACTTCCATTATTAGATGCCTATTTATGAAGCACCCACTGTGTGCTGGCCACTATCTAGTTGGACAGACAGACATGTGAACACATCCCCATACTGAAGGAGGGCTCTGATAGAGCAAAGGAGGATTGGCTATTGGATCCTTCTGGAGGAGTGATGTCCCAGGAAGACTGCTTGGAGGAGGTGACAGACCTCTAGGGCAAACTGAAAATGAACTGGAGTATTTTAAGGCAGGGAAAGTGGAAGAGCATCCCAGATACTGGGAACAGCATCTGCAGAATCAGGGAAGCAAGAGGAACCCCGGGGAACTCAGTGAACCACAAAACGTTGGGTAGAAATGGATGATACCAAGCAAGTCAAGGGCTGGGAGTGCTGATGCAGGAGGTCTGAGAGGTAGTCTTGAGCCCGTTTATGTGGAGCCTTGTCCACCACGCTAAGGAGGTGAAGTTAATCCTGGGCATGATGTGACACTGCTGGCCAAGTCTTGAGCAGAGGAGTGCCATGCTAAGGTGCACATTTTAGGACGATCACTCTGGCTGCAGCCTGGAGGATAGATTCAGAAGGAAGAGTGGGAGGGGAGTATGGGGGTTGCTGAGGATTCTGGTTGGAGGCAGCCTGACCCTTATTCCCAAGGGCTTGTTCTCTCTAGGGGCCGGAAAACACCCGCAGATGCAGAGAGCTGGCTCTGTGACTTTGCAGCGTGCCATGAGCTACTCATAAGAGGCTCTTGGAGTTTCACTGAAGAGCAAATGAGATAATGTATGTCAAAGGGACCTACAATGTCTAAAGCACTGTAGAAATATTAGCTATTGGTTATTTAATTAAAGCAGTACTACGGGGTCTGATCATCACTGCCTCCTATTGTCTTTCATTCCCGTCACTGACAATCTAGAAACAGAAAGTGGTATAAAACTAGAGCCTCTAGGCTCTAGTTGTGCCACTCACTGTGAACTTGGAAAGTCCCCTGAAGCTCTGTGTTTCAGTTTCTGCATCTCTGAAATGAGAATAAATACCCTTTACCTATTCTTTAAGGCTCTCAGGAGGATGAATCAGGACAGCAGACCTTCTAGTATTTGACAAAGATGTATCTTCAGCACATGAGTAGAAAGTGGGTGTGAACTCAAATCTAGTGAGCACCTACCTGTGCTCCGTATTTCAGACTAGAGGTTTGGTCTGCAGGCCAAATGTAGCCCTCTGCCAGTTTTGAGGCACAGGCCAAGGGCTAAGAATGGTTTTTAATTCTTAACTGGCTGTGGGAAAAATCAAAGAGAGGATATTTTGTGTGACATACAAAAATTCTGTGAAACTGAAAACTTGGTGACCATAAATAAAGTTTTATGGGAACACACCCACGACATGCCAAGTGGACAGGTGGAGGGCTGTATTCATTTGTATAATGTGTATGGCTTTTCTCCCACAACAGCCTCAGAGTAGGCTATCTGCATCATAGAACCCAGGGCTATACAGCTCCGTATATTTACTACCTAGCCCTTTACCAAATAAGTTTTCTGACCCCCTACTTTAAAGTTTATTGACTTATTTTGAGAGAGAGAGAGAGAGAGCGCGAGCGAGCAACAGAGAGCACAAGAGAGAGAATCTCAAGAAGGTTCTGTGTAAATGGTGTGGCGACCAATATGGGGCTCGAGTTATAAACTGTGAGATCATGACCCGGGCCAAAACCAAAAGTCCAATGGTTAATAGACTAAGCCACCCAGGCGCCCCTGTCCCCCCACCCCCCTTCAGATACACGGGCTTGAATATTGTACACTGTTACAACCTTAGGGGGCAGGAATTTTGTTTCCTTCCCATTTACCGATGAGGAAACTGAGGCCCAGAAAAGCTGAATCGCTTGTCTAAAGAGACACAGAATGCTTCAATTCCATGACTACTTTATTTCAAAGCCCTTTCTCTCTTTGCCTTTTATCCTGACTCTTCTCTCCTAAGGGGACAGTTACCCCCTTAGGGTCCGCCAGACTCCAACATCACTGAGGGCAAAGACCAAGGCAGCCTTGTATCCCACACCATACAGTATCCACCGTGGTGCCTGACACACAGTAGGTGCTTGATAAATAACGGTTACTACTTTGGACACATGCGGCTGGGAGGGAGCCATGCTGTTTCATCACCCCCACACTCACAGTTACCAGCCATTAATTTATAAGATATACTCCTTTTTTCCCTCCTTAACTGGAAATGAGTGTAAACCTGACCCTCAAGTGCGGCCATGTGGAGATGTTTGTGCATGCTCTCTCTGTTCAGTTTCTCGACAGGAGCCCAGCAGTCGGTGCCTGCTGTTTTACTGCAAGCAAGTCCTGCGATCAATACCAACTGACCTCTTCCTCCGGCTGCAAGGCGGCTCAGGGCCCCCAAAGACCATCTTCCAATAGCCCCAGTTTCTACTTCTCCAGGCAGCCCTCATCACTCAGACTTTCTGAAAACAGGCAAGAGAAAATACTCACGGACGGCAGACCACTGACAGAGACACTGCCTGTGTTTGTTTGGGGATGTGGAGTCGATCAGGGAGGACCTGATCTCTCACTGCATCCTGACATAAGCAATGGTTTGTTGTTTGTCCTAGAATCAGATTCCTCACCTTTCTGAGATTCACTTTCCTTATAGATAAGGTGTGGTTGCTACAGCCAGGCTGTCAGGGTTATAGAGAGGGCTGAACAGGAAATATCAGGTGGAGAAAGAGCCTCGCAGCATCTGGCCCACAGCAGATTCTCAGTGAGCTCTACTATACAGCAGTTCCCTTTTCTACAAAGCGCCATACCAGGCCCTCAGGAGTGGGGGTGTGGCGAGGGGGTGAGGGAGGAAAACAACCAGATTATTACAGCACCAGGCAAGGTAAGAGGGTTGCAAATAGAGCCCAGAGGCAGAGAAGCAAGAATGTAACTTACTAAGGATCCCATGTGCCAAATCTGTGCTGGCAACTTATAGAACTCTTTTTCTTTTTTCAAATGTCTATTTATTTATTTTGAGGGGATGGAGAGGGGAAGAGAGATGGGGGAGTCAAGTAGGCTCTGTGCTGACAGCTGACATGGGGCTCGATCTCACAAACCTTGAGATCACAACCTGTGCTGAAATCAAAAGAATCAGACACTTAACCAAATGTACCACCCAGATGACCGACCATCTCTCTCCACACATGTCCACCCAAAGCCACTCCCTGATAAGCTTGCTGAGCTCAGCTTCCTGAGCACACCTCATCCACAATGAACGGCAGGAAGTGATGGAGCAAACACTTGGTCCACTTCCATTCAGTTCTCGGTCGGAACCTCTTCCTGTGGATACCTGCACAATTAAAGTCATTCATTTGTACACATCTTCAACTGCTCACTGAATTCCCTAAGAACTGTGATCCTTCAAGGAGCTTAGAGTACCATAAACTTACATTTTCTGCACTTACTGGTTTGGGTATCACTGTCTCCCCACCTTGATGTGAGCTTTGACCTCTGACTATCTTTTTTTTTTTTTTTAATTTTTTAAATGTTTATTTATTTTTGAGAGAAAAAGAGATAGCATGAGCAGGGGAATGCTAGAGAGAGAGGGAGACACTGAATCAGAAGCAGGCTCCAGGCTCGGAGCTGTCAGTATAGAGCCTGATGTAGGGCGCAAACCCATGAATTGTGAGATCATGACCTGTGCCAAAGTCGGATATTCAATCAACTGAGCCTCCCAGGTGCACTCCACATTTTTAATTTTTTTTTTTTTAATGTTCGAACTCTGAGTATTTTAACTGCCCTCTGTTATTTCAATTAGAAGCTGATGGGCAGTATATATTTTAAAAATAATCACAGTCCAATGCATGCATCGATCTGATCCTCGGTGCTTCCGAAAGACACCCACGGTACTTCCATATCTGCATATGACTGTGCCCCACCTCCCTGGCTTTGCCTGCCTTTCCCCCCTCATTTACCTCTGTAACAATCCGCTTTATCTCTGAGAGGCACTGTGTGAAATGCAGATGCCTTTCCAGAAGGCTTGCTGATGACAAATTTGAGGACCAAGACAGCACGGGGCCAAATTACAGTAATTCAGCCCAAGAGGATTCCTTCTGCGTAGAGGCCAACTTCTACCTGCGAGCAGCGAGCAAGAGCCGCCTGATGTGTCAGAGCAGCCTAATGAACCTCTCCTTGCGGAGAAAGCCTGCTTTCCTGGCCCTGCGTCTGTCTTCCAGGAGTCTTAGAGCAAAGCCTCCATCATTCCCGGCCCCAGTCCTGGACCAGTCAACGTCCGGAGACCATCACGCAAGGGCCCCTCCCCACAATGATGTTTGGAGTTCAATCAGGACCCCAAACAACACCAGCTGCATCCCCTCTGGCTAGCTCACTGCCTTGCAAAATCATTGCATCTGGAACTCCAAGTAAAGGCTAGCCCTTTCTTGGGGCTATGCGGTATGGACTATCATCAGCTCAGTGTGCAAACCTCTTGCCCAAGACATTCTGCTTCCTAGATTTATCCTAAGGAGACAACCAGTCAAACGTGCACAGCTGTATTTACAAAGATGCTCATCACAACACGGTTTATGGCAGTGAAAAGCTGGCAAACATTGCTGCGTCTATCAATAAATAAATGAATTATAAATCTGGGCAATGAAATACCACACAGGCATTGGAAAACATATAGCTGATCTTTATAAATTAGAGGAGAAAGATCTCTAGGGAATATTTTAAAGTGAAAAAATGACAGGCACATGCTGTGTGATCCTAGTCACATCAATTTTTTACTATAATATATGTGACTGCAAGCACAGGGGAACATTTGGAATGAGGTTCACTAAAATGTGAAGGAGGTCACACACAGATAAGACTGCAGGTGATTTTAAACTTCTTTTAAAAAATATTGTTTGGGTTTTTCTACAGAAATATTATATATATATCATATATAGGGAACAAAGCCCTGGATAAATAATTTTCCCTTTAAATCCCAAGTGAAAAAGGGGTCTAATATTCTTTTTCCTAATAGTTTATTGTCAAATTAGTTTCCACATAATACTCAGTGCTCATCCCCACAAGTGTCCTCCTCCATGCCCATCCCTCCTCCCCCCACATCCATCAGTCCTCAGTTTTTGTCATCATTCAAGAGTCTCTCATGGTTTGCCTCTCCCCCTTTCCCCCACCATTTCCGCCCTTCTTCTCCCCCTTGGTCCTCTGTTAAGTTCCTCCTAATCTTCCTATACGTGCACACATATGATATTTGTCTTTCTCTGCCTGACTTATTTCGCTCAGCATAACACCCTCAAGGTGCATCCATGTTGCTACACATGGCCAGATTTCATTCTTTCTCATTGCCATGTAGTATTCCATGGTATAGATAAACCACATCTTCTTGATCCATTCATCTGTTGATGGACACTTAGTCTCTTTCCATGTTTTAGGGGTCTAATATTAACTATTAATAATACTACCTATTATTTATTTTTTATTTTTCTATGTTTATTCATTTTTTGAGAGGGAGAGACAGAGCACAAGCTGGAGAAGTGGCAGAGAGAGAGAGAGGGAGACAGAATCTGAAGCAGGCTCTGGGCTGTGACCTAGTCAGCACAGAGCCTATCATGAGGCTTAGACCTGTGAACCATGAGATCATGACCTGAGCTGAAGTTTGATGCTTACCCGAATGAGCCACCCAGGTGCCCCGATAATATTACTTATTAATAAAGCTATGAAATATTCAGCAGAAACTTCTCTAAGTCCCTTAAAACAGAGCCTAAGATATGACAAGCTTCAATGAATGGTCACTAGTATAATTATTAGAAGGAGGGATAGGGCAGACATCCTGGACAGATAGCCCAGGGCGATGACAGAGGACAACCCAAATGGACAAGACTTCATCTCTTCTGCTGTACTGGGACCATAATTACATGCATGTGCACACATGCACACGTCCCCAGTCCCATAAATGCACACACGCTTACACACAAATATACACATTCACACACATACAGCACATTCATACACACTCACACTTATACATAAACACACACCAGCACATATTCGCCCTCATACATGCACACACACACATTCATGTTCATATATACCAAGGCACACAGGGACACACACACATATTTCAGGTACCTCCGCATATGCTTAGGGCACAGGCAGACATACACACCCTCCAAGATGCACACACACACACGGAGACACAGCAGACACACAGTGGTGCACCCAGGGGAGACGGACAGGACGGAGGCGGCAGAACCCGCAGCGGGCACCTGCCTTCCTCCCTGCCCTCCGCCGCGCTCACATCCTGGGTCCCCTCTGCACAGACTGCAGCTGCTCTGTGCTGGTTCCTGGAGCCTGTCTCCCTGTGAGAGGAAGGGGAGGCTGGGGAGAAGCGAGAGGGCGACTGTGTGGGTTTAATTAAGCATGATGCCCAGAGACATGTCGCTGAACTTGGGACCCCCGTTCTCCAGGCGCACGCAGGCCTGACACAACATTTCAAAGCAGAGGACAGCATTAGGAATGGAGGGGCTGACAGCTCCCTAATAGCACAGTAACAAGGAGACACTAATAAAGAGTGCATCTGTGAGCTGAGCAGCTCGAGAGGCAGAGACTGCGAGGCTTTTTCAAAGGCATGTTGGCCACGCACGGGCCTTTCTTCTGGTGTCTTCTGGGCTCCACGCATCATGGCAGAGGGGCAGAAATGCCTAGTGAGTTGTGTTCAGATTCCTCTCTGAGAGCAGGGGTCCCTGCAGCCAGCACCATCAGATATGTCCTTGAGAGCCCTAGAAGTCAAAGCTGTGGGGAGCGCGGCACAACAGAGTCCTGCTGTAAATAGCCCCGGGAGCAAGTAAAGATGGGCAGGAGGGAGAGAGGAGGTAAGAAAGAGGGATGCAGGAGGAGAAGGAAGAAGCTCCTCTATTTCCTGAGGGTAGATCTGTAGCGAAAGAGAGCTCTCTGCCTCCATAAACAACCTGTGAGAATGTGGAGGATTCTAGATCCAAAAGACAAAAGTTGCGAAACCCCTACTTCTGTCAGACCTCAGGTACTAAACATGAGAATAAAGCAAATCAAACAGAGGCACAAGCCTTCCTTAGTAGGGGAGTCACACAGGTAAAGGGGCAACCGTAATCTGTGTAAATTCCCCAAATCCCATGTTCTGTCTCCCTTTTCTAGCAAAATCCCTCCTTGAAGAGGAGTTACTGCACCCTCCCTCCACTTTCTCCTCTCTCATTCTCATTTAACTCCTTCTAAGCGTCTTTCCCCACATCCATGCATGCGCCTCACCCTCCCCGCCATTACTGATAACCTCCAGTTTGTCAAACCCACTGCTCTCCATCTTTATCTTAGGTGACCTCTGAGCAGCATGTGCCACAGATGACCAAACTCTTCTTGCGAAGCCTGTTCTGCAGACTCCATGGCCTCCCACTGCCTGCTGGGTGTGTTCTCATTCTCCTGCCTCCCCAGCTCCTCTGTCCCTGTCCCCTTGGCTGGTTTCTCTTGTCCTCACCCCTAAACAATCTGTTGTGTCTCTCTTCACTTTCTGTACTCTCTCTGGACAATAACCTCCAAAATGATTTCTGAAATCCTCTATATACTGGTGACTACCAAAAGGGTTAGTTTGGAATCAACTCGGAGGTATGTTTGTGCACTGAGGAGGGTTACAGTCAGGTAGTTGGATATGCCTGACTCTTGTCCTGAAGAAAGCCCCAGGCTGGGGACACAGATCTGGAAGAGGGCACCCATAGAGAATTGACGGGAGAGAAGACACAAGTCCTAAGAATCAAGCCCCCAAAAGGCTGGGAAGCGTCTGTGGAGGTGAGGGGGCGACCAATGGCATTCCGTGCACAAAAGTCTGGAGAGACATTTTCAGGAAAGAGTGGACAATGATGCTAAGTGAAAAGAAGCACTGGTGTGAGATAAAGAGAGAAGCATGTATACAGGATGTAACCAGGAAGGGCGCACTTTTGGCCTTAAGGAAAGCAGTTTCTGCGGGTGATGGGTGAAGATGCCAGGTGGCAGTGGGTGGGGAAGAAGTGGGAAGTGAGGAAGTAGAGACCATTTGCATAGACTTCTCTTTCTACAATGCTGGCTGCGAATGGAACACATACGGTGGTGGCAACTTGAAGTGTGTAGAGGGGATGAGAGGGGAGAAATGAGCACAGTTGGGCTGAGGGGAGAGGATCAGGACAGAGGGAGACATTTAAGTAAAAAGGGGGGGTGGTTCACTGAGGACATCGGGTTTCTAAATGATTGCAGGGGAGGAGATCAATATTGGATGGCAGAAGACCTCTTCCTCTAAGACAGGAGCGGGTGTGTATGCAGATACATGAAAAAGAGGTTTGGAACCTATACTCTTTATTGCACACTGGTTGCATATTTTGTCTTTAAATTAGTAGAGGAGGGGGTGCCCATGTCACTCAGTCAGTTAAAGTGCCCAACTCTTGATTTTGGCTCAGGTCATGATCTTGCAGTTTGTGAGATTGAGCCCTGCAGACAGCAGAGAGCCTGCTTGGGATTCTCTCTCCCCCTCTCTCTGCCCCTCCCCTGCTTGCTTTCTCTGTCTCTCCAAATAAACAAACAAACTTTAAAAAAATAAAAGAGAAAGGAAGGTAGTGCTGAACTTGTGTTGGAGGCCAAAACAAGGGGGCTCTGAAGGTTTGATCAATTCTACCACAGGGATGGGGAGAAGGAAGAGAAAAACAAGAGATTGCCTACTTGTTGGAGGACCCAGCTGTTACTGAGACTATGAATGGGTATCGATGCCAATCTGTCTTGAGGTGTGGCTTATACAAACACATGTGGTTGCTCCCACATTGGAAAGAGGAGAGCTGATGGGGTGGCTACAGGGCCAGGGTGCATGCAAATTGGTCCTGAGCTCACCTGTGTCTACAGGACAATTACTACAGCAACAACAGCTACCATTTTGTTGGGTGTCAATGATGTGCCAGATGACTTATATATCTCTAATTCTCAGGATAGTGCCCAAGACCACTAAGTATTCCCCCCTTTACCCAATAGAACTCAGGTCCTAGAGAGGTGATATAATTTTCCCAAAGTTTCAAAGCCTGTCTGACTCCAAAGCCTGGCCTCTTTCCCTTATTCTGTATCTTGTCACAACCTTTGAGACTTGACTTCAGCTCTCATTTTCTCCAAGTGTTTGCTACACTAGGATAAACAACTCCAGGCTTTGAACATGTCACTTTTGGGGCCTCGTTTCTGGTCCCCTTCCTCTCCATGCAGTTTGTTAGCTTCCCATTTCTGAACATGTGTACACACATGTGCTTTTTTCAAGGTGGTAATGAGTTCCCTATGGGAAAGCCAAGATTCCACAGTAAAAAGTTCTTGAACACTCCGGAGGGTTTCCCCCAAGGAAATTTGCATATGCTTCCCTCTAGTTTCCTCCCTAAACCAATCTGATAACTCAGACATCCTTCTAGGATGCAGAGTCCAGCATCCCATGGCCGTGATCACCTCTCTGCCTCTCCCTCCAAACACTGCTACCCATGCTCCAGAAAGACCAAGCCACTTGAAGTCTTACATGCTTTGTTCTCAAGTTTTGTGCTTCTTCTTCACGTATTGATCTTTCTGCCTGAAATATTCTTCCTTGGCCATTTCCTAGCAAATGCTCACCCATCAAGATTTGACTCAGGCATCATTTTTGAGGAACATTCTCAGGTGGTCCTCTACCATCAGGCCCCCCCCCTCCCCCAGTGTTCGTGCTTCCTCTTTCATAACACAGAACACGCAGAAGACAATGATTATGTGACTGGGCCAGTGGGCTCATCAGATTAGACAAAACCTGGTTTAAGGCACTTACTGCTTGTGTCACTTAACCTCTCAATGGTCCCCATTTTCTCAGCTGTAGGATGGGGACAGTGTAGACCTATCTTATAGGGTTGCTGTGAAGAAGTAAGCTGAAACCACTTAAAGCACTTAGCACAGTGTTCAACACATAAAAAATGGCAGTTATTCCTATAACACTTGTCAAACAGTACAATATTGAGGCTATGTTTCTATCTCCCCCAACAGCCCATGGGTACCAAGAGGGCATGGATAGCATCTGACTCATGTTTCCATCTCCAGCACCTTGCTCAGTGTCTAGCATACAATAGAGGCTCATGAATAAGTGAACAGAGGACTCTTAAGTCGCTTCAGTGTATATTGTCCTTGTAATCACATTATCTGAAATTACCTATTTCATTTCCATTCGTTTTGAAAGAAGATAGGGGATAAGATGTACGTTCTTCATTTGAAAAGCAGAAGACCTCCCCAAGGATTGACTTCATGATGGGGATATTTATGGGTCAAGTACCAAGTTTCATGTACAACTGTGGGGAGTGGTGGTGGCCATCCCCAACTGGAATTCATGATCATTTAGAAGAGGTAAAGACCTCTTCTAACTGTTGGTTAGGCATAGCCAACAGTGTAAGTGGGCAGGTAAAGATCTAAGTCACATGGAGAGGTGGGAGCACTGTACCAAGACATGACATTCTACTGGTACTCATGCATACAACCATTCTTATTTATGGCTTCACGAGCAATAGGACAGTTCCATTCTGATTGTTTGCCATCCATGCCATTACATTTACAAACTATATTAAATGTTGTCCTTTCCCTGAGACACCAGGGTCCTAAGTTCCCACCAGGGTTGGGGAAGGTGATGAAGAACCCAGTTGAGAGCACTGTGAGCCCAAAGACTAAATTTCAGGTGGTCACAAGCTAAGAGCAAAGAACAGAGTTCAGGTCAGGCCAAGGCCAGCCATCTTGTTGAGTCAATGAATTAGTAATCTGAGCCCTGCATGTAAGCCACCCTTAGAAGACTCTGCCTTCCCCCTCAACCACCACCGCACCCAGCTCTCTCTCCCTATACCAGAGCCACGTGACACCAGCCAGTGGCCTCATCTTCGCTGCAGCCACCAGGACCTGAGTCCAGTCAAAGGAAATTTATGAACCTCTAGGCCAGATCTCAGGGGACTTAGCTTTGCATTAGCACTTGGTACTTTTGTCTGTTATACATGCACCTAGTGGTACAGTCATTATTTCCTTACAGATGTGTCTTTCCTGCTAGCCTAAGGCTTTCCTAGAAGGAGTAAGATTTAAAAAAAAAAGTAGAAGAAGAAATTTAAAAAAAATTAAGAAGGAAAGAATAAATAAAGAAAAGAATGGAAAAAGAAGAAATTAGGATGGCTTCTAGTTTTGCTCTCATTTCAGAAACCAGATTTACACAGTGAGCCTCCATCCTATTTTCCCAATGCCTACCTTGATAACCTTCCCAGAGAGCTATGTTCTTTTGATCCCAGATGCTCTCTCTCTAGGAGACAGAACTCTGGCCCCAGATTTTTGCCCCATATCTTGGGCTTTTAGTCTTTGAAATATACCTGACTCCCACTGCAAAGTTGTGAGCCCTGACTCTGAACCAACATATACGTGCACTACCAAAGGGGGCTCCTGTTGGGTTTTCCAGCCTGCTACAGTCATGTTTCTTCCTTTCTGGAAGTCTCCTGTGAATGCTTTGTCCCCAAGATGTGTGGATTTGAGGAAGGAAATGAAGTAGGTGAGTGGGGATGTCATGTGGAAGAACAGGATAGCTAATGCTAGGGAAGGTAGGTGGGACCATGTCTCCTTCATGAGGGGGAGTACTTCACCCAGAGACAAGCCTCTGACTTAGAATTCAGAGTTCAGGTGGTGAGTTGCAGAAGAGAAAACATGTACTGAGTATATACCACAAACCAAGCATGGTGAGACTATGTATTAGCTCACTTAATGTCCCCATTACCCCCTGCAATAGGAGCCTTCGTTCCCATTTTACAGATGAGAACACTCAAGTTCAAGGAGATTAAGACTCTTCTTCGATATCAATAAGCAAATTAAAGGTAGAGCTCAGAACTGAATCAGCTCTGTCTGACTGTAAAGCCATTTCCTCCAAATCCCTAGCCTAGGTAAATAGGATGCCCCACATTTTTTAAACATGCCTTTCCCCCCCCAACTAACCCCAAAACCCCACGAAAACTATCTTTTATAGTTTAAATGAGCAATCATGGTCACCTCCGCTTGTCTGTCTCCTTCCATGAGGAATTTATAGACTCACAGGCCACTGAAACCTTAAGCATATTGGTGCCCCAATGAAGCAATGGCCTTCACATTTCTTTTCTTTGTAGAAGAATCTATATTTGGGACTCCAAATATCTGCATGAAGCAGATACCAGAGTGTTCTCCAGCCCCTCTCCCCCAATCTGTTCCCCTCTGGAAGGTACTCCTGAGGCCCTTCTGAAGACCCCATGTCCCTCTAAGAAATGCAGTCTGCCTACTTTGGTACCTCAGTTGTGGATGAGGAGGCTGGGGACTGGGTCATAAAGGGGCTCACCCAAGGTTATCCAATGACCTGGAGGCAGCCCTGAGACAAGAATCTACATCCATTGTTGCTAGTATTCTCTTTTCTATACAATGGCCAAATCCTATCCATCAGCAAGAATAATAAGTTGCTCTGAGTCTATGCAGGCAGACAGCGTAAGAGTGGGTTCTAAAGACAAAAACTTACTTCTGACAGGGGAAGTAATCATCATTAATAACAGTGACCAAGTTAACCGAGCACTTTCTGTGGGGCTAGATGCAGGACAGAGAGCTTTCCCTGCAGTATTCCATTTCATCCTCACGATAGATTATGATTCTGTTATGGAGATGAAGAAGGGGAGTCTTCATCCTTAGGCATTAGGTGACCCAGCCAGTAAACTGCTGTCAGTGAGATCTGATCTGGAGCCATCTCGTTCTAGAGCCCAGCTCTTAACCAGCCTGCGGTACGGTGTTCGGAGTGAAGGCTAGTCTCGTTGGTATTTACCAATATCCTCCCCTGCCCTCCTGCCAATCTCTCAGCAAACGCTCTGCACGATCAGACATCTCATTTTCCTCACCGTGACTGCCTATGTGCAAGGTCTTGGGTATAAATGTGCACCTCCTACCTTCCCTCCAACAAATGCACACGCATGCGTACACAGGTGCAGGCACGCGCTCATGCATAATGCATGACACCACGGTCTCAAAGCCTGCTAAATTGAGATTCAGCCGGCTGTTGGGTCTGGAGGAGACACCTCAGTGCCTGCGTCATTAGCTGAGCTCTGAAAGCCATCATTACTGCAGCCACTGTGGCTGAGTCACTGAGACTGCAGGCAGGTAATAGAATTGCAGGGACACATAATAAAAGGGAATGGAATGGGACTCGGCCCGGAAAGGAAGGCTATCTGTTATCCGTCCTGAAGGGTGATTGTAAGCACGAAGCTCCAGGTCCCTGAGATACTGGTTCCAGCAAGTTCCTCAGCAGAGGATAATAAACGGTGCAATTATAACCTCGGCACTCTGAGGTTTCAAAGGAGAGGGAGAAAAAAAAAATCAATGAAATTAATTTAATGTGGACCCATTTTTTATGTTTGTTTTGCTACAGCAGTTGTAGGAGGTGCTCCTATAGACCTGCTCATCTTTCCTCCACCCAATGTCTTTACCCACAAGAGCAAAGGGGGAAAAATCTAGGACTTCAGGCATATTTGTCTATGACATCTCATAGAAGGGAAATAGATCAGAGAAGCTCAGGCTGGAAGAGGCTTTAAAACTGCATCTTTCATGACAGAGAGGAAGACTCAGGGTTGGTACCATTGTGTGGGCTGCGTACTGTATAAGGGTCTCCTGTGGAGGGGCAAATGGAGACTTCGATCTAGCCCATCCTATCCAGATCCTTGCACAGAGATCGCATCCATCTCTACATAATTAACAGGGAGGAGCCACAGGTAGGTCTAAGGAGTTACACTGAAGGAGGACTCAAAGACATGTGTTCTGTGGGGTTCACATTCAATGTGATCGTTTGTACATCCACTTCCTGGATATATTCCCTCTTTGTAAAGGGAGGACATTAGACAGGTGTAGGGGAAGGGGCTACTGGTAAGGCACTGATTTCCCAGCAGGCACAGCACTCAAGAGTATGAAGCATCTGCCTTATGTAATATTTTAAGTAATCCCCTTGAGGTTTACTTAGTCCCATTTTGCAGATGGGAAAAAAAAAAAAAGTGAAGCTCTGTGTGTTATGATTACTTTCCCCAGGTCATAAAAACAGCTGAGCAGAGAAGCAAGGTTTGCAATCTGAGTAGGTCTGGGCAGTGTGCCTCCTCTTTAAGGCTGTTTCCACTTCTAGTTTTCTGTGATTTTGTATGTAAAGTGACCTCGGCTATTGGAGGGCCAGGGGCAGGAGGCAAGGACTGGGCTTGCTATCCCGATAAAACAACAGGGAACGTCATCTGATAGGAGTTGATGGGTCTGTGCCGCAGGAGGTGGGAGGTCACGGTGCGGTTGAAGTGAAACTGACCAAATGCAAAACTGGTCTTCCAAGGAGGTTAATGAGAGGTAATCCTGAAAATCACTGTTCAGTAAGCCTGGTGTCAATATTTAGTAAAATAATTGGACAAATGTGCCCAGAGAAAATCTGCAAGCATTCGGGAGATAATGGAATAGTGAGCGATAAGGAGCGCTGGAGGTTCATGTAGAACAAATCATCCTGGACAACTTGATAGCTTTCCCTGACAAAATTACAAAATTAGTGGATGAAGGAGATGTAGTAGAGGTTATGGATCTGAGCTCCAGCAAAATATTGAATAGTGTCACATGTGATATTCGACTTGCCAAATTAATTCAAATTGCCTGTGATGTTATGTGGATTAGTGCTATTATTGAATCTGGTTGAAGAACAGAGCCATCAGGTGCTGATACGTAGTGTTGCTCCAAGGGCCAGGCCCAGAGACCTTCTCACCCCCATCTGTGGCCTGGAAGGGAGTGGCAGCAGGGTCACTGGGATCCCAGGTGAGAAATGCAGGTATCTTTAAAACAATGGAAGGCCCTGGGGCATGAGGAGGGAAAGGATGTCTGATAGATAATTTGACTATCACAACCTCCCTATGGGACAGCTGTCATTATCACCATCTTTATCATCATCAATGGTCACATCATAGTTTAGCTCATAATGAACTGAGAGGTCAGAGAGGGAGTGGCTGACCACACAGATAGGAAGTAGAAGCACCTGTTTCTATTCTAAGGACTGGTGTACTCTCCTCTGTGCTTGTGGTTCCCAAATTATGAATATATCAAAATCACCAGGGGAGGAGGAAGTAGGGGGGGGTTGTTAAAGATTGCTGGTCCCATTCCCAGAGTTTCTGATTCAGTGGGTCTGGGGTGGGGCCTGAGAATTTGCATTTCCACCAACTTTCCAGGTGATGCTAATGTTACTAGACCAAGGACCACACTTGGACCACTGCTCTATTCCAGTGCTTCTTGGATATTCACTTGCATATGACTCACCTGTTAACCGTGTTAAAATGCAGATTCTGATCAGTAGATCTTCTGAAGAGTGAAGGATTCTGTGTTTCTAATAAACTTCCAGGTGGGGCCCATGCTGCTGGGCACAGCACACCTTGAGCAGCACACACCTATGCTGGGACGTTTGGAAGCGAGAAATCTAGAAAGCAGCATGACTTAGGAATCTACTCTGGAATTCAAAGTAGAGGAAAGAGGTTTCAAGACATACAGAAAGACACATGTAGATAAGACCTAATTTGGAAGATCTGAATTCCAAATGTGGCCTTGCCTTTCTTTTATTCCTTTTATGGTTGGAAGAATTTCTTTAACTTCTTTAGGCATCAGTTTGCTTATTTTCAAAGTAACACTCATTGTCTTATAAAAAGTTTTTTTTTAATGCCAAGACTTGTATTCTATGGTCAATTTATTTTAAAAAATCAGAGAGAAAATAGGTGTGAACTTGTCAAAACGATTGCTGAAGACACACCCTATAGTCTTGCTCAGCATCCTTGTGTGGCCAGCCGCCCATGAAAGCCTTCTCTGAATGCAGTGCTAACTCATCTCTGTCTCCCCTGATGACTGACTCTACGTCCTGCCGGCAAACAGGACCCAGGATACCTGTCATTGCCAAATTGTTCCCCAGACTCATCTATAGTGATTTTATTGGAATTCTAGAATCACTATATTATAAAATATACCCCTCTGCTTAAAGAAAAAGAAGTTCATTTATTTTGAGAGAGAGAGAGCGCACAGGCAAGGCAGAGTGGGGAAGAGCAACGATGGGGTAGGGACAGAGAGAGGAGAGAGAGCCCGATGACCTGGGGCCGCGAACCATGAGATGATGACTGAGCCAAAATCAAGAGTTGGTCACTTAACCAATCGAGCCACCCAGGTGCCCCTACCCTTTCTGCTTATATTTGTATAAGCAGAATTCTCACCACTTATCTACAGTCCTTTAGCAGAGCAGGAAGAACTTACGTCTGAACTACTGATTACATGAATGAAAATGAAAGGAGCGAGGGTCCTTGCTCATCCTTCTCTGGAGGTATTTACTGATCTCCATAGAGAGAAATCAAAGAAGGACGGTTGTAGACGTTCAGGGACAGGAGGAATGAAATGGCTAATTATTGTTGTGACTGTTATTACTATACACTATCAAAACCACTTATGCTTTAAATTCGATATTTACGGATGTTGTAATATGTTAACAAATAGAACCCTACCGGGGCACCTGGGTGGCTTAGTCGGTTAAGCGTCCGACTTTCGCTTGGGTCATGATCTCGCGGTTGATGGGTTCGAGCCCCGCGTCGGGCTCTGTGCTGACTGCCAGCTCAGAGCCTGGAGCCTGTTTCAGTCTGTGACTCCCTCTCTCTCTGACCCTCCCCTGTTCACGCTGTCTTCCTCTCTCCTAGAAATAAATAAAACATTAAAAAAAAAAAAAACAAATAGAACCCTACCCCACGCAGTCTTCCAGCCCGTGTGAATTCCGACCATTCTCTCCACGATCTCTGCATGCCCTCCTCATCTCCTTCTCCTGTTACCTCTCGCATTCCCTGACCAGTGCCTACCACAGCAGCAAATTCTAAATCTTGATGTATTTCTTAATGTTCCTCAAACTCCAAGAAAGAAGTCATTAGTTCTGCTCACATTACAGTCTCTTTTCTTTCCTTTCCCAGAGTAATGCAAATTTCCCCCAGAGCCCTGTGCCTTTTATGGTTCTCCTTGGCCAACAGCAGGTCTAAGCTACGCACAATCAATAATTAGTCATTCATTTACCTTTTCATTAGGTCGTTTTTTTCATTCCCTCAATAACTGTTCTGTCCCCAACCACTCCTTCATTAACTCCACCATTCACTGAACACATCACTAATCCATTCATGTATTTATTCTCAGATATATTCATCAATATATGAATCATAAATGATATACATTAACATTTATATGTATGTAGTCATCCACTGAGCAGTCCATTCCATTTGTCTTTCACATCAGATCTCTATTCATACATTCTTTCATTCACTCATTCATTTACCAAACATCCACAGTGCTCATTGGGTGTGCGCTTGGTCAAGATCTGCCTTTGATACAGATTTGTAGAAGGTGTGGCTGCTGCTATTGAGAAATTCACAAACCAATGAAGACAAAGGAGAGGCAAATGTAAAATTGCAAATGCTGTGTGGCCAGGGTAGAGCACAGGAGGGTAAGAAGTTGAAAAGAAAAGTAATAATAACTGCATGCCTACTAGGTCCCCAGTACTTCTCATGCCTTTTCTGATTTAAATGCTCCCTTCCTTTGGCGCTCCTGCGTGGCTCAGATGGTTAAGTGGCCTAATTCTTCATTTCGGCTCAGGTCATGATCTCACGGTACATAAACTGAAGCCCTGAACTGGGCTCTGGAAAGGGCATGGAACATGCTTGGGATTCTCTCTCTCACCCTCTGCCCCTCTCCTGTTTGCACACGCATGCACTCTCTCTTTCTCTCAAATAAATAAATAAATAAATAAAAATGTTTAAAAAATGCTCCCCCTTTTTTTAATAGACGATGAAACCAAATTTACCTAGTAAATAGACTCAGTTGAGATCTGAGCCCAGGCATTTTCTTCACGCTCCCCAAACTCTTAACCACTCTGCTATATTCACCAGTAATATCATTGGCAGCTTCACTTTAGACTAGAATTTCTGGGGAATGATGTGGGAGAAATCCAATTAGAAAGGTGTGAGAAGCAATTGGAAAGTGAAGAAGTGGAAACTATGAGTTTCCATCAAGGAGTTTGTCCTTCAAAGGGCCAAGAGAGAAGGTGGGGCCTAAAGAGGAGACTGGTAGCAAGTCTCAGCCCGGGTATAGGAGAATCTCAGGGATAAAGACCAGCAGGTTTACGACTGCAGGCCCCTTCCATTCTTTCTGGTAGTCACTGTCTCCACCCCTGTTGCTCTCACCATGCCTGTGAGCTGTTTTATTTACTTCTGCAAATGCTAGGACTTAGCACAGAGGCTAACATAGTGTAGCTGCTAAATTAACACCTAAAGAGTGAACGTCAAATGCTCTGCAATGGATTCATGCATTACCTAGAATCGCACTATAGAGAAAGAGAGAAATATGTTTTCTGAGTCGGGCTGTGCATCACCAAGTGACGAGTATCCCACGGGATCCTGGAAGGCTGGTGATGTGGAGGCAGTGGCTGGGAAAGCTAGAAACATAAAGTCAAAGCTCATAAGAAAAATGTAGATTCAAACATAGAGTAAAACTGACTTCATGACTCAGCAGGGGGCAGCTTCAAAACTGGGGACTCAAACAAGTGTGTAGGATTGTCTTAGAGCAGACAGGAGACTGGCCCATAAAAAAATAGACCCAGGGAGCAAATGTCACATGCCTATAGTGTTTGGACACTTGCACAATTCTTAGCAATTTACATTGGTTCTGGAGACCCAGCAGAGAAAACAGTCTTACAGGTGTGGAGAAAATGAAGGTTTCAGCTTCAGTAGGGTAGGTTTTATTACAGCCGTTATTAGTCTGTTGTGCAAAAAGCTCATTAGAAGCTCACTAGGGCTCTCAAAAGTGTTGCACATTTGTTATAATTACATTCCTTCTGATTCCTCCATGGGTTTCTTGATACTGTCTGAGCATTGGATCTATTGAAGGTGCATAGGGAAGGACAGCTTCTGGCTTACTTGACCCTTGAGTCCAGGGTCAGACACCTGCAGTTCATGCCCCACACATATTGTAGAAAGGAAGAAAGGGACCTGCCTAGTGGTAAACTGCAGCACATGCTTTGACGTGTATCATTTTCTATTACGACAACCAGAGGAGTCGGAGGATCAGATACATCAAGTAGCCTTCCCAAGGTCACACAGCTAGTCGAGAGCAGAACTGGCATTCGTACCCTAGCTGGTCTAACTTGAAAAGCCTATATCCTTTCCAGGGCCCCATGCAGCCCCCAACAATGGGATCTCTTTTGTAAGAGAAGGGGTTTCTTACTCCAGGTTGGCAACTTTTTTGAGAAAAGGAGGGGGCAGGAGGAGAAAGAATCATTTCATGGCAGTTTCTGTCTCAAAGATCACTCTCCAGCTGTCAGCAGAGCCCGCAATCACTGTGGAGTTTTATTAAGGAGCAAGAGTCGTAGAAGAGAGAAGTGACAGATTGAAAATTAACTTGCCAAACTCCCCATCAATATTGTGACAGTCCCCAAGTACCAGTTCAGTGGCCCAGTACACCAACTTGACAATATTAACATAACTTTGTCGGAACAAAAGCCTCCCCTGTGTCTTTTCAAGAGAAGCTGATTTTGAGGAGAGAGACATGCTTCTCTCTGCCTTTTTCGTCACCTCTGTGGCAGGTCCCCTCGGGCCAACCCAGGAGTGCATGTTTCATAAATTTCCACTCTTCTTCCCTCTCCCTGAGGACTGCCACCATGGTAGGACAGGAGTCAGTTGGAGGGGTGCTTCTCCCCTTTAGGGTCCTACTGAGTGAATAAAGACCATGAAAGAGACCCCCACATACTTTCCCCTTTCTGAACACCAAGCTGGGTCCCCATTAGTCTTTAGATTTGGAGCAATACATCCTCTGCACCAACTCTTATGAGACAAGTAAGCCCCCTTGTCTCTTCACCTAAAAAGCTTCTACTCACCCTTCACATCTCAGCTCAGATATTACTTCCTGAGGAACACCTACCTGAACTCCTAAACCCCGTGTGGGTCCCTGACATTTGCTCCCAGAACACCGTGATGTCTACATGTCACACCCCCAGCTCACTTGATCGAATTTCACTTGCGTAGCATCTTTTTTTCATGTGATCTAGGAGCTCAGTGAGGAGGGACTGTGGAAGTTATCATCTAATCCAGGTGGGATTTCATCTGGGATAAATGCTAAACTTAGGACTCTGGGACAAAAGTCTTAAACTAGAACTGTCCCAGTCTACCTGGGACATACAGTCACCCTACAAATACTAGGCACATACCACGACTCTTTGTACGTTCATCACCTTGCACAGTGATTAAGATTCAGTAAGGGCAGGGAATTTGTTCAATGAGGGAATGGAATGGCTTCTTTTAATTAGTCCTAGAGAAGCTCACAGAACCTTGTTGACTTCCTTCTTTGTTCCTTCTATACTCTTGCTCTCCCTCCCTTCATCCCTCCCCGGGCCCTTCCTTCCTTTTATTTCTTCCTGCCTTCCCAATTTATAGGTCACCTTCTATTCAGCAAGCCCTGTTTATTTTTTATCACTGGTCATATAAATAAACACAGTTTATGCGTTGAGGGGAAGAAGAGAAAATGAATGGAATATACTGAGGATCTACCATGGGTCAGCTGACTTAAATACAGGCTTATTTAGCCACCTGGCCAATGAGTTGGTTAATGACGAGGACAGTTAGTCTAGGTCAGGTGACCTGGCCAAGGTCATACAGGTAATAAAAGCAGAGGGTGAATTTAATTCCAGGTCTGCTGGAGTCTCATCCTTAAACTACACTCCCACCTCAGTTTTACAGAGGGAAACTGAAACATAGAATAGTGCAGTGTGTAAAATGCTGTGGCAGAGTAGGGTTCCCAGTCTATGGATGGGTACAAAAACATCTCTGACTCACAACTTTCTATACACTTTATCCATAAGCTTAAAAAAAATCAACTTCGAACTTACAGCTACCATTTGTCACAGCCTTAGTTCTGTAGGCTTTGCTAGGTCTTGGGAATTGATAGTGACAAACAGTCAAAAATGTGCCAGGTGTCATTTCAACATGGAAGGTGGACATTGAATAAAGAATCACACAAGTATTAATTTAATTTAGGTCTTTAGAAGTATTTCAGTGGAAAAATAGTATGAAGACAAGATGATTTTTTTATCATTATTTTCATGGATAAAGAAACTTAGTAAATAATAAAGATCATATTGCAGAGAGCTAGGAGATCGAATCCACCAACTTCTTGATCGGAAAGCCTCTGGGTGCCCTTCCCTCCCTCCTAAACAATGTCACTGTAAAGCCATTGGTGGAACCCAGCAAATCCCTCATCACCACTTTCTAAGCTCAGTAACCTCAATGTCTTTCTCTACAGAATGGATATAATGTTGGCTCATCTCCACGAGCTGGTTGTGAGGAGTAAAGAAGATAAGCACCTGAAGCACTGTGCAGAGTCTCTGACCCATACATGTGTGCTCAGTAAACAGCAATTATCACCATTAATATTATTAGGCAGCATTGAATTATTGACTAAGATAATTTGGTGGTCTGTCATAGACATCATGTCCTGTGTGGTTGGTTAACTTTTAACCTGGACATATTTTTATAACCTGCGTCCATAACCCACCTGCCACCACCCTCCAGTCCCTGAGCCTAGTGCAGTGATGTGAATGGAGTAGGACATGTGACCGACCACATGGTGTAAGCAGAGGGGAGGAATGGATATTGGAGTATGGGTTTGGAGCTGCACTGCTTAGATGTCAATCCTGGGTCCACCATTTATTTCTAAGCTGAATGACACTGAGAAAATTGGTGTCATATCTGGAGGATCACACTATTGTGAGAGCTGAATGGGTTTGTTTACACAGGTAAAGCCACTCCCTGGGTTTTACTCTTAGGCTGCTGGGAACTCGTTTTCATTCTCTTTTGCTGGTGGCTCTTCATTTCTCTGACCTATAAATATGGGAGCCCCTGGGGCTGGGCCTGGGCTCACCTCTTCTCTTTCTACTCCCTGATGAGTCTGTCTCCTCTCATTTCTTTTATACCATTCATATGCTAAATAATCTGAAACTTGCATTTCAAGTCTGGTTTCTCTTCTCTGTTGATATATCCAACTGGCTTCCTGACATCTTCATGAGGAAATATATTAGACATGGCCAGATGATGTTTACTAAAGCAGGGCAAGGACTAGCTGGGGTTTGTGATACTGTTGCCTACTTTTATAAATGGCTGGAGTTTTCCACAAATGGATTCTTTTTTTGTTTTTTTTTTGGGGGGGGGGTTCATTTTTTAATATGGCTGAAATTGAATTTCTCTTTCTGCTCCCCTCTCTTATGGCTACTCTTCCTGTCTCCATCAATGGGACTTCCGTCTGCCCAGTGGCTTAGGATAGAAACAGAGAGTCAACCTTGCCTCCTGCTTCCAATCCCTCATCTGCGAATTCTGTTGCCCTACCTTGAAAATACACCCAGAATCTACCCACCCATTACCATGTCTACTCATACAACCATGCTCCATTGTCTTTCACCTGACCCACTGCAGAAGCCTTGAAATGGCTTTCCCTGCTTCTATCCTGGCCACTAAAGTCTATTCTTCACACCCCAGATGGAATGGTCTTTTAAAAATATGAGTGAGATTATACCCCTCTTCTACTCAAAACATGCACTGGCTCCTTTCTCTTCTCACTCAGGATAAAATCCAAAGTACTGCAGTTACATGACTCATGGGACTCTACACAGATTGCCACCCTGCTCCACTCGACATCCATTATTTTTTAACTTAGAGCATTTTCTCCTACTACTCAGTCCCCTTCTCACTATGTTCCATCCGCAGGAGCTCCTTTTTGTCCATGGATTCTGCCAGGCATCTGTGAACTTGCTGCAGCCTCTGCCTGGAGGTTCTTCCTTAGGTACCTGCAAAGCTCACTATCTCACCTAAGACCTATCTATGCATAAGATAGGAAAGACCTATCTTTCCGGTTCAGCCCGTATTTCTTAAAATCTTTTTTAATGTTTTTCTTTCTTTCTTTTTTTTTTTTTTTAATTTGTTTCTAGGAGAGAGAGAGAGAGAGACAGCGAGAGCAGGGGAGGGTCAGAGAGAGAGGGAGTCACAGACTGAAACAGGCTCCAGGCTCCGAGCTGGCAGCCAGCACAGAGCCCGACGCGGGGCTCGAACCCATGAACCGTGAGATCATGTCCCAAGCTAAAGTCAGACGCTTAACTGACTAAGCCACCCAGGCGCCCCTGTTTTTATTTATTTCTGAGAGAGAGACACACACACAGCATGAACAGGGGAGGGTCAGAGAGAGAGGGAGATACAGAATCCAAAGCAGGCTCCAGGCTCTGAGCTAGCTGTCAGCACAGAGCCTGACGTGGGGCTTGAACCCACGAACCATGAGATCATGACCTGAGCCGAAGTCAGACGCTTAACCGACTGAGCCACCCAGGCGCCCTGTAGTTCAGCCTGTATTAAACAGGGTCCCCTGCCTAGCACAGGCTAGCCCTGTTATCCTGCTTCCCTCCAACAGTATGTATACTTGACATCATCTATCTATATTTATTTGTGTATTTTCTCCCATACTAGAATACAACTCACGAGGGTAGGGATTGTAGGGGCTTTGTTCACTGCTCCATTCCTGGCTTTCCAAAAACAGTGAGTAGCATATAAACAGGTGCTCAGTAAATGTTTTGGTTAAATAAAGACACGATGGTGCCTGGTGCAAGATAGGCTGTATGTTTGTCGCTGCTATTCTTGTTACTATTGTTACTACTGCCACCACTGTTAATTTTACTAGGACTAAACTCCTTCTATTTACTTTAGTTGACTCACAACAACACAATGAGATGTAAAGCCCTTATCGTACAGATGAGGAGACTACGCTGAGAAAGGAGAAATCATCTGTGTGAGGCATGACAGACCACGAGGAAGAATTCACCATCTCCAAAATCCAGCTCTCTCTCCTCACCGGGGCCCCTACTTTTTCCATGATGGCATTGTATATCACCGACAGAATCCCTGTGTTAGATAGAATGTTCTCTGTGTCATTTTTTAAAAGTTCACCACCTATGGAAAGACCTTTAAGAGATATTACTAACTGAGGGTAAAAGTAAAAAAAAAAAAAAAAATCAATATATTTTGTATGCCTTTTATGGAAAAAAGGGAGGAATAATATTTAATCTTACTTGCTTGGATTTATATTTAAAAAAAAAAAACACTGTAATGATCCCTAAGAAAGGAGTAACTGGGGTAGTGCCAGAAGAATAGGGATGGAAAAAAAAACAAAAACAAAAAACAGGGAAAAGGCGTAAAATTATCATTGGATATATTTGATGCTGTTTTTGTTTTTGAACTTTGTGATTTAATGTGTATATAGAAATGACCCTTCCAAAACTGTCACAGGCCAAGGCTCCCTGGAGACAGGCAGGTAAAGGTACAGTAGTGACCAAGCCGGTCTTAAGATTCTCTCAGCTTGACCAAACTTCAAACAGCCTTCTTCCTGACTCTAGGTCTTTGACGTCTCTTTCTTAGACTATGTCTTTAGACCAGTGTCACTGTAAATTCTTCCTCTGCCACTTTAGCAAGTAAATCCTCCAAGAAGCTTCCTGGCCAGGAAGGTCTTTTTTAAGGTCCTGGAAGCCATCTCTTTAAAACGTGGTCATCCAGGAAGCTAGCAGAGAAATATACCTGTGGATTTGGAATAACACAATTTGTGAGATGTATTCCATGGGCGATCCTCCCCTGAAATCCTCTGGTACCCTTCCACCTGCTTACCCCAACCATAGAAATCCTCCTGCCCTTGTCTGAAAAGAACTGACTTCAGACCTCTCTCCCGTGTTGCAATAGTCTTGCATAATGTCTTTCTTGCCTATTCAACACAGTCTAGTGAAATTTCTGCTTTGAAAGTCACAGCACTGGATAAGAGCCTGGATCAGAACAAAAGGACATTATGTAAAAATTAACGTAGTCTGAATAGCTGACTTTATCCAAGGCTATTGCAATAAAAGAGAGAGGTTTGAACTCAATTCCACTGAGAAAAAAGGGCAGAGGGTTTCTGACACTGGGGTGAGAAGGTGGGAAAGTACTGGAGGACTTTGGGGCTAGGAAGAGAGTTTTGACCAATGAGTATGCCCTACATATTGAGTTATTTTGAATTTGTAAGTGCATTTCTCTATCTTTCTCCATGATTACATTTCAAAAAAAGATTCTCCCAGGTCTTTGTGAAAGAAAAAAGAAGTTAAGAAACACAAATTTAGATATTACCACTGAAAACTATATCCTTTCCCCCTTTACACCAATGTTGGGCTTCTTGAGTCCTGTTCAGCTTGTATCTCCAGATCCTGGCAGATGATAAGTGCTCACTGTGTATTTATTGGGTGAATCACACAGCTGAAGGAAAATTTAATTGCTATTTAGTTTAATTTCAAGCTAGGTTTCCACCTCTTTTGCAAACACAGCTGCAAGATTTCATATAGGCTTATGTATTCCCAGTGGCTGGGTCCTCACGAATTCCTTAGAAGGAGAGGGGGAATTAATACAAATTTGTAGATGTAACTGTAGTGTTACCACTTTGGTATAACTTCAGTTCTCTGAACCATGTGGTGGCAAGGAAGACTTATCCCTTTATCCTATGTCTTTCTTCCTATTCTAGAAAGCATCCAAAATAAGTTAAAGCATCTTCAAGGTCACAGGTCACGGCAAGTGCCAGGACCCTCACAGAGAGGTGGGTGGCTGATTCAGGGGTTAACGTTCTTGCAACATGATCTGGAATATACTGAATTAACCAAGACTGGGCTACCCAAATGACTGCAGCTTCTGCTCCTGGTTTATGCCTGCTAATTAATTGCCCACTTAATGGGCTCCTCTGAGGATCTTATGAGACATAAAAATAAATGCTCATTTTGGACTCTTAAAAGCCACCTTTGAGGTGTTTCACTAGATTATCATTAATAGAAATTATTCAGTGGTGATGTTACATAAAACCCCAGCCACTGCCCTTGGAGCTTTCTGTATTAATTCACATCCAATAAACTGTGATCCTATCTTTCATTATAATTGTTACTAAATACATTTCTATTCAGGGCATCTCCCTGAAATGGAAATATTTCCCTAAAAATTAATTTTCCTGATACACATGCGTAGGCTTATTAATGTGAGCTTAGAATAGACTTACTGTTTCATTTCTCTGGAAGGAACACAAAGAAAGTAACATTGGTGAATTTGCATCTCACATGATTTCAAGTGTGCCAGGATAGGCACTCCGGAACAAGATTTCAGAGTAAGTGGCATCTCACAGATCCTCAGATTCGTGTTAGGAAAAGACATTTGCACATGTCCTTATGCTTTACAAAGCATTTTAACCTGACTTTTCTCATCACCTCTCCCTCCCCACCATAATTCTCCTGTGGGGTTTGTATTATGATGTTCCCTGATTTAGTGGTGGGCTAACTGGCCTCAGAAAGTTATGAGACCGTGCAAAGTTTCATAGCCAGTAATGGTCCCATTACCGTGGTGGTTTAAATAACCTTTCCTGATTGAATGCCCAGCCTCTATCATAGTTTATTTCTACAATCCCATTCCCTCACCCTCTTCAACACTCCCTTGATGTTCACCTCTGCAGATGCTCTGTGCTCTTACTTGCCTGGGGCACTCTCCCACCTAGCTAACTCTTAACCATATCCTCCAGATTTCAGCCGGAAACTTTAGGAAGCCTCCTTTACCTCTGCTCACCACTGGCCAGTGGTCCATCTGCATAAGCGTGGAGACCTAGACTGTCTCCTTCATCTTTTCATCCTCAAGAAAAACGTGTTAAAAGCAAATGGGAACCAGTGGTAAAGCCAGGACTGGAATCTCTGACCTCAATGCAGCCCTCTGGCCATTTCACTCCCTCCTGTAATTAACAAAATGACAAAAACAACAGATGACTTCTGAGATGACTTCTTCAGAGAGTAATATGCCCCATGTTGCCTTAGCATCATGCAAATATAGTAAAACTTCATCGCTGTGGACTCCATTAATTAAGGATGCATAATGCTTGGCCCATAATGCTGGGCTGGCTTATACCTTTGGAGTGTTTATTTATAAAAGGGATTGCTAAGCACATTAGTACATTAGCAGTGTAAACAAGATCACCAGGGAAATGGCAGAAGATACTTAAGAGAACAAACTGCCTGGAGTCACTTTGGAAGCACCCATTATGAACAATCACTGTGCTAATTACAATTGCTCTGCTAATTACAATTACTGTGCTAATTACAATCTATCCTTATCTGTTCCATAGGCTCCCCTACGGACTTCTCCTTCTGAGCACTTAGACCAGCCTGAGTTACTGCCTACATTTTCGTGAAATGAAATTGTGGTTCTTTAAAAATCACCTCTGCTTTGGATGGCTCAATGGTTCTAATAGGCTTCCCCCTCCTAGAAAAAGAACAGAGTCAGGGATTTTGAAGCCAGAAAATTAAAAACAAAACCACAAAATGCGGGAGGGGAAGTGAAATGAACCTGGTTGCTTCTGTTGTTGTAGCACCTTCTGCAGACTGTAACACACATTTTTAGGTTAGTTGGAGAACATTCAAAATATGCAGCGTATAATTTGTTTTCCTCATGAAATGACCATGTTTGGTAGATTTAGAGATGTGAACACTGAGAAGAAAATTAAAAAAAAAATAAGTGGCTATTTGTCTTTCTTCTCTTACTATAATTAGGGAGAAAGATTAGAGAGGCCTTCTTTAAAAATGGATTGCAAATCTATGCTCCCCGCATGCAAAAAGTAAAAAGCATCTTTCACTAGGTCTTAATTTTACTACTTTCTTTCTGTCCCCAATTATACTAATGAGTGTTGAGGGTATGAGATTTTTGTCTAGGCACTTAAGAATAATCAAGCTTCACTCAGGCCAGTGTCGCCTCCCAAATGGATTTCTCACTACTTTTTCAGGAGTCTATCTTCCACCTGTGCCCTGAAGCTGACTGCAGCTCAGCTCTCTGCTGCAAAGTCATCTCTGCTGCATGCAATGGTGGCGGACTGACATTGTGGCACACAGGAAGCTCTGATCTGGGCACCCAACTATGGCTTCAGAATATGGGACTCAGGGTAAGTGTCTCCTCCACTGGGACTGATTCTCAGAGCATCCGATAGCCATCACTAAGCAGAGAAGATGGATGGATGGATGGATGGATGGATGGATGGATGGATGGATGGAGGCAGAAAATAAATTGTGCTATGTTATGCACCAAAGGCCTGATGGATTACAGGGCAAGACTGTAATTGGCCTGTCCTTGGTCACCCTGGAAGGAGACTCCTTTGGGAGTGCGTGGCCTTCTAAGTGCCATTGGCCTTGGGACTTGGATCCTGCTCTCCAGTAGGAAAATGGAGAAGTGGCAATCCTTCTCCATTCTCAGGCATAACCTGGGCTCACATTTCATGAAAAGTTCAGTTTAAAGCCTCGCTATTCAAAGCTGGTCTTCATACCCAGGAGCTCATTTGTAAAGCAGAGTTTCAGGTCTTATCTGCAACACACTGAACCAGAGCCTGCATTTTAGAAGGATCCCTTGGCGATTTGTATGCATATTAGAGGTTGAGAATCAGTAGTGAAGTTCATGTGTACTGTGTTCTGGCTATAAGCAGACATATGGAAAAGTCTTACCTTTAGACAGGGTTTTTGTGTATAATAATGATGATGAGCTATTACTTGCTTTCCTGCTCTTTGAGGATCCTACGTGCGTGCAATTGAACACACTATCTGGAGGCTACAAAATAGAGAGGGGAGCAGGGCATGACTCTCAGCTCCATCACCTGCTGTATGACCTTGGATGCCATACTTCACCTCTCTGAGCTTTAGTTTTCTCATGTAGAAAGTATGGTAATCAGTCTGTTCCACATGTGTCATGGGAGAAGTATCTGCCTATGTCCCTCAAAGTCCGACTCTGAAAGGTAAAGAAAATATAGTTTTGGTAAAGAAGATATAGTTTTAGAATATTAATCATCTATAAGGATACTGGGAAATGTACCAGAAGAAAAAGTAGGACCTGAGCAAGACTGATGTGCAGAACATTGGACTTACTGGTTAACCTTCATTGTGTTTAGATGGATATCCTTTCCTATAGGTCAGGACCACTTCTAACCTGGTTACTATACATTTTTAACATTCCCACAGAAGTGTGGAACACTTCAAGAACTTTTAGGCATAAGCCCTGGTCCATTATTAAATTTTACACAGCACATATGGGCATCTAAATCTCACATTCCTCATTGGATGCCACTTCCTTGTAGGTCATTCATACAGAAATAAAGGAGTTATCCTAGGGGACATGGGTGATACAACACATAAGCCAGATTATGTCTTTCCAAAAGAAGGTAACCTTGGGCAGCTGCCTATTCCACACTGCTGGGTGAGCTGTCCACCTCCCACAGACCCACAGGGTATGAAGGGCTCTGTTTCTGCCCCTACTGTGGGCATTTCACCAAAGCAATGTATTCACCAAAACATGTTGGGTGGAGGAAGCTAGGAGGAGGATGACAGGTGTTATAGGATATTTTCAGGTTAAAACCCTACTTTACAGTTGAAGATCTTGAGGTTCATAGAGCATAGGAGATTTTTCCAAAGCCACACAGCTATGCAATTACAGATGGCCTCATCATTTCTCATGGTGGCATTCTGACGTGTGTTGGGTCTGAGCCAGGAGAGGGATCAGCTTCCTGAAGAATCATGCACATGGGGACAGCCTCTTCCTTAAGATTCCTACCAGTTATTGATTTGGTACCCGGTCCTCCCTGTCTGGTGAGAAGAGGGATAGAACAGGTGCCAATCTCATTTCATCATTACAACAGGGCTCCTGGGTGGCTCAGTTGGTTAAGAGTCTGACTTCAGCTCAGGTCATGATCTCATGGTTCATGGGTTCGAGCCCTGTATTTGGCTCTGTGCTGACAGCTCAGAACCTGGAGCCTGCTTTAGATTCTGTGTCTCCATCTGTCTCTGCCCCTCCATCGCTCATATTCTCTCTCTTGAAAATAAATACACATTCAAAAAATTTTAGTCATCACAACACCATCAAGAAGGTGGTATTGTCATTATTTCCAATTTAGATATGAGGAAACTGAGGCAGAATGAACAAATGTGCCCAAGGTCATACAGTTAACAGGTGGCAAGCTAGGACTCAGACTCTAGAGCCTGATATCTTAGACATGAGGCCAATACATCTCCAAACTGCTGGCTAATGTGAACCACATGGAGTATGGTGACACTTCACTTTCCCAGGCTCCTTATCTGGGAGGTAAAAAAAGACTGGTAGGTCTTGGTGCAGCTCCAGGTGATGCTTATGGCAGGTAAGTAGGAAAGGCTTCGCTAAGCCTATGGCCATAGAGGTTGAATAGGAATAGCCTGTATTCTTCAGTATTCATCTTAGCTTTGCCATAACCTTAATTTACAGAAAAGGCAACTGATCAGGAGAGAATTGAGCAAGGGTGATCCAACAGGATGTGATAGAACGGGTATGGAAACTCAGCTTTTTGATTCAAGGGCCTATGGTCCATGGGATACATTAGCCTGGACCCCTGCAGAAGATGTCTGGAAACCTTGGGACAATGGACATACCAAAGAGATATTCTTCTGTAGTCATCCCAAGAGTCAGAGCCCCAGGGAAAATCACCTCTTAACTCCTGTTACCCATCCTCTAATTTCTGTCCTCAGTTTACTACCAAAGTCTCATTAATTGATTCCCCAGAGAAGGGAACATACAGCTGTGTCTCCAGGTGGCAAGTTGAGGATATTGTCAAGAGTTGGGATATGACCTTACAGATAGGCTTGGAAATTGCCTTGAAAATCAGAAGCTAATGCCACTTTTATTTAACAATCTCTCCACCATCAGTCTCCTTTGCTTTCTCTTGTTATAGAAGACCATGATGTATCACAAAACATCCAGGCCTGAGAATGCAGAAAAACAGCTTCCAGGCCTGTCTCTACCATTAATTCTTTAATGGAGCCTTGACCTTGATATTACCATCTGTATAGCGTGGAAGTTGGATCTGAAGGTCTTTAAGCCTTCAGAGTAGATACAGCGCAGCCCGACAGACTAGGGGTTGGAAGCCTGACTTATTCATTTACTAGTTTTATGGTTTTAAGTAATTCACTTCAACACTGTGAGACTTAGGCATCTCATCTACAAAAGGGGGGGGGTCCATTGAAACTACTCTTCAAAGTTTGTTCATCTATAAAGTATAAGATTTTTTGGGAGATGAATGAAGAAAATGGTCAAGAAAGGAATAGAAGGTCTTAGTACAGTTCTCATAGGTGGTGATGTCAAGTGCGAGAATGCTAGAAGCCCGAAAGTTACACTGATGGATGGGCTTTGTTGTTAGAGTCAAGTTCTGCCACATGATAGCTATATGACTATTAGGCTAGTTAGCTTAACATCTCTATATCTCAGTGTAGTAAATGGTACTGATGTCCCACCCATGTATTTCTCAATCTTCTTAGCACTTGATAGCATTTCATGTCCCTGCTCAACATTTTGAGGGGTCCTGTAACCACAGGACTGGATTTGACCAATGAAGTATGAACAGAAAGTCACCTCTAGGAGGAAATAATGAGAGCAAATCCCCTACCCATTACCAGTGTTCACAGAACTACATGGAGACGATGCTTCTGTCAGTCCAGATTTCCAAATACCAGAATGAATGGTGACCCTGAAGTGCTATGTAGGCCATGTGGTAGGAGCAACACATATACATTTTGTCAAACCACCGAGGGTTTTGTTATCGATACATAACCAAATGCATTCCTTTTTAAAAAAACATTAATATTTATTAATTTTTGAGAGAGAGAGAGAGAGACAGGGCATGAGTAAGGAAGGGCAGACAGAGAGGGAGACACAGAATCCAAAGCAAGCTCCAAGCTCTGAGCTATCAGGGCTCGAATTCATGAACCAGAAGATAATGACCTGAGTCCAAGTTGGACACCAAACTGACTGAGACACCCAGGTGCCTTTCCTTTCCTTTATTATTATTTTTTTTTTAATAAAACCAAGTTGTTAAGGGCTATTTTGTGATAACTATTAGGAAGAGTAAATGAGAAAATATATACGTGATACAGGATGCGGCACGTAACAAAAATGCATATGGCTAACTGGAGAAAATAAAAGACAGGGAGAAGGGAAAGAAGGGAAGGATCCAGAAGCAGCATGTAGTATTAAGCATCTCCCAGGAAGGCACCAGAAAAATAGCTTTGGAGGCCTCTTAATAAGATCTGACTCAGGACCCTTCACTGGGAAACAAGTGGGTGCCACTAACAAAAGCCAGCTTTTCTCAAATCCCTAAAGAGAACCCTTCTGTCTCACCAGGCGTGGGCTGGTGGTGCCTCATCCTGAAATCCCACATCTTATCCAAAACCATCCCCTTATGCTATACAATGTGCACATCTGATAAGCAGACTAGATTGAAAAGTGCCTTTCTAGCAAATCTCTCATGAGCTCCTCATGCTCCTTGTAAGTCATCCTGGAAGACCCGTGAGCAAGCACCTACTGCCAGCAGAACCATCTTATTTTCGATGAGGCTTTTGCAGAATCTACAATTGTAATTTAATTAGCCCCTACTCCCTGCCCCCTACCCAGGCAACTTCCCTCACTGTAACTCTGAGACTGGAGGCTCAGTAAGAGTACGTGACTGATTGTTATCTAAATCCATACAATCTGTAACCAAAGTTGACCTTTCTTTCTTGCAGGAATGAGGTAGGATGGGTGATGATTGGGGGAGGGAGGGAAGCAAAATACAAACAAAACATCAAATACCATCAACATTTGATGACTTTATCTCACTCCAACAGCCTCCCAATTCCCTCACTGATGGAGAGCTAAGAGGAGGGAATTCTAATGGCAATTCTGCATGGGTCATTAAGACCCACAATAAGTACCAAAAGGGATTAGAACCAGCAAGACTTGACATCGCTCCTGGGGTTCTGGTGGTAATTAAGAAGTGAGGTCTTTGACTCTTCATGTTTCTACAGAACCCGACAGTTTCATAAAATTTTATGTCCATTCATATCCATCTGATTAGGAAACGGATTCCTAATCCAGAGCCCTCTCCAGGTTCTACCCAGTTTCTTAGAACAGCCTCTAACCATCCTGGCATTAAATTCTGCTGTGACTTGAGTATGAACTCTATCTTTGTCCTCTCTCACTTAAGTTGTGTCCTCTAAACCTTCTATTTCTCACTCATTCCCACTTCCCCACCTTTTGTCTCTGCTTTATCTCTTTGACCACTTTTTTTTGCCACCCTTGCTCTATCTTGAACTTCTGTGTGGTCTCTTAGGCATGTGCTGGATGCATCACACACCGTGGTAACTCCCAGGCTTCTCAGGGTCCTAAACATCTCCACATGCTCATCTTTCAGGGACAGGCTGTAGCCTACACATGGCAACCTGAGAAGGTGGCCAGGAATGGAATCAAGTTCCTGCAGAATCATGTACATGGGCGTGGCTCTTGCCTAAGGTCCTTCCTTCATTAAGAATCTAGCATCCCCTGATGGTGCCTGAGTCCTTCCTCTGTGCTGACCACATGCTATTAAAGGGATATGAATAAGTGACACAAATCCCTTACAACAGAACCAGGAGGCAGAGTACATTTGTTTGAGAGTTATAGACTCTAACCTGGAGTCTCAAAGGGGCCCCAGATCATGGTGAGCACAGGATAAGCTACGTCCTTTGCTGGGTTTCAATTTCTTTATGTGTGCAACAAAGGGTTCGTTCTAATTGTTAAAGTCTTGTGCAGTGTAGACACTTGATATGGGAGGTCTTTAGTAGACCAGAAATCTAGGTTGCTTTTCCAGAGATTCGACAGAAGAAATGAGAATGCACACCTGTCTTCTGTCAGCAGTTGCTAAGGTGTGAGGATCGAGGTAGGGGCAGGGAGGAGGACAAAGCAGAGTGGTGGCTGTCATGTAGGAGACTAGCCCGTAGATGGTTTGAAATCCCAGGCCAGGTGGTTGTCAGGAAATCAGGCATACAGCAGGATGGCTGGTGGGGTGCCTGCTGGCTATTCTGGAGGGCTGGGCTGAAGATTACTTGGAGGAGGGAGAAAAGGAACGGGATGAGGTGAGAAATGACAACTGCCTTTGATACTGAAAAATTTGCAGGCCTGCCTTCTGGAACTTGGAGGACAAAGGAGCCAGCGCCTCCTCCATGTCTGAGGCTTGGTGAGGGAGACTTGAAAGAGATAAATTTAGACTCATCAGAAGGCACTCAGCTTCCCACTGTGGGAAGTCAACTGCCTTAGCATGTGCCTCTGAGAGGTGACATGGTCTAAGGATGGAAATAATGGTAAAAAAAAAAAAAAAGTGTAACTGAAGCCAAGGATAAGAGAGTTTATGTGAAATGGGCTACTCAAATACAATGGTAGTCTGGGGAGTTCCCTAAGTCTTGAGGCTGTTGTCAAAAGAGAAAGTGTGGTCTATTCACTACACTCCTTTCAACAAGCAAACTGGGGCAGATATAGACCCTGGCGATTCAGAAACAACCCAAGACTGAAGGGTTAGGAACAATGAGCAGAGTGTTTGAGGCAGAATGAGGATTCC
This sequence comes from Proteles cristata cristata, assembly GCA_017311185.1. NCBI lineage: Eukaryota > Metazoa > Chordata > Mammalia > Carnivora > Hyaenidae > Proteles > Proteles cristata. Next base: position 186,074 of record JAESUZ010005596.1, on the reverse strand, counting down.
GGATGGGGCTAAAATTCTGTCTGAACCAGGAGACTATTAGACTCAGCCTTTACAGCACCGTGTTCTCTTTTAGTGATCAGTTTGTTGGTAGTAGAAAGGCCAGCATGCTGGGATCTGACCTGAGGTCATGAGCTAGCTTTGCAGTGACTTGTTTTGTGACCTTGAACAAGTCCCTTCTCCATATGTAAATAGGATCTGGGGTTCCATGAAGCTCCTTCGGGATCTAGCATCTTGAAACCAAATTTGGGTCTTTCTTTTGGACCAAAAGCTATTCTCCACACAAGAGGATGAGAACTAGTACATTTGATCACTTAGCACATGCCAGCCACTCTGATAGCTGCTGTGAGAAATAAAACTATATAAAACATGCAATGGGGCCATCACAGTGTCTGCAAACTGATGAGATGACTATGCTTGTCATGGGTGGGGCCAGGATTTGGAGCCGGGTCTGTCTGGAGACCTGTTCTGCTGACTCCGCACCCTTGTTTATCTGTGTCTGTCCATCTGCAGCCTCTTTCTTCGACCAGAAAATGCCCTTCTAACTCATCCCTCCCAAGAAATACTGTTCTTTGCTATGACTTCAAACTCCAGTTCATAAGCCTCATCCTCTGAGAAACCCTTATCGTTCCTTTGAGTTCTTCTCATAAGGCTTGAAAACTATTGGAACACCGCTTTGCAAAATAAATTTTCATATATTTTTGTCAATTGTGTATGTCCTTGTGCAAGCTTGTAAATTTCCTTCTCAAAAACCAAGGGACACTTTTTTTCTTTTGGATTCCACACAGCATTATGTTATCTATCAGGGTGCTCAAAACAGAAGTTTCATAGAGCAGTAAGACTATAGAAAGTTGGCTTTGTGAGTCTCAGTATTGAGTAGTTCATCTGGATTGTCCTTAAGTCTCCCTCAGATCTTTCCAACAAAGTAATATTCAGCTGCTGTTTGACAATCTGCATGGTAGAAAGGAAACTTCACTGGGATTTGAAGGACTCAGCTCTGCTACCAAATTGCTGTGTGGCCACCAGTCACTCCTATTACCCTTAAATCGTTCCTTGACCTTACCCTCTGCCTACTCACTGGCTCTTGTGCATTATGCCTTTGAACTATCTTCCAATACCCCCCTTTCTCTCCAAACTGTTCCCGTCATCCTGGTTGAAGCCACCAACACTCTTACATGGCTTCCAAAATATACCCCCAATTAAGTCCCCATTTGACACTTTCCCATGCCACCTTCATTGCAACCTACTTCCCATGCAGCCACTGTGAGGTTGAACACTTGAATACAACCACTTTTTTTTTTAACCATTTATGACTTCTCTCATTTACTATTAGAATAAAAAACTGCCCTGAAAGACCCCCACGATCTGCCATTATGTTCTATTCTGGCTTTACCTCCCATAACTCTTCCTTTACTTACTCAACCAAAACCACACCAGACTCATATCTTAAAGCCAAATGCATTCTTTTCCTTCTCAGAACATCTGTCTCTGCCTGAAATCTTTCCCAATGTTAACTCCCACTCATATTTCAGGTATTACTTAAATAACATTTCATGAAAAGAAGACTCCAAAGTCTTATTATTGCTTTCTAATCTAATAGATGCACACCCACCTACTCTACTCCAACTAAATCAGAGCCCACTGTTAATTGCTATCCTGGAACACTGTATCTGTATTCAGTAGTACTTACCACAAATTAAACAAATATGTAAGAATACAAACACACATACACACACATTGCACACATGCATGCCCACACACGACACCTAGGTTCCACAGATCTCAGGCCACTTTTATCTTATTTTTCATTGCATCTCAAGTAACCAGCATGGTGCTTGGGACACGTTAGGTGCTCAAGCGACTGTGATAACTACACAGGTGAATGGTCTTAGGGAGTCCACATTTCCATTCCTGTTATACAAAATGGGGTGACAAGGTATGTTGGATTAAAAGACAAGAGCCAGATTTACACCTGATTCTTTGCTCTGCCTCTCACTGGTGACCTTAGGAGAGTCACTTTACCTCTCCGGTGTTGACTTATCAGCTGCAAAATGGAGGCTACAGTGCCTCCAAGCGTTTTAATAATGAAGCTAAAATGGTATTATCCTGGCTCTCTCACTTTATAGAAGATATATTTGGGAGAGTCACTTAACATTTCCATTTTTCATCTGTATGAAGAGAACAATAGTCCTTGCTTCTCAGGGCCATTGTGAGGATCACATAAATTAATCAGTGATTACTAGATGACAAGTGCTTAGAATGCCCTCAGCATGTGCTGAGTTAATGTCATCACTACCACCACCACCATCATCATCATTATTATTATTATGATTAGTACTAAAAATACTTGGTAAAGAGTTTGACATAGAGAAATTCTTAATAAATTCTTAATAAAGTCATTATTACCACTCCTACTATAACCACTACTATTATTAATTAAATGATGGAATGGGGATGATGATGATTCTAATGGTGATATTTCTTCTCAATTGAGACTTCTGTTGACATGACTTCAAATGCTAGGGTGAACCTTGCCTTGTGATAATGTCCTATTATATTTTCATGCAAAACTGTCTAAAAGTACTGGGTTTTTTAAGATAATCATTTCTTATACATAGAACAATGCTTCTCATTCTACCGTCTTATGGTTATTCAGATTGTGAGACTTGAATAAATCCAGCTTCTTCAAATCTCTCAGGGAGGCTTTCATAATGAGACTGCATGTCTAATCTTCATATAATTTGGCCAACCCATTCCTCATTCTGTTTGCTCTTATATGAGAGTAGTCTTATCTTTTAATTTTGTAGGTACTTCTATATTTATTAACAGAAAAAGAGGTCTTTGACATATTGTTGAGCAAAAACCAGCAATTTCTAAACAGCTTTACTGAGATTTGGTGTGTGTGTGTGCAGATAGAGGAAGAGGGAGAGAGGAGTTTTAAGAATGTTCATGAAAATGTTAATTCTGGACATTTCTGGGTGATGGGAGTTTTATTTTCTACTTCATTAAATGTCTTTATTTTTTAACTGCCTGAATAGCCTACATAGGATACTTATTTTTTAATAGACTGAAAGATTAATTTAAACGTTTTAAAATTCCATTAAATGTACTTACAGGATGATTTAAGACTGAATTAAAAATATGTAAATAGAGTTAGGAAAATGGAAGAGCAGGATAAATAAGGGCTAGGTCAGTGGAAAAGGAACCTCATAGAATGAATTTTGCTAACTTCTACGACTTCATTGGACAGGCATCAATAAGCCTAGGGAGATACTGGCCAGTGTAACAGAACTCAATTCCGTGGTTCCCATGGCTTCTGCCCCCTGCCCAGATTTTGGGTCAGTGATCCAACCAGTGAAGTGCAAGTATCTGCCCATACCTAAAGGTCATCTGGAAGACTTGGCCTTGGTTCACATGCTGGGTCCGGTTGTTGTAACCATGTAGCATCTCTCCAAAGAGGGTGTCGTTGAATTTGGAGTCAGGTTTGAGGCATTTGGGGCCCTCGCAGACATCTGAGAGCATTAGGCAGGATTTTCCATCAGGAGCCAGCTTGTACTCCTCCACACAACTGCATGATAAAACAGAGCGAGAGTTAGCTCCGCATGCTGAATGCCCCCATTGTGGATGACCTAAAACCAAGGCCTCCTTTGCCTGCAAAACAGGTCAGAGTTTAGGAATGGAGACAGCTATTCTGGCTGGAATCTATCTAGGGCACAGGTGTCTAGAGAGAAGCACATTAATCCTGCAAATTGGTAAATTCAGGGAAAGTCATTTGTGACATTTTGGAGGAGTCAAGGGGGAAACCAGAGTGCATATCTACGCACAGAGCAAATTTAAAAACTGTTTTCCATGAACACACAGACTTTAAAAAGCATGACAGACCAATTCGCAGGGAATTATCAACTAGTTTCTCAAACCAGAATCTATTCCCAGTGTATCTGTCAACCAAGGTTGAAGACTAGCAAAAACAAGGTTGTTACTGCCCTTATAACTCAGAGGTGATCCTTCCAGGACCACGGACAGCTCACTGCAGCCTCTGTTTCTGCTCAATTAGCAATTCACCTAGCCTCTTTGGCCTCTAACTACCCACCCAATCCTAATAGCAGAAGGGCCTTTGATACGCCTTTGAGGCAGGGACCAAGCAGGTCCTCCTCTGTGGACTAAATAGGCATCTGAATGGGGTGTGGAAATAATATTTGCAGTCTGAGGATGTTTGTAGTGAAAAAGGAATCTCTTAGGTATGGGGAAGGGGAGAAAACAGAGGTCTTAGCTCCTGAAAAATCAAACCAGAAACGGGAACTCTTTTAGTCTCTACATGTCCACGGCCTTTGGCTATGCAGTGGGAATAGGGTGCACATAATAAATAAGACACACAAGAGAATAGGCTGCTCAACTGGAAAAACTTGTACAAGTGTCATCTTTGCTCCTTTGGACCTATGTGAACCGCAGTAAGTCATTTAACTTCTTTGATCTTCAGTCTCCTCATCTGTAGAATGGGGTAGAAACCCCTACCCTATCTTAATTCATTAGGCCTAGGTCACATTGACTGAAAAAACAGGAATTGCAAGGTACTTCACAAAATAATTACAGTAATGATGGAAATGGTGATATTTCTATTTATTGAGCATATATGTTCCATAAATATTTCATATATTTATATTTTTGTTGATTTATTTATGTATTTATTTGAGAGAGAGAGAGAGAGAGCGAGAAAATCCCATGCAGGTTCCATGCTGAGCCTGCTGTCAGAGCAGAGCCTGACGTAGGGCTCTAGCCCATGACACTGAGATCATGACCTGAGCTGAAATCAAGAGTTGGACACTTAACTGACTGAGCCACCCAGGCACCTCTTGTATATTTACTTTCTAGCCATGAAAGTGAGTTAATATCATCATTCCTGCTTTATCCAGAATCAACATGAGAAGGCAAGAAATAAAGCAGTTCACACCGTGAGCAAGAGGCAAAGTGGTATTCAAATTCAGGTCTGGTTAGCAACAAAGGGACCTTTTTCTACTCTTGTCTTCTTCAAATCCAGTTGTTTCTATTTGCATGACATGACCCTGGGTAAGGCTCTGCCAGTTAGAAGGAGTAGAAACTAGGCAGGTTCTTATTTCCCTTTTCTCTATAAGGCAGAGTGAAAATGTATTGAATCTGAATTCAGAGATACTTAGATATTCCTACAGAAGAAGGCAGAGGCTCTGTGAGACGGTTGAGAAGAAAATATTCCTAGGTTGAAGGAACTAGCAGCTGATGCCAGGAGCATGGAACCCAGTTGAAGGAAGGAAGTAAACAGGAAGAGCTGAAACCCTGACCCAAGATTACTCTAGTGAAAAGCCAAGAATCTCTCATGCATAAAGCAAGCTGTCACTCTTTCCTTTTTCTTGTATCACCTCCAGTATGTTGAACAGATGCACCCACTGTCCTTCCTACATGCTCCTGCTCAAGTACAGCAGAAAGTTCATGGAAGAAGGCCTGTCCCGGTGCCTTCATCACGTCTATCACTTCTTGTTTTTGCACTTGTTAAATGTAAGTAACTCTCCCTTGATAAAGGTGGGGTACATATGATATGAGTTACAGGAATGTGCAGAGTATATGGTCAGTTCCTAATGAAGTCTAGTTCCATCCATTTATCCCAGGAGGTTCCCAGCAAATATGAGAAATGGTTTCATGGAGTAGAGCTTTCTCTCTCTTTACACACACACACACACACACACACACACACACACACCTGTGAATAAATATACTCTTGTTACAAATGATTAAACATTATCATAGTCTATAGAGTTCATTTCCACTCCACACATATTCTTACTTCATGTTTCAGTAGTCATCATTATTAACTATTATGTATTCTTCTAGGTTTTTAAAATGGATTTAGAAAAACAATATTATGCATATAGTAATTATATATAAAATTTTCATAATAAACTCATAAGTACACCATACATTGTTATAAGATACACATTTGTACTTAATACTATTTCTTAGAGATCTTTTCAAACCAGTGTTCATATATATCTATCTTTCTGATGGTTATTTGGCATTGCACAGTATAAATGTACCATAATGCTTTTAGCTAATCTTTATTAATGGGCATTTGGTTATTTATAGCTGTCTGTTATTGCAAATGCTGTCATAATGAAGATCTTTGTGCATATATCATTCTGTACATGTATGTGTTTCTACTAAAAAAAATCTAAGAAGAAGGATTGTTGGGTCAGTGGTTTATGAATTTAAAAAAATTTAGGGGCGCCTGGGTGGCTTAGTCGGTTAAGCGTCCGACTTTGGCTCAGGTAATAATCTCACGGTTTGTGGGTTCGAGTCCTGGTCAGGCTCTGTGCTGACAGCTCATTGCCTAGAGCCTGCTTCAGATTATGTCTCTCCTTCTCTCTCTGACCCTCCCCTGCTCACGTTCTCTCTCTCTCTCAGAAATAAATAAAAAGCATTAAAAATTTTTAAAAAAAAATTTTAGTAGATTTACTAAATGGCTGTCTGTTGAGACTTTATCAGTCTACAATCTTATACTGATGAATGAGAAAGCCCATTTCCCTACAACTTTCATGTTCATTATCAACAATCTGGAATCAGAAAAAAATACTCATTTTTGTTTTGATTTGCATTTCTCTGATTACTGTAGAGGTTCACCATCTTTCAATGTCATGGCCATGTGTACTTACCTTTCATGGATTGTCCATCCATGTGCTTTAACCATTTTTCAATTGTGCTTCTTGTCTTTTTCCTTATTGGCTTGTGTATGCTTTGCATATTTTCTGGAGTTCTCCTTTGCCTTTCACACATATTGAAATTTTCTTCCAGTCTGTACTTGTATTTTAACCTTACTTTTGATATCTTAGAACCTCTCTATCCTGATCCTTTATTGCTTCTGAATTTGGTGCAATGCTTAGGAAGCGACAGATGATAAGACACATTTCTATATATTATTCTAGTATATAGGTTTTAAAAATCTTTGGTTGTTTAATCTGTCTGGATTTAATTTTGTGCATGATGTGAGTGGTTATTTTAACTTAATTATTTTCAAAATGAGAAACCATTACCTGAAGGGTCCATCTGTTCACTAACTAATGTAAAATACTATTTTGTCATATACTAAATCACTATGTATACCATGTATACATGGTTAGAATTTTTCCTATTTAGTTGTCTGTATATTTCTGCAATAATTCTATACTACTTGAGGGGTACCTGGATGGCTTAGTCAGTTAAGAATCTGACTTTGGCTCAGGTCATGATCTCATGGTTCATGAGTTCAAGCTGCATTGGGCTCCCTGCTGTCAGGGCAGAACTTGCTTCGGATCTTTTGTCTCCATCTCTCTCTGCCCCTCCCCCTTCATCTCTCTCTCTCTCTCTCATTCTCTCTCTCAGACATAAATAGAAAAACATGAAAAAATATATACTACTTGAATTACTGTAGCTTTAAGGCATGGTCTGGGTATAGTCAAGAAAGACTCTTCCCCATTGTAAACACTCAAAAACTTCCTCACTCTTCTTAACCATTTCCCCTTCAAATGAATTTTGATTTTGACTTGTCGAATTCCATATAAAATCCTAGTAGAATTTTGGGTGGTGTCACGTTGAATTTGTAGACCATGTTGGGGGGGGGAGTTTAAAAAAATATTCCCTTTAGGAAATACATATTGAGACTCTAGCTGGGGACCACCACTAACTGTGGCAGAGATGTCTTCTGTTTGTTACACTGGGTCCTCTTCCTGGACATGTACTACAGACTATGCATCCAAGCTTTGCTTGCAGTTGGGGCAGAGAGGCCACGTGATGGGATTCTGAGTGATAGAATCTGTGTGGATGTGATGTAAGTTACTGTCAGACTCAGCCCTTCAAAACATCCTGTCTGATTCTCAAGCCCCATCTTGCTATGGCAAGCTTGGAGAGCATGTGTTCTACATGTATACAGCAGGTTGGAAGAAGTTTGCTTCAATCACAACAGATCTTGCATGAAAAGTGTATAATAAACTTTTGTGTACAAGTTTCTGACTTGGGAGGCTTCAGTTGTTACAGCAACATAACTGATCTTATCCTATCTTTACAGTTGTGAGTTTTCTAACTCAGAAACATAGTTTGCATCTCCATTTATTAAGTGTTACTTTAAAGACTTCTCTGAAGTTTTAGACATCTGGTCGTAAAAATCTTGCACATCTTATCGGGGCACATTCTTAGGTATGGATGCAACATGCAATGTCCCACAGGTTACAGACATGCATTTTAGATCCCAATCACCAGAGGCTGAATCCTGATTCCATCTCCTTATTAGCTGTGTGACCTTGGACAAAATGTGTAGCCTCTCTGTTCTTCCTCTGCTTACCTATAAAGAAGTTCCCACCTCAAAGAGCCACGGTGAGGATTAAATGAGTTATGTCCAGAATTTGGTGTACCCAAACTTATAGTCAGTGATAGCTGCTATCATTACATTCTTTTCCACTTCAAGAATAGGATCAGTTTTTCACTTGTTTTTCCTTATATTTTCTAGTTAGTAATTGTTGATATTGAAAAAAGCTATTGCTGATTTCTGTAAGTTGATTTTTCATCCCACCACATAAGGAGCTTATCAGTTCTAATACATCTACCAGATTTTTCTAGATGAATGAGTATATATTTGCCTAGTTTGGGCATTAGACCTATGCTAGGATTTTGGAATAAATTAGAAAACAGCCCTTTTATTTTCTTTCTCTGGTTCAGTTTAATAAGACAGTGGTTATGCATCTCATAATGATTTGATAGGACCCGTCTATAAAACCCATGAGCTCATGACTTCTTTTCAATTGTAGATATTTAGCTCCATGATCATTTTATTTTATGTTGTCTGTCTGTTTAGATTTTTTACACCATCATGACAAACTTGGTAATTTATATTTTCCAAGAAAATAATGCATTTTACCAAGACTTGCAAATTTATTGGTATAAAGTTGTACACGGTATTCTCATTAAATTTGTTTTATCTTCTGTGCTCCTACGGATATGTCCCTAGCTCATTCCTAATGTGCTTGTGTTCTCTCTCCCTCTCTCATCTGAAAAGGCTTTTGCATTTTATTGATGAGGCTCTTTTTTGTCTATTTCATTTATTTCAGCTTTTATTTGTATTAATTCCTTCCTGCTGGTTTCTTTGACTTTGCTTTATAATTCTTTTTTCTGGCTTCTTGATTTGAATGCTTATTTGTTTACTTTCGATCTGTCTTGCTTCTCTATAAATGACACGGAGCTTCTGACTGTGTTGCCCATATTCCATGAATGTGAATATACAGCCTGCCTGCGCCTACTCATTTCTAAAGATGTGGTCATTTAAGTTTTTTTTTCCTTATTTGGTGTTACTGAGAAGGCTTATTTATTTTTTATAATTCTCCAGTAGACAGATTCATCTGCTAACTAGATTGCTGTTAATATGTAATATTATTGCATTCTAGTCTCAGAATATAGCTTGCATAATTTCTGCTTTGGTGAGTTTATTGAGATTTCATGCCCCCTCACTTAAGGGAGACACAGGTGTGGAGCTCAGAGTTTAATTAATATCTAATTAAACCTGGGTTCAAACAGAGGCTATACTCCTTACCAGCCATATGACCCTGATACAATCTATTAACTTCTACAGGACTCAGTGTCACAGTCTCTTAAATGGGAATAAAAAATATCCTTATCACAGAGCTTATATGAGAGCAGACATAACTTACCTAAAGGACAAAATAGTATCTATCATGTAATAGACTATGTGAAATATATGGGGTCATTGCAACACTACTGATGATAAATTATACATACATACATATAGCATTCATGTATTTTAAATATATGAATGTATATACATGTAGTTATTACAGTTAAAGCTAAATATGTACATTATATAAATATGTATGCATGTGTATTTATATACATATATATGCATATATTTATACATATATATAGATACACACATACACGCAAAGCTCAGCCCTACGGTCAAGATTCCAGTCTAGTGGAATATTTTCCTATACACAAACTGACCTGCTCCTTATTACAACCTGAAGTAGGAAGAATAATGGTGCCTCCAAAATGTCTGTGTCCTAATCCTTAGAACCTATGAATATGTTACCATGCATGGCAAAGGAACTTTGTGAATGTGATTAAGACTTTTGAGGTGGAAGATTGTTCTGGATTATCTGGGTTGGGCTCAATGTAATCAAAAGGGTCCTCCTAAGGGGCACCAGGGTGGCTCAGTCAGTTAAGCATCCAACTTTGGCTCAGGTCATGATCTCACAGTTCATGGGTTTGAGCCCCGTGTTGAGTTCTGTACTGACAGATTGGATCCTAGAGCCTGCTTTGGATCCTCTCTCTCTCTCTCTGTCTCTCTCTCTGTCAAAACTAAATAAACATTCAAAAAATTTTTAAATGGCGTCCTTTTAAGAGCATAGTAAGTAGACAAATGTGTCAGAGTCAAAAAAGGATATATAGTGTGGAATCAGAGGAGAGACAGAGATAGAAACAGGCTGTTCTATTGGCCTTAAGAGTCTTACTGAGGGGCACCTGGGTGGCTCAGTCGGTTAACCATCCGATTTCGGCTGAGGTCATGATCTCACAGTTCGTGGGTTCGAGCCCCACATCGGGCTCTGTGCTGACAGCTAGCTCAGAGCCTGGAGCCTGCTTCGGATTCTGTGTCTCCCTCTCTCTCTGACCCTTCCCTGCTCATGCTGTCTCTATCTCTCTCTCTAAGAAAAAAAAAAAAAGAGTCTTGCTGACGCCTCGATTTTAGGAATGCTGACCTCCACAGCTGTATATAATAAATCTGTGATGTTTGAAGCCATTGCATTTGTAGCAATTCGTTGTGAAAGCATTAGGAAACTCAAGGAAGATCCTAACTGGGAGGCATTGCCCCATGTTCGGATGAGAAAACCAGTAAGTGACTTGCCTATGGAGACAGCAGTGCTAGGAAGCAGACCTGGGAGTTCAGATTTCAAAGCATGTGCATGAGTGTGTGTGTGTGTGTGTGTGTGTGTGTGTGTGTGTGTGTGTGTGTGTGTGTGTGAGAGAGAGATTTTAGCTGTATTACAACTGTAGGTTCGTGGTGATTATTTTTTGTCTATGGTTAGGAAAGGATTGTGGCTCCACAGGAGAGGAAGGAGGGGAGATAAAAGGCCTGGGATATGCTTAGTAAGACACTTAGAGCGGCAGGTAGTGGGGGGCGCCTGGGTGTCTCATTCGGTTAAGCGTCCTTGGCTCAGGTCATGATCTCACAGTTCCTCGGTTTGAGTCCCGCGTCGGGCTCTGTGCTGACAGCTACCTCAGAGCCTGGAGCCTGTTTCAGATTCTGTATTTCTCTCTCTCACTCTCTCTCTCTCTCTCAGAAATAAATAAAACATTAAAAATATTTTTTTAAAGAGATGCAGGCAGGGGGGAAAAAACAGGGACTCATAAAAACATAGGAACTCAGAGGTAAATGATCCTCTGAGTTTTGAAACATGAGAAACTGTCTCCCCCAAGCCACCTCAGGGCACAAGATGGATGATTTATGCAAAGGTCTGTTTAGTTGTTGGTTGGCATTTTTTTTTTTTTTTTTTTTACCATGCGACATAATTATACAGTTTCTTTAGAACATTCTGTCGTCTGGGAGATTTTCTTACAGAAATTCTAAAGAGTGTAGACTCGCAGGAAACCAGCCAAGATCTGCATGGAACTATATTTATACATATGCCAAAATGAAAAACATAAAATAAGTACAAAGATACAAACTGGGCATTTTAGCTGAAGGCAATGAATGTGTTACCCTGAACACACCTATCACATTATAGAGAACAGTAGAACTAGATGGGCCTTTGGAGATGGCACCATAAAACCTATACGTGTTTAGCCAAGAGCGTGTTTTATTTAATCCTTACAGCAACATCACGAGATGGGGGGTTTCATTCCCACACAGCCACCAAGGACCTCAAGGCTTGGCACTTCAAAATCCCACAATCAAGATCACACCAACACTTTGGAAAAACCAGTACCTTGACCTGCATCTTCTTATTCTGCATTGGTACTCATTCCATTTCAGCACAAATGACTATTTCCAATCTGCTTGTCTTTCAAAAGGGGAAACTGGGACCTTAGAGAGGTGTGGCATTTACACAGATTCTCAGAGCATTTATTTATTCATGTATTTACTTGCTCGATTTTTCATTCATTCCTCAACGGTTTGTGGAGCCAATAAAATTATATATGGAAATGTACAGACTAGAAATTTTTTTCTTTAAATAAAAAAAGAATCAAATTCTGGGGGGAGGGTGGGGAATGTAAAAACAGAGAAAATGTAAGGTCAGAAGAGCTCAAGGAATACCACATAGACCTTGGACCAATGTCAAGGCTGAAGCTGAGTACTCTACCACAGTGCAGGTGCTTTTACAGCTTTACTGAATCTGACACCTTTTTAATGTACACACTTTAATGAATCCCACCCTGGGGCTGTCCGGACCACAACTCTCTATGGCCTGGGTGGTAAGGTCCTGAGCCACAGGAACCCTTCAATCCAGTATTATGGGGGGTCTTTCTCATCATTAACTAAAATAAACATTAGTACAGTGTTCTCAGGGTGGTCTCCATCTGAAAGTTTCACTCAAGGGAAAGATTTAGTTTCTAAAAAAAAGCCATTTTGAATGTAAGGTACCCAAGGGTACTCTTTAGAAAAGGAAAGGAAACAGAATTCCATGGGGAATTCTGGTTAAATTCTATAATGATGTATCTACTCGAAGATCCTCAACATTTGTGAGAAACATTAGCATGTCATCTAATGCTAAGAAAGAAAAGCATTTTTTTTAAATTTTTTTTTTAATGTTTTATTTATTTCTAGGAGAGAGAGAGACAGAGAGACAGAGAGACAGAAACAGCGTGAGCAGGGGAGGGTCAGAGAGAGAGAGGGAGACACAGACTGAAACAGGCTCCAGGCTCTGAGCTGGCAGTCAGCACAGAGCGCGACACGGGGCTCGAACCCACGAACTGCGAGATCATGACCTAAGCAAAAGTCGGACGCTTAACCGACTAAGCCACCCAGGCGCCCCAAAGCATTTTTTTTTAATTCTTTCAAAGCACTGATAGTAAAATGCATCTAATTTCAGAGGTGTTAAGTAGTGGAAAATGTGGGTACTTTAGAACCAGTGAAATATGATATATCACCACTGCAGGACTTGTCAGAACCTTTACTATCTTCAGGTACACCGTGAACCTTAAAGGCAGTTATAGAGTACAGACTTCCCATCCACATAGGAATGTGACCACTGAGCTACCCTTTTCTATCTTTCAGCTACATATGGAACTCTTGTTTCACAGAGCCTACACTGGAAAAACCCTTTCTGAATGAATGGATGAACTCTATGTTTTCAGTCAACTGTCTGAATATGTTACACACCTGAGCTTTTGCAAAATCTCTGAAGCAGCCGGGAGCATAAGGTTGTAATGTTTGCTAAGAACCTGGCATGGGGATGTTCTCTGTTAACTACGGGAGGTAAAATCCTGTTCCTTCAGTCAGAAGTCACAGAGGTGAGAGTGCAGCCCTTGCCTAAGAGTCAGAAACCAAAACAAAATAAGGGCCTGAATGAATGCACCCCACACCTCTCCAACTAGTTACTGAAAGTCAAAATTAAGATCATGATCTTCCTTCTGGAGGTCAGCGTTTTCCACTACTAGAGAGGAGGTAAGCTTTAATGGTGAAAGTAAGTGGCTTCCAGTTCATGATGAATAGTAAACACGTGTGTTTATCTCCTCTCTCTCCTGAAATCAAATAAAAATTACATTAAAAATATATGCTGTGGGGGAAGCACCTGGGTGGCTCAGTTGGTTAAACATCTGACTTCAGCTCAGGTCATGATCTCAGTTTCTGGGTTTGAGCCCTGCATCCAGCTCTGTGCTGACAGCTCAGACCCTGAAGCCTGCTTCGAGTTCTGTCTCTGTATCTCTCTGCCCCTCCCCAGCTCACACATTGTCTCTGTCTCTCTGTCTCTGTCTCTGTCTCTCTCTCAAAAATAAACATTTAAAAAAATATATATGCTGATAAGGACTACTTGAGGCTAGATGTGCTCTTTGAGCCCATATTTTTAACTACATTTTCATTCCATTTTTAACTAAATTATATTTAAATACATTCAAATTTGAAGAGAGAAGATTGGGGTATCTATCTCCCGTCCCAACATTACTTCCCACGTAGATGTGAGATCCTTCCGGGCCTCAGTTTCCTTCACTGAAAAACCTGAGAAATACTTGAAACTTCAAAAGTATTGATGGCCTTGATCACAATTGCTTATTTAAAAATATGGCAAACAAAAATATACATACAAGGAACACCTCTCTTAGCAAATTATGCCAGGAAAAGGTGTTTACCTCCTGAAGCAAACAAAACACAATAAAACAACAAAAAAACACAACCTTCCTTTTGTCAAGCCAGGACAACTATATAATGCACCATATGTTTTTGGGGTTTGTTTGTTTGTTTGTTTTGCTTTTTCTGTTTACTTCGGTTGCCAGGAAGCACAGAGCTAAATTTATCTCAAGTTGAGTAACGCCCCCGTTTCAGGCTCCTGCAGCCATTTCCTCCCTTTCTCTCTCTGTCCTTACACATGGCTCTGGTCAGTCCTCACTTTATATTACCTGTTTTTTAATAGGTTGGGTTTATGTGGATAATATTAAGTTCTTGTCAAAGAATGCACAAAATACATCAAGACACACAAATGACACCAACTTCGTTGCTAAGTAACCAAGCAACCTGTAATTGTTTGGTGCTCCTCCCTCACCTGTGAGATTCATTCTAAATGCTTCAGCTTAGTTTCCGATGACCTGCCCAGCCTCTCTCAAATGCACCTGCTTCTCTCTACCCTACTAGTACCTGTTGCTCTATTAACATCAGTCAAGACCAAGTGAGGCTCAGCCACCTGTCCTTGGTGTCCCCTCTGTCCTAGAGTACAAACTCCATGTCTGTTTGCATTCTCAGCATCCCACAGAAGACCAGGCACAGAGTAGGCTCAAGAAATCCTAGGTAGATGAATTCCTTAATTCAACAATTACGGTTTTGAAGAAATTCTTGGGGCAAACAGTGGGGAGTGAAAATGAGGGTACCCAGGTGACTACGACCTACTCCCTGATCATGAGGGCTTCACAGTGTGATGAGGGTCACACAGGAAAGCAGGTAAGTCAAAAGGGCAATGGGGTGACCACAGAGAGAAGCACAGGGCTGCTGTGTGATCCCAGGGAGAGAGACTTTACTCAGTTGTGCGGACCAGGGGCTGACAATCAAGGCAGCTAGAAGGAGGTCTGGTCTGCAGGTGTCCAGCTTTCACAGGGATAAATTACAATTCAAAGCTACCAAAGAGCCCTTGCAAGAGGGTCTTGTGGGTAGAAATGAAAAAATACAAACCAAAATAAAACAAGAGAAAAAAAGGCCCTTTCTTTGCATGCCCTAACCCCTCTTGATAAATACCGAGCCAATATTTAAGCAGTATCCACTTGAAAGGATGAGGTGTTCTCACACCCAGCTCCAGGGTAACTATAGCTACACTTCTCAATTCCTGCACCCCATGGGGCTCAGAGAAGACTTGTCAGAGAAGGTTATATCCACACTGAGTCTTGATGATGAAACAGCACTGTCTAAGCTAAATGGGCACAGGCAAGGGGCAGGGATTGATGGTCCATGGGAGGAGAAGAGAGGCAGAGGGAACAATATTGTTAACATTCCAGAAGCACTAGCCAAGAAGAGGCCTAATTCAGGAAAAGGGGCATAACTGGAATTGCAGCTAGAAAGACTGGGCTGTGGACAACTGCTTTAGCCACATTAACTGAAGAACATCATTTAACAATTATTACTTGAGCACCTACTAAGAGCCAGGCACTGTTCTAAGTGCTAGAGATAGAGTGGTAAATAAGACCTACAGTTCAGTCACTGAATGATGCAATTAGCTGGCTTTATACTTATTAGACTGGCCATAACTGCCGTTTACTGGGTGCTCACGCACGCTGGCCTCTGTGCAAGCATAACTGCATTCAATCTTCACAATCCACCTGATTCTACTTAAAAGGAAAGGCTACGGAGGTTTAGGGACTTCCTTAAGACCACACAGAAGTAGGCAGAGGTGAGGAATAAGAGAAGATCTGTCTTGACGGAGACCAGGGCCACACAGCCTTGGTTGGAGCCCGAATACCCCCATGTACCAGCTGTGTGACCTTGGGAAAGTCACAGAGCCATTCTGTGCCTGGTTTTCTTGATGGTCACTGGAGATCATAATAGTACGTCCCTTGCAGAGTTGTTAGGAGAATTAAGAATCGGCTCTTGTAATCGAAGCACTAACCACAGCCATGGCACAAAGGAGGCACTTCATAAAAGGTAGCTGCCTTAACTCACCTGTCTACAGGGAGGTTTATTACACCTGAGCCTACCCAAGACTCAGCAAGGTCATGGAGCTTTGAGCAAGTCTGGAAGGTCTCCTTGAGCAAAGCCTTGTTTCCCTTGCTTAATTCAATTACATGCCACTTCTCTCCCAACTTTCTCACAAGTACCTGCTAATGGCTTTCATTGTTTTGTTTACAGTGCTTCTAACAAGCGTGGGTAACTTCTCATTTGCATCCCTAATAGGCAATCTTCAAAACACGTTGACATTGCAGTTGGTTTTAGGAGACCCGGGTTTTATTTTCTTTGTTGTCCTGTTTATCAGCATTTGAATGGGCTTCAATAGCTCCCAGCACATTCTTATTTAAGACATCCAGAGCTCTTCTTATGTTTTGGATATTAACCCCTTATTGGACCTATCAACACCAAAAAACCAACGAACAATCCGATTAAAAAATGGCCAGAGGACCTGAACAGCATTTTCCCTAAGGAGACATACCAGTGGCCGACAGACACAGGAAAAGCTGTTTCAATACCACTGAAGGTCAGAAAAATGCAAATCAAAACCACAATGAGAAAACTCCTCAAACCTGTCATAATGGCTAGTATCAAAAAGACAGGAAATAACAGGTGTTGACAAGAATGTGGGGAAAAGGAAACCTCAGTGAACTGTTGGTGGGAATGCAAACTGGTGCAGTATGGAGTTCCTTAAAAAAATTAAAAATAGAGCTACCCTGTGATCCAGCAGTTCTACTCCTGGGTAATTACCTGAAGAAAATGAAATCACTAATTAGAAAAGATATGCAGTGTTTACTGCAGCATTATTTACAACAGCCAAGATATGGAAGCAGCCCAAGTGCCCATCAAAGATGAACGGAGGGGTGCCTTGGTGGCTCAGTACATGAAGTGTCCAGCTTCGGCTCAGGTCATGATCTCGCAGTCCATGAGTTTGAGTCCCACATCAGGCTCTGTGCTGACAGCTCAGAGCCTGGAGCCTGCTTTGGATTCTGTGTCTCCCTCTCTCTCTCTCTGCCCCTTCCCTGCTCACTCTCTCTCTCTCTCTCTCTCAATAATAAGTGTTTTTTAAAAAGCTATAGATGAATAGATAAAGATGTGGTGTGTACACACACACACACACACCATGGGATATTACTCAGGCACAGAAAAAGAATGAATTCTCACCATTTGTGACAACATGGTTGGACTTAGAGGGTATTATACTCAGGAAATAAATCAGAGAAAGAAAAATACCATATGATTTCACTTTTCTGTGGAATCTCAAAAATCACAACAAAGAAAGAAAACAGAATTATAAAAACAGAGAACAAGCCAGTGGTGGCCAGAGGGGAAAGGAGTGAAAGAACAGTGATGCAAACAGGGCAAGGAGCTTGAGGATCAAACTCCCAGTTATAAAATAAGTCAGTCATATGGTTGCAAAGTATGACACAGAAAATGGAGTAACAGTGTAATAACTTTTGAAAGTGACAGATACTAAGTACACTGAATACGGTGAGCATCTCCTAATGTATATAAAAGTCATATCAGTATGGTGTACATCTGAAACTAATACTGTAACTCAACTTTGCTCCAATAAAAAAAGAAAAAAAAAATTTCAGAGACTTTTTCTGATTGGGAAAGTTAGGTTGCCCTACCTCACAAACCTAAAAACCAAGAACTTGAGCACTTTGAGTCACTGAGCGAGCAAGGGGCTTTTGTTACTACTTATCAATCACTGTAATTAGTTTATTTAACAACTACAGTGCTAACTCTGTGCAGGGCCCTGCTAAGAAGTACTTTACAGGGGCGCCTGGGTGGCTCAGTCAGTTGAGCGTCCGACTTTGGCTCAGGTCATGATCTCACGGTTCGTGGGTTCGAGCCCCGCGTCGGGCTCTGTGCTGACAGCTAGCTCAGAGCCTGGAGCCTGCTTCAGATTCTGTGTCTCCCTCTCTCTCTGACCCTCCTCTGTTCATGCTGTCTCTCTCTCTCTCTCTCTCAGAAATAAACATTAAAAGGGGGGAAATAATGGGGGAGAGGGAGAGAAGCAAACCATAAAAGACTCTTGAATACTGAGAACAAACTGAAGACTGATGGGTACAGGGAGGAGGGGGGAGATGGGCATGTAGGGGGGCACTTGTGGGGATGAGCACTGGGTGTTATATGGAAACCAACGTGACAATAAACTATTTGTAAAAAATTTTTTTTTAAATAAGTACTTACAGATACTCATGTACACGATGATGTAAAGCATTTTAGTCCTCTTAACAACTCCATAAAGAGATCCTATTATCATCCCTATTTTACAGAGGAGGAAAGGGAGGCACAGAGACTTTAAGTAACTTGCTCAAGGTCACACAGCAAGGAGGCAGTGAGCTACATTCCTAACTATGTGACCTCAGACACATGACTTAACCTTAAGGGAGTAATAAACAGCAAATAACTGTGCACTCTTCACAGCCATCATTATATTGTGTAAATATTTTTTTTTAATATTTTATTTATTTCTAGGAGAGAGAGAGAGACAGCGTGAGCAGGGGAGGGTCAGAGAGAGAGGGAGTCACAGACTGAAACAGGCTCCAGGCTCTGAGCTGGCAGTCAGCACAGAGCCCGACGCGGGGCTCGAACCCACGAACCGCGAGATCATGACCCAAGCGAAAGTCGGATGCTTAACCGACTAAGCCACCCAGGCGCCCCTATATTGTGTAAATATTAAAAGTTTAGGGATGAGGAAATGGAAGACCAGAGGGTCCCAGAGACTCGCCCAATGTCTAAGAGGGATTTATCTCTAGAGCTCAGATGAGAACTGGAGTCTGTGGGTTCCCCATGAGCTCTGCAGTGCACTACGATGGAAGAAGGTAGTGACAGTTTCTATGTCCCAATCCGTTACTGCCATACCTGCTGCTGTGCCTGTTGTTATTTGCATCAGAAGGACCACCCCACCACCAACTACACAGGGAGAAAAATAACGATAAGAACACGGCTGATTCTGTATTCAGGCCTCAGATCTAAGCCCATGCATAATTTACTCAACACTGCCCGCAGTCACTTAAGCTGAGGGGAGACAGCTATAAATTCAGGTCTGCATACACTAATTTATTTCTTATTTATTTTACTGATACACATCCAGGGCCTCCGGCAAGCTGCTGCAACACCTGCTCAAAGGCACCTGAAGCCCCAAGTGTAACTGGGGCAGGAGGGGAGGCCCTGAAACAAGTCTCAGAAGGAAAACTAGAACCCTGGACGAGAACCATGCAGATAAAGTTAATTTTCTGTTAAACTGAGTTTAAACTCATACACACTCCCCCACGCTCTTTTGCATAATATGTAGGACTGAACAGGCTTTTGCTAAATGCCTTATTCTGTCTTCCTCTTAGTAAAGCACTGAGCATATTTCAATGACCGAGGTTCTTACACGAGCACTGGATTATTTCTGAGTCACAGAACGTCAAAAGATGAGGAAATTTTTAAACAGGAAGATGTCACCAGAAAGAGACTGAAGAAGAGGGGTTCGGTGCCGTTTTCATGAGTAATAACTGAGGACCCAGCCCCACCCTGGATGCCGTTCGTGACTGCGGTAATTCCCACATCAGTCCTCCGAATGGAAAACAAGGTAAACGGGAAGAAATGTTAGGCGTCGTGGGCCAAAGATCTCCTTTAATGTGTGTTTAGACTGCGGTCCAGAGAGGGAAAGTGACTTGCCCCAGGGTACTGAGCAAGCTGGTCCCAATGTGCTCATTCTTTCAGTCTCAGACACATTTTAAAACTCCACGGAGTTCTTAACATTTGCCTGCATGGCTTCCTTTCCGCCTCCTCGCCTCCACGTAATTATCCTTACAGATAGGGTGTTAGGGCAGAGAGGCCGTCCCTGGATTTGCACTGCGAACTTACTGCAGAAACAGGGTTAAAAGTCTGGCCTAAGCCTTTTCTCAAGCACACACCTGCTGGTTTCTTAGTGACACTTTCAAGGTGCCTACCTGCTCTGGTCTCCAAGCCACACTGGCCAGAGCTATAGAGGAGACACAGAAGGGACAGGGGGGCTTCAGCAAAAGACAGTCCTGACCCCAAGACGCAGCCGAGCACAGATTCCATTTATTATAAGTATCAATCAATTATTTATTTTACTTCTTCCTTTCTTCTTCCCTACACCCAATAGAAGAAGCCTTTTGCTTCTTGGGCTAAGAAAACAGACACAAGAAAGGCCATTTCATTGAAGGTCAGGCCTGTCCCGGCCTGACTGCAGTTCCTGACCTTTTTTCCTCATCTCCCGCTGCTGTGAAGGGCCTCGGGGACAGAGACTCACCCGCAGAACATGAAGATGGTGCTGGACGTGGCATCATAGGGCAAAGGCAGCGTCTGCTGCAGGCATAGCTGCTCACAGCCACCGTTGAAGCCATCCGAGCAGTCGATGCCTTTGGAGTGGTCGTAGCATCCAGAGCCGTCCTTCATGGGCCTCAGCTCCTCGGGGCACTGCTCAGGAAGACACAGACAGGGCAGTCACGGCCAAGGAGGTGGGTGGGTCCCATCGAGCCCTCTCCTCCCACCTTCTGAAAAGGGGCATGTGTCAGGGACCACAGAGAGCGTTGCAAAGTCTTGTTTGGCCAATTAATAGTTGTATGGGCTCTCTGAACTCATTGTGCCCACCTGTGAAATGGGATGCTTGTTATATCCGCCCGGCAGACGTGTGAGACTAGAAGGAGGTACCGTCGGCAAAGTGCTGAGGATGCTGTGGCTCATGAAGCAACTGTGCAGCGAGTCTTAGCTGCTGATTATTGACTCTGCTGGAATCACCATCATTATTGTATTGATTAATACCCAATAGGCTCTGCCACTGATAAACACAAATACCTCTGGCAGGCAGCCTGGTATATTTTAAAGAGTTCCTACCAACCTGAGTTTTAAACTCCAGCTCTTCCTCTCTCATTCTGTGATCTAGGGCAAGTTACTCACCATCTCTGAGCCTCAACCTCCTTCTGTTAAATGGGCAGAGCACCTACACTTATGCATTTGTTGGGAAGCTTCAGTTGGATCCTGGGAGTGGGAAACTTGTTGGAATTTGGAACTCATCAAACATGAGCTCTCTCCCTTCCAGTCTTGAAGCTGACTCTTTAGTCTCCATCCCTGTCTCCAGAGTCCTGAATGGAACTCTTGCACGGCCACAGCAGGAGCCTACAATTTCCAGTCTGCTCTCCTCCACACCACTCTGCTAAGTGGTATTTATCCATCATCATTGCCCAGCTTAAATAAATAACTGCATTTTCCCAATCAATCCCACATTGAATCTCCCTTAAGCTGAAAGGCAAGGTCCTCTGGAGATGTTTTAGATCTTGTTTGACCAGGGACACCTGCCTCCAGGTAACCAAACCAGTAGCCCTCTGGTCCCTAAAAGTACCCCAGGGACTCCAATCTTGGGTGACCTCAGTCAAATGCTCTTCTCAGCGTGCCTGGGATCTGCTAAGTGCTCCATAAACAGAAGGTCCTATACTGTAGGGAGAACTGGCTATATAATTTATTTCCATCATTTGATGAGTGGAGCTAATCATTTTCAGTCCAGCAGATGGAGAAGCAGTTTCCAACTTCTCTTGCATTCAGGACTGAAAACGAGGTACTAGGTTTTAATTTCAGTCACCCTGTTGGCATTTCCTGTCCACAAAGATTAACACCCAGAGCTCAGCCCACCTTATCCATCACTGGACATCACTGATTAAAATCCCCCCACTGCACAGCCTGCACCCAGCTCCCTGGTTCCTTCTCCAAGCCGCCATCCTGATCCACGTCAATAACAAACACATACACACAAATCAATTTATAAAGACCACAATAACAATAACCACAAAGAAAAGGTCAGCCCTCCTGGAAATTAAATTTTGCCTAAGAAGAATTCATAATTACCAATGCATGAGAGTTCTTTGAGACATTTGAGACTGGCGCCAGGGAGGGTGATGGAGAAAGTAGGTTATAAATGGCCTTTGTCAAGCTGCAGAAAGGTTATAAAACTGGCTACATTTTGTGCTTAAAAAGAAAAATCAATTTTGCATGTGAGTGAAGTGCTGTAAATATTAATACAAGTTCAGAGGAAGTCCCTGCTTGTCAATGTCAGACAGGAGGGCACCTGGTCATGGGGTCATTTGGAAGCCATTTACTGGTCCTCGGGGCTGCATCTGTCTGTCTGCAGAGACTGGGGATGAGCACTGGAAAGAATGGCCGACCTTCTCACCGGGTGACAGGCGGTATCTGGGGCACGAATTACAGTTCGTCCCATCCCCTGCTGAGTCCCTACCACTTTCGTTCTTTAATAAAAGTATGTTCTGGGGTGCCTGGGTGGCTTAGTCGGTTAAGCGTCCGACTTTCGCTTAGGTCATGATCTCGTGGTTCGTGGGTTCAAGCCCCACGTCGGGCTCTGTGCTGACTGCCAGCTCAGAGCCTGGAGCCTGTTTCAGTCTGTGACTCCCTCTCTCTTTGACCCTCCCCTTCTCATGCTGTCTCTCTCTCTCTCTCCTAGAAATAAATAAAACATTAAAAAAAAAAAGTATGTTCTGGGGGCGCCTGCATGGCTCAGTGACTTGAGCCGCTGATTTCAGCTCAGGTCATGATCTCATGGTTCATGGGTTTGAGACCTGAAACCTGTGAATATCACCTTCTATAGTCAAGTTCCAGCAGATTAAAGTTCTTACGTGAAATTGACTACCTGGGTGATCAAAGTAGGTCTAAATGTGGTCATGAAGGTCCACACAAGAGATGCAGAGAGATCACACACACAGATGAGAAGTCTGTGTAAAGGCAGAGCTGAGACTACAGCGGTGTGCCCACAAGCCAGCAAATGTTGCAACCCCCAGAGCCTGGAAGAGGCAAGGAAGCCCCTTGGAGGGAACGTGACCCCGAGAGCACCATGACTTTGCACTTGTGCCCTCTGGAACGGAGAGAGAATGCATTTCTGTCATCTTAAAGAACACAGTGTGTGGTGCTTTGGTAGAGGAGTCACAGGAAACCAATATAGACTGGCAATATCATTAGTCCTATTTTACAGGTCAGGAAACTGAGGAGAAGGGGTAGGGCTTGTCAGGCCTTCTGGCTCTGTAGCTCTTACTGATGCCCAGGCACCTCACTGTACTCCCCTGTTGCTGAATGACATATTTCTCATCTTGGGAAACTGGAGCAGAGATTTCAGAATCTAAATCGGATTTAGAGCGGACCTCACCTCCTTACTTTAAAATCAAGGCTCAGATAGCAGGAGGGCATCCATCCCTGCAAATCCCCCGGCACACGAGTAGAGGGTACACAGCCAGTCCCCTAGTACCGGTCTGGGGCCCCACCCGCCATACTTACTACCCTTTACATTAGAACATTTTATGTCTGAAGACAAACTTAAGGGTGATTCACAGGGAAACTGAGGCTCAGAGAGGTGAAGGTGCTTGAATAACATAACATAGCAAATTAAAGGCAGGGCTAGAATTAAACTTGCATTTGATCGGTGAGTGTGGGAGAGGTGTTCTGAGTACATGAAGTGGGTTTTCCAATCACCCCCATATTGATCATACTTTCATCCAGAGTGGACTTCATTCCCAGAGTCCCTGCAGGTGGAAGAGGGCAGCCTACATCTAGTAATATCATCATTTGAGATGACTTGCATACTATTTCAATTTTTTCACGTTTATCACCTCTCTCCCCCACATAAATGCAAAGTTGGTAATACTATGGACCTTCTTTTTTTTTAATTTTATTTATTTATTTTTTTAACAAATAGTTTATTGTCAAATTAGTTTCCACATAACACTCAGTGCTCATCCCCACAAGTGTCCTCCTCCATGCCCATCCCCCTCCCCCCCATCCATCAGTCCTCAGTTTTTGTCAGCATTCAAGAGTCTCTCATGGTTTGCCTCTCTCCCTTTCCCCCACCATTTCTGCCCTTCTTCTCCCCCTTGGTCCTCTGTTAAGTTCCTCCTAATCCTCCTATACGTGCACACATGTGATATTTGTCCTTCTCTGCCTGACTTATTTCGCTCAGCATAACATCTTCAAGGTCCATCCATGTTGCTATACATGGCCAGATTTCATTGTTTCTCATTGCCATGTAGTATTCCATGGTATAGATAAACCACATCTTCTTGATCCATTCATCTGTTGATGGACACTTAGGCTCTTTCCATGTTTTAGCTATTGTGGAGAGTGCTGCTATGAACATTGGGGTACATGTGCTCATATGGACCTTTTTGCCTTGTCTTCAGGTACAACTGCACGCTTAGCATAGTGTCTGGAACGTAGTAGCCCCTTGATTTTTTTTTTTTTAATAAACCCTCTGAGTGACAGACAGGATGTATAGTATGTCTGTGTGTAGACTTTGACTTTGAATCCAAACTCTGCTTCTTGTAAGCTGTGTAACCTCTTGCCAGTGCCTCAACCTCATCTTATCTTCATGTGACACATGTAAGGAGTAGACAGAGTGAAATCCAGCATCAAAGATGGCCTCCCATGATTCCTGCTACTGGTATTCACAGCCTGGGTAGCCCCCTCCCACACTCTACCAGCATTGGTCTGCATGACCAATAGCATATGGTGGACCCCATGGTATATCATTTCCAAGATTAGATGACAGAAGACTGAAACTTCTCTCTGTCTCCCTCGCTCACTTTCATAGCACTTGCTGTGGTGAAATCAAGCTTCCGTGTTGTAAGCAAGGGACTGAAGCCTCTGGCCAACAGCCAGCAAGGCTGACCTTCCAACAACACACGAGTAAGCTTGGAAACAGAAACTCCAGCCCCAGTAAAGCCGCTTTAGAGAACCACAGCCCCAGCGGACATCCTGACTACGATCTTATGGGGGCCAGACCCACCTGCCTAAGCCACTCTTGAATTTCTAATCCTCAAAGATGATGGGAGATAATACAAGCTTTAAGTCTGCAGCTGCTCAATTTGGGGATGATTTGTTATACAGCAATAGATAACTAATACAGTGAGGCAAATGCGTCAAATGCTCAACGCAATGCTAGCAAGTGGCAGCTGCTGTTGTGGGTAATTTGAAGGAGCTTAGAATCTAGTTTGAGAGATAAGGAATATACATATCTGTCAGACAGAGGACTAGTAATAGAACAAACAAAGAAGCATAAGCATAATTTGAATGGGAAAATAAAGCCCCTGCAAGTGCATGATGGGGGAATACCGGAGTAGGGTGGCCTTGGTCTGAGAAGCCTTCCTCTTTTCTTTGTCAGGAGCAGATGTCACTGAGCAGAAGGGACATGTGCCAATACACTAGAAAGCGGAAGATCAGAATTCCTGCCCAGGCACGTCTGCTCACTTGGTTTGTGTGCTGGACATGTGCCTGAACCCAGCTGGACTTCCGTTTCCTTTTTTACATGGGTAGGGGCGGCAGCTTGCAGACAAGAATGTGGGGACTGATCCCATGCAGGTTTGGAGACCCTGAGAGTGCCCAGCAAATGCTTCACCTCGAAGAATGCCTCAGGCTCCTCAAGACTGGTGCCTTATGTAGAGGCATTTCTGGAGACTTTATGAGAAAACACAGCTCAAGTGCCTGGCTCAGAACCTAGCATGTAATAGGCATTTAACAATGAAGGACAAATGAACAAATGGTAAATGAATGAACCCAACCCCCCAAAAGAAAACCTAACTAAAACTATTAGCTTCTTTCTTTCTTTCTTTCTTTCTTTCTTTCTTTTTTAATGTGTATTTATTTTGTGAGAGAGAGAGAGGATATGTACAGATACACATGACTGGTGGGAGGGGCAGAGAGAGAGGGAGAGAGAGAATCCCAAGCACACTCTGCATTGTCAGGGCAGAGCCTGATGCGGGACCTGGGCTCATGACTGTGCGATCATGACCTAAGCTGAAGCCAAGAGTCAGACGCTTAACAGACTGAGCCACCCAGGCACCCCTAGCTTTGTTCTTTCTTTGAAAGAAAAAAGATCTATATAGGTCTTTCATTGGATCATTCAAAATATACTTACTGCACACTAACTCAGTGCTAACCAAGTGTGCTGGGTGCTGAAAATGTAGCGGTAAACACGAGACAAGGCCTTGCTCTCATGGAGTTTTAATCCTAGAGAGGAGACAAATGATTGAGAAGTAAACAGAAAATGGTTATTCCACTGAATAAAAATGTTAAGATGAAGAAAGAATAAAGTGAATGGGGATGGAATGAAGGAGGCATACACTCAACATCAGAGCAAAGCCTGAATAATTAGTGCAGTCTCCTGAGTGAATGCATGTGGTAAGAGTTCTCTAAGAAGGCACAAGAAGTATGAAAGTCCTGAGGGAGGAACAGTGTTGGGCTGTCTGTGGAACAGAGGAGGCCCTACAGTCAAAGCTCAGTGAGACGGGAAAACAAGGCTAGCACAAGGTGTGAGAGGTAAGCAGTGACCAGTGACCAGACTGCTTAAGCCAGAGTCAGCACACTATAGTCTACAGGTCAAATTCAGTCTGAACCCTGTTTGCCTTTTATTACAATAAATAAATAAATAAATAAATAAATAAATAAATAAAATTTAATTTTGATTTAATTGTAGGATTACATGCAGTTGTAGGAAATAATATGATATAGAGAAACGCTGTGTACCTTTTGACCAATTTTCTCCAATGGAAACATTTTGGGAAAAAACATAGCAAAAAAATATCACCCCAAGGATATTTACATTGATAGTCAAGATACACAGCACTTCCAGCATTACAGAAATTCCTCCTGTTGCCCTTTACTTCCACCCTAACATCCCACCTGACTCCTCTCCTTAATGCCCAGAAACCACCATGTTCTCCATTCCTTTATATTCTAGAATTCTTTAGAATGCGTTATAGAATATCTGTCACTTTGGGAAGAGAACATAGATATAATAATATGATGTGTGACCTTTGGGGACTGGCTCCCCCCGACCCAGCATCATTCTCTTATGCATCCAGATTGCTGATATATCAATATTTAGCTCCTTTCTTTTTTATTTTTTTTAACTGCACAGTAGTATTCCAAGGTATGGACATATTATTGTGTGTTCAACCATTCACCTGACGAAGGCCATGTGGGTTGTTAGCTATTATGAACAGCTGCTATAAACATCTGCATACAAGTTTTTGTGTAAGCTTAAGTTTTCACTTCTCTGAAGAAAATGCCAAGAAGTGCAACTTCTGAGTCACAGGATAGTTGCATATTTAATTATTTTTAGAAAGCAGCCAAACTGTTTTCCAGCGTGTTTGTGCTATTTTAAACCCCCACAGTAATGTATGAGTGATTCAGTTTGCCGCACCCTCGACAGCATTTGATGTTGTTGATATATTTTATTGTAGCCTTCCTGATAGATGTGTAGTGGTATCTCACTATGCTTTTAACTTGAATTTCCCTAATAGTTACTGATGCTGAATATCTTTTGTGCTCACCTTCTGTCTGTAGATCTTTTTCAGTGAGGAGTCTCGATGTCTTTTGCCCATTTTCTGATTGATTTGTTGTTTTTTAATATTGTTATTTGAGAATTCTTTATATATTCTAGACATTAGACTTTTGTCAGAGATGTGGCTTGCAAATGTATTTTCTCTCTCAGTTTGTAACTTGTCTTCTCATCTTCTTCAAATGAGCTTTCACAGAGCAAATGTTTTCAATTTTGATGAAATCCAAGTTACCATTTTCTCTTTTATGGATCATACTTTTAGAATCTAAAAACATTTTGCCAAGTCCAACTCTCAGAGATTTTCTCTTCTGTGTGTGTTTTTCTAGAAGTGTTATGGCTTTATGTTTCACAATTAATTCTGTGATATATTTCAAGTTAATTTTTGCATGAGGTGTGAGACTTGCACTGAGGTTTGTTTTTTTGCTATCAATGTGCTATTGTGCCAGCACCCTTTGTCGAAAAAGCTCCATTTTTTCCCATTAAATTGCTTTTGCCCCTTTGTAAAAACAAAAACAGAAACAAAAACCCCCCACCAAAAAAAAAAAAAAAATTGAGTGTAATTGTGTGGGTCATTTCTGGGTTTTCTATTCTGTTCTATTGATCTTTAGGCTTTCCTACTGACGCTACGCAATCTTGATTGCCATAACTATACACATCTAGACACTGGGTAGATGGACTTCCACTTTATTCTTCTTTTCAAAAGACGTTTTGCTGATTCTAGTTCCTTTGCCCTTCCATATAAATTGCAGACAAATCTTGTGCATATCTATAAGAAAAAATCATGCTGACATTTTGATAGGAATCATACTAAAACTTCATATTGATTTGAAGACAATGGAGATCTTTACTATGTTGAGTACTAATCAATGAATTCATTTACTTAGATCTTTAAAAGTTTCTTTCATTAGCATTCCATAGTTCTCAGCATACATGTCCCATGCAAGTTTATTTAGATTTACATCTGAATATTTCATTATTTTTTAGGCATTACAATTGATATTGTATTTTACCTGTTTCATTCCTGATACTGATAACTGGTATCTTCACTCCCCTTTATCTGTCTTCCTGGATTTTTTTTCATGTTTTCAAAGAATCCATTTTTTTTTGTTTGTTTTGTTTTCTGGACTTTTGTCTACAGGTTTTGTTGTTCTGTTTTTAACTGCATTGGTTTCCTTTCTTTTGCTTGCTTTGGGTTTATTTTGTTCTCTTTTTTGTAGGATTTTAAGAGAGAAGTTTAAATTACTAAATTGAAACTTCTTTTCTAATATATGCATTCATGGCTATTAATTTTCCTCCTCATTAAATATAAAGACTCAGAGAAATTACAATGAAAGGATAGCACCCCATAAATTCACATACACTGTATTTTTATTTCTTTCAGTTCATTGTACTTTTATATTTCCTTTGAGACTTCCTCTTCAATTGATTGTTTAGAAATGTGTTGTGTAGTTTCCAAGTATTTAAAATTTTTTCTGTTATTTGTTATTGCTTTGTAGTTTGATTCTCTTGTAGCTGGAAAACACACTCTGTATGATTTGAATTCTTTAAATTTATAGAGGTTTTTTTAATGGTCAGGATATGATCTATCTTAGTACATGTTCCATAGGCACTGAAAAACAATGTGTATTCCGTTGTTGCTGGGCAGTGTGTTCTATAAAATTAACTAGATCCTTTCAGTTGATGACGTTTTTGAGTTACTGTATAACATTGGTAAATTTCTAACTGTTCCATCATTTGTTGAGAGAGGAAGGTTAGTGTATTCAACTATAATTATGGATTTACCTATTTTTCCTTTCAGTTCTATTGGTTTTTGCTTCCCACATTTTGCAGTTTTGCTATTTGGTG
Source organism: Proteles cristata cristata (assembly GCA_017311185.1). Lineage (NCBI taxonomy): Eukaryota > Metazoa > Chordata > Mammalia > Carnivora > Hyaenidae > Proteles > Proteles cristata. The sequence goes on along the minus strand of JAESUZ010005596.1, from coordinate 156,507 downwards.
CATAAACATTTAGGATTGCTAAGATTTCTTGGTGGATGACCTTTTCAATATTTTCTGATATCCCTCTCTGGCTTACTTTATTTGATAGCAACATAGCTACCTCTGCTTTTTGTTTGATTTGCGTTGTTTTTTTTTTTTAATGTTTATTTACTTATTTAGAGAGGGAGAGAGAGAGTGAAAGCAGAAGACAGGCAGAGAAAAGGAGAGAAAGAATCCCAAGCTGGCGTGGGGGCTCAAGCTCATGAACTGTGATCATGACCTGAGTGGAATCAAAAGTTGGATGCTTAACTGACTGAGCCATCCAGGTGACCTGAGCTTGCATATGGCTTTTTTAAAAATTTACTTTCAACTTGCTAAAATCATTATATGTGAAGTGAATTTCTTGTAAAATGCATGCTATATTTTTAAATTAACTCTGTCAATTTGTCTTTTGTGCTTTTAAATCATTTACATTGAATGTGATTATTAGTATTTTAGAGCATAAATCAGATGTTTGATTTTGTTTTCTATTTCCCATTTTCCATTTTTGTTTTCTTTTTCTTGTCTTCTTGTGGGTTATTTGAACATTATTTTTTAAATCCCATTTTGATTTATCTATAGTGTGTTTGAATATACCTCTTTATATAGTTTTTAGTGTTTGCTCTAGGTATGTATGCATAACTCATCACAGTCTATTCATGCCAATCCATTTAAGTGACATATAGAAACCTCACCTCCTTTTATGTCCCTTTATCTTCCCTTATCTGCAACATAATTTTATTAAATATTCCTTTAAATACATTTAAGACCACTTCAAATAGTGCTATCATCTTTCCCTGAACTGTCAAACATTTTGTAGGAAACTCAAGAAGACAAGGAAGGTCTATTGCATTTACACATATTTGTGCTGTATTCTTTCTTCCTTCTTGAAGTTTCAAGATTCCTTCTTCTATCATTCCTTTCTATTTGGAGAACTTCCTTTGGGCAGTTTTTAGAAAAGATCTAATGGCAGTTAATTCTCTAAGTTTTCCTTCATATGAGAATGTCTTGACGGGCACAGGATTCTGAGTTGACAGTTTTTGTTTTGTTTTTGTTCTTGTTTTTTTATCCAACACTTGAAAAATGCTGTGCCACTTGCTTCTGGCCTCCTGGTTTCTCAAGAGAATTCCACCATCATTCAAATTATGTTTCTTCAGTAGCTAAAATATCATTTCTTTTTCCTTGCTTTCAAGATTTTTTTCTTTAAAAACTGAAATTTGACTATGCTTTTTGGCGTGGATTTCTTTGTGTCTATCCTGGAGTTTGCTCAAGCTTTCCAAATATGTATATTTATGCATTTTACCAAATTTGAGATGTCTCCAGCCATTACTTCTTTGAGTACTTTCTCAGTTTCACTCTTTCTTCTCTCCTTCTGGCCCTTGAGCCCTTATCAGTCTTTTTTCTTGATGTTCAGAGTGGGTAATTTATATTGTTCTATCTAGAAGTTTACTGGTGCTTTCCTCTGCCCTCTCTATTCTACTAGCTGAGTCAATCCCCTGAGTTAAAAAAAAAAAAAACCCTAATTATAGTATTTTTCACTTCTATAATTTTCATTTGGTTCGCCTTTATATCTTTCACTTCTTTGCTAAGACTTTGGGTTTTGGTTTTTTTTTTTTTTTTTTTCATCTGTGCTTGAAATTGCTTAAGCGTTTTTATGATGGCTATTTTAACATATTTGTCATCAAATCTCAGTATCTCTGCTATGTTCACAGTAGCATCCACTGGCCATCACTTTTTTGCATTCTGTTTGAGATCTTATAGATTCTTGGTATGACAAGTGATTCTCGATGGAAACCTAGACAATTTGAGGCACTGTGTTATGTTATTATGTTTAACTCTGTATCTTATTTAACCCTTATATTTTATCTGGATTCCTCTGACACTGTTCTAATAGAGAAAAGTGGAGGCATACCTCATTACTACCAGGGGAGGTAGAATCTCAGTTTCCTCAGTTGGCCTTCTCAGACACCACCGTAGCAAAGAAAGGGGAGGAGTGCATTATCAGACTGCATCAGTCTGGTAACAATGGAAGTCTAGCTTCTTACCTGGCCTTTATTAGAATGGGTTTGGGAAGGGCCATGTTATTTCTGTGATGTTTGGCTAGAGTGATTATTGTCTAAAAATTTTCTGTCTTCACAGGATGCCTTTTTCTTGAGACTTTAGCTGAGGAGAGAAGGCTTTGGGTTTTAAGTTGTTTTTTGATCTTTACCTATTGGAATTTCTAAGTTGTTGGCTCCTTCAGCTCTAAACTTGGGATATAGGAGGCAAAAGAAAACTCAAGGTGTAGGGGCCACCATATCTTTCCTTGGGCTCCCAAGTTCCTAGCTGGTCTCCCTTCTCTCCACCTTTTACAGACTTCTGTTTGTTTTTTATGTAACCTCCAGCATTTCTAGTTATATTCAGCAGGAGAAAGACATCTATTTCCCAATGCCTGTTTTGCACAGTACTAAGAATGTTTACATTTTTAAAGTTTTTTTTTTAAAGGAAGAATATGAGGGGAAAAAAAGACCACATGTGGCTTGCGAAGCCTAAAATATTTACTACGTTTCTTTATACACAAAAGTTGCTGACCCCTGGCTTTGGCCATGGGAAGGCATCTTGAGTTGATTCCAAATACAAGTGGAAGGCACTGATGGTCGTGAAGTGGTTCGGTGTGCTAATGTGAAGAGACTACTGACGTCAGTGCATTCAGTTATCTGTAAGCACTTCCTTAGGGCTCACAAAAGAAGCCTTGGGGGGCAGACTGTGTAGGGTTAGGAGTGGGCAGAAGGAAAGGGGCAGGTCCATCTCATAATGACCGCATTCCTTCGAAGGCTGCTCTTTTCTCCGAGGTTTTTCAGTAAGTGGATGAGAAACCCAGATCAACTGAGCTCCAGAGCTTCACAGCCTCCTTTCCGGGCCTGAGTCCCCAAGCCTTAGAGTCTGGAGGATCTGAGTGGGGGAGGGCTACCTGGAGAATTCTTGGCTGTTCCTGCAACAGACTGGCTCTGCCTTGCTCCTCTCCGCCCCCTCTTCCATCCCCTGTGCCTTTTTTCTCTCCTTCCCAGCCCGTTTTCAACATCACCAAGCCATTTGTTTCTGTTTGTAATTATGCATTTTAATGTTCATTAATTATGGAATGCAAATTGCTTCAAGTGCAAAATTTGTAATGAGCTGCTCCACCACCCCACCCCCAGGTCTAGAAGGTGGACCAGCTGTTCTCAGCAGAAGGAAAAACAACTAACTTACAAGACAGAATAACTTTTCCTGGGGCCTGATTGACTCATATGACTCATAAACCGGTGTGGTCTCAGGGGTGGTGCTGAAGAGAGAATCCTGCTCCTCCCTTGGGCCTCGGGAGACAGCAGTGTGGCATCTTCCTTCTCTTCTGCAATCTTGGGCCGGAGACACAGGGTGGGATAATGGAAAGAACTCCAGCCCCAGGCCCAGACTCTTACTCACTGTCACTTAGTGCTAGTCATGCTTCTCTGAGCCTCAGTTTCCCCATCTGGAAGACCTTTCTTGAAGTTGGTGTGGAAGGCAAATGGGATGATGGAGACCAATAGCCAAACCCTATCAAGCCATCAATAAATAAAGGTGTGTGAATAAGGATTTCCAAAGAGCGGAGTTTTGGGTCTACTTCACCTCTCTCTAATTGGCTGGGTGTCTTCAGGCAACCACATCCCCCTCTCTGAGTCTGTTTCCTATACTGTAAAATGAAGGCAGTGGACAATAGGGAGATGGAAATATTTCTCAGCTCTGAGCTGCTTTTTTTTTTTTATTTAAACAAATTTTTTTTTAATTTAATATTTTATTTTTGGGGGGGAAGTACAGAGAGAGAGAAGGAGACACAGAATCCAAAGCTGGCTCCAGGATCTGAGGTATCAGCATGGAGCCCAACGTAGGGCTCAAACCACCAACCATGAGATCATGACCTGAGCCAAAGTCGGTTGCTTAATGGGCTGAGCCACCCAGGCACCCAGAGCTGTGTGTTTTTGTGTTAAAGCAGCTATGAATTGTGAAAAGGAGAGAAGTAGCTCTAGACTGTTTCAGAAGGAAACAGAGAATCCCTTCTGAATTGACTGAGCATGTCTTACAACACCATCAGGATGACTCCACACCTGGTGAACTATAGGCAAAGCCTTGTCCTCCTCCAAGGGCTCAGCAAGCATCTGATTTCTCTCATCACCAGTGCAAGCAAAATAACAGTACTACCTCCTAGCAAAAGCACTGTCTCCTCCTAATAGCACTGCCTCATTAGATCATGGTTAAGATTTACATGAGACCATGCAAAAGCAATTAAGAGCATTTGTGGACGGCCGGCTGAACACACTGTCAGCAGTAAAGGATCCCATAACTGTGAGTGAAGTCTGCCACTTCCTACCTGTGTGCTCTTGCTTCTCCTGAGCCTCAGTTTCTATAGCTCCATACTAGAAAGAGAGTCACTCCTGCCTTCCTGGGCTTATGAGTGAATGAAACCCGATCACACACCTGACACATGTCTGACCCAACGACAAGTGCTCAGAAAATGGAAACAGCTATTTAGATTCCTTGTGACTTTCCCCCAAAGAGGAAATATATCCAGGAAGCAATGGAAGAGGGCTGCATGCAGTGTTTGCTGTTCTCAGCAGTGCTCAGGTAAGATCAGCATCATCATACCCATTTTGCAGATGAGCAAACTAAAGCCCAGAAAGGCCAAGTGACTTGGTTTAGGTTATACAGCAAGTGAAAGGCAGACTCGGTCTATCCTTGGAGGTCCTCTGATTGCAAAAAAGGCGTTCTTTTTCCCTGATCTACATGAAGGTGGACTTTCCATGATGTCCCAAGTGGTTCAGACTGGCCAGGGCTACACAAGAATTCTGAGAGCTTTGTAGGAAGGTCACTATGATGGACTAGGAAGGGACACAGAGGGTTGGTGGCAGCAGAGTCTTGGATGTGCAGATCAGATACAGCATCCTGGCAAGAAGAAAATGGAGGGAGGGGAGCAATGAAGGAAATGAAATGGTTATTTCTACCAGGTGCTAGATTATTCACAGAGGCCGTCTCCTCAAATCCTCATGGAAAAAATCGGAGGTACCTTTAAGACATACTCATTTTGCAGGTAAGGTTACGGATGATCACACTAGCTAAGAAAGCGCCGTGGAGTCCTTCAGTACCGACCATCCCTCTGATTAGATGCTGAGTGGGCTGGTCTGCCCATGACCCAGGAGGCCTCTGGATTACTGCCTGGAAAGGGGGTGTGCAGGGAAGACCCTGCCATCCGCCATCCCCCGCAGCTCTTCCTCCTCAACCTCAATCTGTCAACAAGGCCGCCTAGCCCATCTATTACTACAGACACTGATTTGGACAACCAGGCCAGTCGAGAGCCCATAATTATGGGGAGCTTTAATCCACTCGTGCCAATTCATCCATCACTCAATTTGATGCTGACGTAGAGGAAGAGGGCGCAATGCAAAAAAGGATTAGCGGGATCGATAGTGGATAATGAAGGACAGCAGCTGCAGGCCCCCCCAGGGCTCAGACCTCAGGGTGGAGGAGTGCCTGGGAGAGCTCCCAGGAACATGGCCCAAACCACAACCCCACGTCATCTGTCCCTCCCCCTGGATACGGAAACCACGCAGGGAGACACCCAATAGGGTCTGACCTCAGTACCTTTGTCCATGCTTTGCCTTTAGCCAGGCCTGCCCTCTTCTTCCTAAAGAACCCAATGTCCCCTACAAGTTATAGCTCAAACCCCTCTGCAGATCCCCCCCAACTCCAGAAGTAGAGGGATGCTGAGGAGACAGGAGAGGAAAAAAAAAGAAAGAAAGAAAAAAAGAAGCCTAAGCCAGATGTTGCTACTTCCAGGCTGTGTGACTTTAGGCAAGTCATCATACCTTTCGGATCTCTGTTTCCTCATTTTGTTTACTTATTCTTTGTAAATGTTTCATTTATTTATTTTGAGAGAGACAGAGAGAGGGTGAGTGGGAGAGGGGCAGAGAGAGAGGGAGAGAGAGAATCCCAAGAAAGCCCCCCACTGTCAGTGCAGAGCCCGATGCAGGTTTCGATCCCATGAACTGTGAAATCATGACCTGGGCTGAAATTAAGAGCCGGATGCTTAATCGACTAAGCCACCCAGGCGTCTCTTTGTTTCTTCATTTTAAAATGGGCCTGATAATAGCTAACTGCCTCCTGGGTTTGCGGGGACCTCTCAGTGGCATCATGGACAGAGATCCCTTGTGTGGAAGTTCTTTCTTCCTTCTATGAGGCCCGGAGTCCGCAAGAATCATTTTCACTTCTCTCCTATGTTAAGGCTTCTTCCAGCAGAAACGTCATTCTGTCAGGCGGATGGGTTCTGGTTCACAGTTTGTCTCCCCAGGAGTCCGTGGGCTATTTGAGGAGGGGGTGTAAGACACACAGCTTTCTCTTTTCGGCCCACTCCTCTGTGCCCTGCACAGGGGACGGGAATGCTGGCGTGGCCTTTGGCATCAGGCAGGTCTGGGATGGAGTCCCCCTGGCTTTGCCACTCACCAGCCGTGTAATGCTAGCCAGTCACATCATTAACACTTCCAGACTCAATTCCCTCAATGCAAATGGAGACTAATTACACCTATTCCATGGAACTGCCACAGGGGAAAACGAGTTAGACAACCGATGTCCCTAGCATGGAGCCTGGGACGTGATAAAACGTCAACTGTTATAAAAGTTATTATTGTGATCATCATCACTTGAATATTTGATACCCGGTAAATATTTCTAGAATGCAAGAAAATGTCAGTTGCATTGCTTTGTCCTGTCTTGAGTTCCTATGAAACACCAATAGGCCATTCTCCCCACAAACCTGCCATCTGTGCAGCATTCAACAAACACTCACTGGAGACATGAGGGAGGAAACTGGCAGACTCTGAGCCCTACTGTGAGCCAGACTATACACGAGGGCTCACTTTAGTCTGCTTTGCTCAAGACCCACAATTCTATGCACTTACTCCTATTTAGCCCATCTTTACAGAAGAGGAAACAGGCTTTGAGGCCAGAGTGCTTTTCCTAGGTCGCTCAGCTTTCTAGGAATGGAAGCAGGGTGCAGGGACAGGTATGTCTGGCTCTAAACCCATGCTCTCAGCACCACACAACTCCTTTCCTGGGGACATGAAGAAGAAGGGGTGGTGGTCCTTGACCTCCAAGAGAATCTAGACCCACTGGAGGCATTGGGGAAATCCCCAGAGGAAGGCAAGTCACAGCTCAAGATGGTTTATGCTCAAGAATAGAACTGAGGGGCACCTGGGTGGCTCAGTTGGTTAAGTGTCTGACTTTGGCTCAGGTCATGATCTTGTGGTTTGTGAGTTCGAAGCCTGCATCAGGCTCAGTGCTGATGGCCCAGAGACTGGAGCCTGCTTCAGATTTTGCATCTCCCTCTCTCTCTGGCCCTCCCCTGCTCGTGTTCTGTCTCTGTCTCTCAAAAATAAATAAAAAATTATTATTTATTAATAAAAATGCATTAAACATATTTATTAAATAAATTTAAAAAATTAAGAATAGGAGTGAGATGGTGCTACTGCTGAAACACATGACTGGGTTTGCTGGCACCCATGGAGGTCATGGCCAGCCATCCGAATTTATTATGACCACCTGTCTTTCCCATTAGAGGAGCACAGGTGGTTAGGAGACACCAATTCCAGTCTCTGCTTTGGGCAATTCTCTTCCTTCTCTTGCCTCAGCCTTCCTATCTGTTCCGTGAGAAAGGTGGCAGCTGGCTTCCACAGGCCTTACAGCTTGGACATCCTAGGATTCTCTGCAAGAGGCTCACGGAACTTCCAAGGGGGGTCAGGAGATGGGTTCCGGTGGTGGGTGGCACCCGTGTGGGGGGAACCATGGGGAAGGGCTGCTCTTGTGGGAGTGGCCCGAAGATAATGTGTGTGGGCGAGCATGACAGCTGCTTCCCATGGCTGGCCATCCTTCTAGCTGGAGTCATAAAGCCTTCCACATCCCTCTAGAGCTCCCCAGGAAACTGTGTGGAGTGGGTGTTCAGTTCAGCAAATGCTATTCAAAGCTGACTGTCCTCCAGGCCATCAGGTGTACAGAGCCTTAGCCCAGCCTTCAAAACCATCTGGTCTAACACAGGGAGAAGAGTAAATAATAACATTCTCATAGTCCTTGGAGATTTTTAATATGGTACAAATAAGCACGGAGAGCTGAGGGAAGAAGAGAACAGAGAACACTTTCCCAAGAAAATCCTCCAGGAGTCCTGTCAAATGTTTACTCAGTAACCGTCTAGTAAGGATAATAAATAGTCTTTGTATAGTCAATTAATAACAGTAATAGCTGGGGGTGCCTAGGTGGCTCAGTTGGTTAAGTGTCCAACTCTTAGTTTTGGCCCATGTTGTGTGCTCATAGTTTGTGAGTTTGAGTCCCATATTGGGCTCTGTGCTGGCAGCATGGATTCTCTCTCCCCCTCTCTCTGTCCCTCCCCTGCTCTTTCTCTCTCTCTCAAAATAAATAAACTTAAAAAAATAATAGTAATAGCTAACAATAGAGCTCACCATGTGCCAGGCACTATTCTAAATGTGTTAGTAATATTAACTCAATGTTAACGACACCCTGATGGTATAGGTATTATTATTCTCTTTTCTCATAAGAGAAAACTGAGGCACAGACAGCTTTAGTAATTTGTCTGAAGTCCACGGAGCAAGTATGAGGCAGAGCCAGCCATCAAGTCATGCTATGCTGCCTTTTACGTGGGTGCTGAGGTTTCTGTTATTCTCCATGCATGCTGTCATTTCAGCCTCATGTGACTGCCAGACAGACTCAGCTCCTGGTTGGAAGAAGAGAACCCCATGGTGCAAGATGTAAGGGCCCTTCCCAAGGTCACACAGTACACAGCTGTGGGGGGGGCTGAGGTTCAGCTCAGGCCTGCACCATTCCTAAGGGGCACCTTCTGGGCTAATGGCAAAACTCAGTAAAGGAGCCCTCTGGTGCTGAGATGGGGCTCGAGCCACCTTCTCCTGGGTCAGGCACTTTGTGGAGTCACCTTCCCCTGGGTCAGGCACTTTGTGGTGCTAGGAGGGAAGTGGACATGGATTATGCACTCCCTCAGTGCCAGGCACATCATTCCAGCTTCCCAACTACTCAGAAAAGGGAGTGTTATTATTTTCACCACTCACAAATGGGGAAGTAAGGCTTGTAAAGGAGAGATGACTTGCTTCAGGTCAACATTATAGATGCCCAAATTTCTTTTAGTTTTAAGAAGACTCATGTCCTGTTCTCCCTGTGAGTGGCATGGAGCCAAGAGAATTTTGACAAGGTATGCATGCTACAGACTGATGTGCAAGACAGCACCAGCAAAAATGGCTTTCTGACATTATCTGAGCACTTACGGCCAAGCCTGGCAGGTCCCATTCTCAGTGCTGAACGCACACTGACTCGGCTCTTCCTCAGAGCAACCCTAAGTGGTGGGTACTATTATCAAGCTAGTTTACCAGATGGGGAATCTGAGACACAAAGAGGGTCATTAACATGCCAAAGATCACACAGCCAGTAAGTGGCAGACCCAGGAAGGTAGGCTTCAGAGTCTGTTCCCTTAACCCTTTGGCTATGCCTCCTCCCACAACAACCACATAAGGTAGGTCCTATTATTTTACTCATTTTTTGATATGGGGAGACTAAGACACAAAATGGTTTAAAGCCACCTATGTCAGTATATAGTGAGTGGCAGAGCCAGGATTTGAACCTACAGACCCTGCTCCCAAAGAACTCCTTCCTTCTCACGCACTGTGGTGCCTACTAGTGAGCTAGAGATCCAGGGGCCAGAGCCAGGCTCCTATCAGGACAGGCTGAAGGCATGGTCTTTTCGATGCCTGCTGGGTTTTGCTGGCTCATTCCCTTCCCCATCCCTTGTAACTAAAAACTCCATTCGCAGCTTGCGGCTGTGTCCTCACGCCGCACCTTCTCATCGATCACCCGGACTCTGCGTGAGAAATGATTTTATAAGCGAGTTGGCTTTGAAAAGCACGGAGCAGCAGCCATTGAACATATGCTTCTGTGGGTATATATTTATTCAGCGTATGTTGAGTGTAATTTTGGGCGGTTTGCATATTTTATTTTTCTGTTGTTGCAGAGAGCAATTTAAGAGAAAGAAGAAGAAGAAGAAAAAAAAATCTACCCCTGAATGGAGACAGATGCCATGGGTGGTAGCTCCTGAGGTTCAGAGTCCAGTGTTTTGGGAATGGAGGGGGACGAGAGGAAACACAAGCCAAGAACTAAGGATCACCAATGACCATATCCCATCCCTGTCACCCACAGCAATCACTAGCTATCCAGCCTCAGCACAGGGTGCTTCAAGTCTTTATTTTCAAGGCCTCGCCAGCAGCCTGTCCGACTCTGTCCCCTAGCTGCTATGAACTGAGTGCTATAAATATCAGCCAGACCCTGGGCTACATGCACACCACCCACCTAACTCTCCAGGCAATCCCACGGTGAGGTGCTGTTGTGCATATGAGAACATTAATACATCACTGCTCAGTGTCATTAACTAGTGCAACAGGGATCTGCGCAGCAGGAAGCCTGAGCCCGGACCAGAGCTACATCGAGGTTACAGGAGCCCTCTGGATTTGGCTTCTGATCCCAAGGCTGCCAATCCCCATGTGAGTGGCACTGAGCACATGCCACTCCCTTTCCTGGGTTGGCTTCCACACTCGCAGAACGCGGATGGCGATGCCATTTGGCTGGTGTGCTGTGTGGATTCCAAGATCCAAAGTTACACTTAAAAGCAGCTTAAAAGACATTGGTTCCCTTTCTCTCTCTACCCCCACCCCTTGACGAAAAGGTTTTCCTCTCACCCGGGATGAACTCAGGATATAACATTTAAAAATATGTCTTAGAAGAAGCCTGCATGGTTTGGACCAGCTGGGGGCGGGGGGAGGGGGGAATTTATGCTCCTGTGGGTGCCAAAAACTCAAAGGACAGGAAGAAGCAGGCCCAGGCCCGAGTCTACACCAGAGGGAATCTTTCAGAAAGGAGAAAGTTTACCCTGTGTATGTGCTAAAAAGAGGCATCCGATGTGATTTTGCAAGGTGGGATCTGAAATATCAATTTCTGGCTAGGTAAATCGACTGACTCTTTGTTAGCCAGGACACAGTTCACCCCCGTGACTCTGGAGCCTAGCAGAAGGTCCCCACCACAGGAGGGTCTTAGGTGATGCATCCTGACTACAGCTAAAATTTGAATGAAATTTTATGGACCAGCTGATAACCACTTTTTCTTCAACCAAAAGCAAAGATTAGTTTTACCTAGCTTAGTAAAATGTGTTGAATGCCAGAGAATTCATCACTGAAAAGCAAAAATAAAATAAAATTGTGGTTCTCTGTACATATAAATGGGGAAATGACATGGAAAAGATAAAGGACATGATTATCATAAAAGTCAGGGTTGTGGCTATTTCCAGAGGAGGAGGAAAGGGCTAAAATGGGAAATGGGGTCCCAGCAAGTGTGTTTAGAAAGGGCTTGTGCAATGCAGGCAATAGTCTAACTAGTTTTGATCTGGGTGATGAATAGATATCACGTAATTATTTTATGAGTTATATATTTATCTATTTACTTACTTATGAGAGAGAGTGGAGAGGGACAGAAAGGGGGATAGAGAGAGAGAGAGAGAGAGAATCTTAAGCAAGCAAGCTCCATTCTCAGTCGGGAGCTCAACACAGGGCTCAATCCCATGCCCTTGGGATCATAATCTGAGCAGAAATCATGAGTCAGATGCTCAACTCTCAATGGACTAAGCCACCCAGGAGCCCTGCAAAGTTACTACTGATAAAACTGCATGTTTGACACATTTCTCTATATGTATTTGATATCTCACAATAAAACTGGTAAATATATATATTATATAACATATATAAATAATATATAATATGTATTACATAATATATGTAAATAATATATGTAATGCATATGTGTTATATATACATATATATATAACACAGGAAAACTAATAAAAGAAAATACCAAATTGTTAATGGTGATTATTGGACACGGCATGACTGTGGGTGACATTTTCCCTCCTTCTTCTTTCTCTGTATTCTAAACATCCTTACATGTGTATATAATAACTTTATAATTGAACAAGGAAAATAAGTTTATAGTTGAAATGCCTCATTATCTAAACAAGGCGACAATGAAATCGTGAAGGTTGGTTACAATGCTGTTGGCCTGTAATTCCACCATATGGAGAACTCTGTCTTCTCCTTAAGGTTTACTGTGTGTGAAAAAACAGCTCTCCAGGGCAAGTGGGGGAAATAGCATAGGTGCCACTGGCTATCACACAGGCTGATCTTCCGAGTCTTCCCTCTCCAGACTCAAGGGCAGCTTCGACTTGTGGACTGTTGGGGGGGAAGAAGGAGCCTCAGACAAAATCAAGCTCAACTCTCAGAATCTGTAGAAAGCATAAGGGGCTTATCTAAGAACACACAATAAGGAGAACCATGTTGAGGAATGGGGTCATTTTATCACCTAGGTCTGCACCATCCCCATGACAGTGGGCTTCTAAGATCACTTTTCCTTACAATGATGGTGAGAAAAATTCTTGAAGATCGATGAAAGCCAGAAAAAGATCCCATGCACGATATTGTGATTTATAAAAAGAAATATGTTTATTTTTATCTTCCTCCTCATCTCTAGGCAGAGCTCCCAAAACTCTTGAAATTTCCTTAAGAGATGAGAACAACTAAGGTGTCTTAGTACTTATAAGAAACTCTTTTCAATCACATCTGAATTTATGCTAATGAGGTGACTTTTGGAAAGAACCTAAGGATGGTGGAGGGGCTGGTTGTTAGGGGGAACCAACCAGATGATTAGAGGGCTGGAATCTTCAGCATCCGGTAAGAGGAGGGAGGAGATGGAAGTTATATCAGCTGCCAATGGCCAATGATTTAATCAACCGTGCCCATGTAATGAAGCCTCCATAAAAATCCAAAAGGATGAGGTTTGGAGAGCCACGGAGTTAGTACACACGTGGAGGTGAAGAAGAGCATGGGAGTTCCATGCTCCTTCCCCATACCTTGCTCTATGTACCTCTTCACCTGGTTGTTCATCTGTATCTTTTATAACATCCTTTACAATATCCTTTACAACAAATTGGTAAACAGAAATCAATGTTTCTTTCAGTTCTGTGAGTCACTCAAGCAAATTAATCAAATCAAAAGAGGAGGTGATGAGCACCTCCCATCTATACCTGGTTAATCAGAAGTACAGGCTTATAGGCTGGACAAGTGACTGGTCTCTGGAATTGGGGAGCAGTCGTATAGCTCTGACCCTGAAACGTATGGGATCTGATGCTATCTCTAGGTGCATAGTGTCCAAGTTTAGTTGGATTATAGGACACCGAGTCACTGCCGATCGAGAACTCCTGGGTCGAGTCAAAAAGCAAGCACACATGGGACCATGCTTCCTAGCTCACCAAGCGCCACTCTACCCAACAGTAACTGACTCTGGAAAGAAAGGTTACAGAACTGGGCCCTTCTCATGCGTGGCTACTCACACTGGGCTCTGCCAACAACATAAGGGGCAGGGATCATTCTCAGTTTATGAACGATGCAACAGTGGCTCAGAGGCATTCAACACTTTGCCCATAGTTACACAGCTTCCCGCTGATAAGACGGGACATAAACCCAACTCCGTAGCACAGCAAGTCTGCTCTTTGCACTGGAAGAAATCTGATGGGCCAGCCCACTGCCTTAGGAATGCATATGGTGCTATTCAGCTGCGACCTTCTCAGTGAGAAGAAAGGCTAGTGAGCGACGCGTTTATGAAAGCTTCTTGCTTTTTGCTACCCTAAGACTAAAAGGTTTCAAGACTGAGGCTGGTGGCCTTATGCTTCTCTGCTATCGCCGGGATAACTTCTCTAGCCTCCCAGAACATCTGGGCTGGCAGTGAAGAAAGGAGGTGGGACTCAGGGAGAAGGTGGAGAATGCAGGGAAAAGGCTACATTTTCAAATTCGTAATAATAGTGATGGTGGTATAATTTCTGATCCATTTGCCCCAAGACGTGTGATAAAAAGAAAAGGATACTATGCTGTGTGGGAGACAGAATCCTAGCCTGGAGTTTAGGACACTCTGAGTTCAAGCCAAGCATAGTTCCTGGGCTTTTTGGCCTCAATTTGTTCCTTTATCCTTGCCAGAAGGAAAGAGGTTCACATATGGTTAAAATCAAGTGAAGAAACCAGTTGTCTTTAAAAAAGGGAAAAGTTGGGGCGCCTGGGTGGCTTAGTCGGTTGAGCGTCCAACTTTCGCTTAGGTCATGATCTCGCGGTTTGTGGGTTCGAGCCCCGCGTCGGGCTCTGTGCTGACTGCCAGCTCAGAGCCTGGAGCCTGTTTCAGTCTGTGACTCCCTCTCTCTCTGACCCTCCCCTGTTCACGCTTTCTCCCTGTCTCTCTCCTAGAAATAAATAAAACATTTAAAAAAAATTTAAAAAAATAAAAAAGGGAAAAGTTTGTATAAAGACATGTGGTTTTGACACAGAAAGTTACTTCAAAGGAACACAACTACTGTATGCTTTTCATGCTTCTATTTTTAAACATATATATATATATATATATACACACACACACATACACACACACACACACACACACACACACACACATATATAAATGCTTATTTAGATTTGCATATGCATTGGGGAAAATATACAGGAAGATATATAGAAACCTAAATGAAAGAGAAAGAGGGCATTGGTTTGTGTGTTTTTCTTTATATATTTCAGCAGGGTTTAAATTTGTTTTATTTTAGGGATGCCTGGGTGACTCAGTCGGTTAAGCATCCGACTCTTGATTTCAGCGCAGGTCATGATCTCATAGTTCATGAGTTCCAGCCCTACACTGGGCTCAGTGCTTGAGATAATCTCTCTCTCTCTTTCTGCCGTCCCCTCACTCACACATGCACGAACACACTCCCTCTCAAAAGTAAATAAGCATTTAAAAAACACATAAAAATAATAAATTTTTTAAATTTTATTTTACAATAAGCATGAGCTACCTAAACAACAACAACTAATAGGAAGACTGAAGACAGGATGGGGAAAGCACCTTATAGATTCAACGATTCTATTACCGTAGTTAAGATGAACACAATGGTTCCTCGTTTTCATTTCAGAGCTAAGAAAAAGGTATTTAATTACCAGTCTTCCAACAGCCACGAAGTCTGCCACAGCCACTGGGTCACAGTGTCTGACCCACTCCAGTTCTCAAGGAGATAGCAGCCCTGTCACAACAGCCTCCTACCTGCCCGGTCCTCTACATTTGCACTTCTCCCACACACACCTTGCACACGTCACCAGGCTCTACTCTCTAAACTACCAATTTTACTTGATCACTCCCCTCCTCCAGGGGACACTTTGGGTCCAACATCTGCTCTTGAACTGTTTGAACTGCATCATGAAAGAAAGCCAGCACCCCTGAAACAGGGGGAGCCCAGAAAACCAGAGGGGGGTGTTGCTTCTTTTTATTTTTAATCCATCCCACACCTTCACCCAAATCACAGAATTTGAAAACTGGCCTTACAGACTGTTGAGAATTTATTCTAAAGAAATAACTCAGAACACAAAGGATCCTTCTGCCCGAAGATGATCAGAGCAACACAGAATAAAACTGAAGGGACGCCTGGGTGGCTCAGTCAGTTGAGTGTCTGACTTCGGCTCAGGTCATCATCTCACAGTTCGTGGGTTCAAGCCCCGTGTCAGGCTCGGTGCTGACAGTTTAGAACCTGGAACCTGCTTCTGATTCTCTCTCTCCCTCTCTCCCCCACTTGTGCTCTCTCACTCTCTCTCTCAAAAATAAATAAAATATTTTAAGAATTAAAAAAAATACAGATTAAAATTGAATACATTCACAGTGCCCATCAATCAGGGGAAACAAGGGAGAGAATAGTCCCCTCCATGGAGTACTAGGAAATGAGACAAATGATGTTTATGAAGACTTTGCCCTAAGGACGAGGGTTCTGGCATCAGGCTGCTTGACTTAAACTCCCTGTTCTAGAACTTAGAAGCCATGTGACCTTGAGTGAGGTGCCTAGGTTCTCTCTGCCTCAGTTCTTCCATCTGTAAGAAAGGGGTAATCCTGAGACCCATGTCAGATGCTTTGGGACACAGCAACCCCCCGGACAATTTCAGCTCTCATCATCTCCGCATGAAATATCACATAATAGTTGCAGCGACCACACTTTGTGTCTACTTAGAGCCAGGTGCTGGCTCATTGTGCGTGCATTATCTCAGTTAGTGCCGACAGCAGCTTTGCTGGGTATTATTAGCCCCATTTTACTCAACAGGAACATGAGACTCAAGAGGCCTTACATAATTTGTCCCAAGGTCACCCAGCTAGTGAGTGACAGAGCAGATTTGGGGCCCAGATTTCTCTGATGCCAGAAACTGTGCCCTTAAGCACTTCCCTGACCCCCTCAAAGTAGGGGCGATGGTGAGAGTAAATATATTCTCTCATAAGGGCACCTTTCCAAAGGCGGAAAGCTTTGTGAAGCAGGTGTGTGAAACACACAATTAAAATGTCAATAATCACTCCAGAGATGCTTACAAAAGGGCAGCAAAGGAATGGAGATCTTTTTCCTCCTGTGTGTTTGCTTTCCCACCAAACAAGGAATTAAGCCTCATCCTCCACCCCGTGTTACCCTTCCCTCTCCCTGCCTCAGGCCTCTCTGATGTTAGAAATCTGCCTGCTGAGAACATGTATCATGAGGTCATAGATTCCAGGAATTGAAAGGAAACTCAGCAATCAGTGGCCCCTCCCCAGGCCGGTCTGAAGCTCCCTCTCCCTTCCAGTGTGAAGTCCACACAGACGTTGGCCGCCTTCCCCAAAGTGACTTGTTCCACTCTCGCGGCCAACAGGTGGCAGAGCCAGGCATCGCCCACTCCCTGCCCCCACCTTTGGGGCTCCTTTCCCCCACACCGTTCTTCCAGGAATCAAAGGGTAAAACCCATCACTTTCGAAGGGCAAGGGCTGCTCCCTGACTTTAACAGCTAATGACTTCCACACAATAAAATCAGCTTACCAGAAATACCATCAGACCCAGCAAATCTGGGTCCCAAAGAAATAAAATGAGGGGAAAAAGATAGAGAAGGCTTCAAATGTCACGGGAAGAATAAAATATTTAATATCATAAAAGGGTGCTGAGGCTTTATGAGAAAGGCACACATTATAATCCTGGAAACCCTATGTCGGACTCCACCGCCCTTCTCCCCCAATCTCTCCCCACCATCAGGGCCCAGAAGGGAGGAGGGCTATGCTCAGAGTTCACAAAGAAAGAATATACAGGTACAGCTTCTTTCCTTTTCACTCCCCAAAGTTTAATCCTTATGCAGTCTCAAAGTCAATAGGCAAGTTCTAATCTCTTTCTTTTCTGACTCTCCTACCTCTTTTCCTGATACTCATTCTCTTTCATCTACCTGCAGATCTGGATGCAGAGGAAGAAGAAATTTTGGACTCTGAAAGAGGAGGGGGAGAAGGGAAGTGTTCCCTGCCTTTACACTCCCTGACACTGGGGGACATTTGCATTATTCCTGGGGAACAATCCTTAGCCTCTGGAAGTTGCTATCTGATGAATTAAGAGAATCAAGTTAGATATACCCAGGCTTGAATTTCTGCTCTGCCTTTATCTGGCTGGTTAGACTTGGGCAAGTTTCTCATACTTCCTAAATCCATCTCTTCGTGGACAAAATAGGAGTGACAATAGTGCTCACCTCCTGAGGCTGATGTAAGGATCCAATGTGATGATACATTTCAAGGATGTGTCACAGGGCCTGGCATATAATCAGCACTCAGAATCTCTCTCTATGTATGTGTATCAGTAATTATTGATAGCAGTGATTCCTTTGTCAAGAGCATCACCCAATTCGCGCTTTCAATAATATGGTCAGTACCAGTATTACTGATGAAGGGAACATATAGAGAATTCTCCATGTATGGACCTGTTTGATCAGAGGACTCTTTGACTAGGACAAGATATAAAGGACACTCCACCTTTGAAAATGGCTATTTCCCTGCCCGAGAGCCTCTGAGCTTTCATAAAGATGTGTTGTCCTCTGACTCTGCATATTTCTAAAGATTTGCAAGAAGAAAATGTGGTGAGGATCATTCCTCCTATTGACTCTGGCAAAAGCCATCTTGATTGTACCATGAATCCATCATACTACCTGTCACCAGTCTGCTGGGAGGGACTGGACCTCAAGAGCCCACTTCTGGGGAGAAGAAACCACATCTCAGGGCCCAGATCCCACATCTCAGGGCCCAGATCCCACCGTGGCTCAGCCCTGCGTCACCCGTCCAAGCGGGCAGAATGCCAGGCACACAGGCTCGGGCTTCCCCTGGTCAGCAGTGCCTGGGCTGTGCTCCAAAGTGATTTCCCACTCAGCTGATTCTCCTTGGGTGCCTTCCCCGCCCTTCTTGAGTTTCATTTCCTTTAATCACAGGCCGATGGAGTCATTAAAGAGGGAAAGGATGAGAAATGGAGAGAAGTGGCCTCGCTCTCCCTAGATGAACCAGATTGTAGTCTTTGTCTCCTTTTGAGCAGTGTAGAAGAGGCACCTGACCTATAATAAAAGGTAATTCCTCTCTATGTTCATCTTGACTCTTAAAAAGGCAGCGTTTTTTGGGCTGTCTTTCAGCATCTCACAGCAATCAGGGGTGTGTGCCCCTTCCTAATATCTGGGAGGCCAGATGGCTTTTTAGGTTGAAATGGGGGAAAAAAAAGAAAGAAAGAAAGAAAGAAAGCACAAAAGAGAGAATGAAAATATGGCTGGGTGATTTCTAGGGGCTGGGACAGAGTGGAATTGGTCTGGAATTCAAAGGGAGGGCTGGGGACTGATGCTAGACATACGTTCTAAAAGATATCAACACTCTGTAGGATTCAGTCAGTATGCAAATCCCCGTACCTTACTCAGTCCTAACTTTCTATGAAGGCCCTGGACTGTCTGGTATTTGCCTTCCTCTCCCCTTTACCCTCCTTTTTCGATGCCTCTCCACCTACCCTCACGTTTTCCCAGGCAGTCCCTTTTTTCTCATGTGTCAAATAGAGATAATCATACAATCTAGCTCATAAGCTAAGCACTCAAAATCACGTCTGGATACAAATCACTGTGTGGATGATTGCTCTTACATTACTAGTCTTTTTCTTATTTAAAGAAATTAATGTTTATTTATTTTTGAGAGAAAGGGACAGAGTATGTGTGGGGGTGCAGAGAGAGAGGGAGACACAGAATTCGAAGCAGGCTCCAGGCTCTGAGCTGTCAGCACAGAGCCCAACGTGGGGCTCAAACTCACAGACTGTGAGATCATGACCTGAGCTGAAGTCAGCTGCTTAACTGACTAAGTCACCCAGGTGCGTCTAGTCTTTGTCTTTCTTAAAATGGATCTAACAGTGCCCATCTAGAGGGAGAGTTAGGAGCATTAACAGGCATGAACGTACCTGAGCTGGAACAGTGTTAGTGAGTGTCCCTCTCTCCCACCCTCGCTCCCTTCTCTCTGCACTCACATCCACCTTATGAGATTCTCTCATGCAGAGATGAAGTGATTTGTTCAAGGCCACACTGCACTCCTGTTGAAGCCCATCTCGCCTTCTGAGCTACCTTAGAAAACAGGTAGGGCTCTTTTTCTCATCTCCCCTGCCCCATTCAGTGTGCTGGATGCAGGACTGCTGGCGAATCAATCTCTGGACTGTTGCAGTGGCAAAGCTGATTATAAGGCCACTGCCTGGGCAGGTTCAACTGGGAGGAAGGAGTCTTGGGATCAAATCTCGATTCTGTCACTGTTTTCCTACATGCACCTGAATTATTTCTGCGTCTTTCTAGGCTTTTGCTTTTCTGTCTGTATAATGAATGCTGGCCTGGTTAGATCTCTAGGGTGCCTTCCTGCTCTGGGAGCCCTGGTCCATGCATCTATGCTGCAGGAAGAAGGTAGATAAAGAGAGCCACGCATTCTCTGCTGCTCTTCCCATCCACAGGTGAAGTCCAATTCCCTCTCCGTGACTCCACACTGACCTCGATGACCCGCCAGGCAAACAGAATGGGGTAGAAATGATGTTCTGGGATTTCTGAGGCTGGGTGCTGAGAAGCCTTGCAGCTTCTGCCTGTGCCCTTGGACCCCTGGTCCTGGGCTGCCCCTCTGCAAAGCCAGCCTCTGTGGCCTGAGAAGCCCCGCCCAGTGCAGAGGCGATGGATGGGTAGGCACTCCAGTTGCCGGCCCCAGGGTGGGGCTGAGGTCCAGCATGGCCAGGCTCGACTGCCTGCTCTTCCAGCACCTTCTGGGTAAGTGAAGGGACGCTCGTGGACGAAATCTTCCAGCTCCAGATGTCTCTGTCGTGCATCAGAGACAAGTAACCTAGCTGAACCTTTCCCATATTCCCGACCGACAAAACGTGAGAAAAACGTTGGAAGAATGGAGGTAACCTGTGAACTGTCATTTCAACAGAGGCTGAGGGACACAGATCACCAGTTTGGGGTTGAAGCCATCAAGGGGATGCTTCCCCACCTGGGAGAACAAGGGTAACACCAAGGGACAGCCTGAGAAAAATGCTTTGGGTGGGGGAAGGGGTCAGCAGCAGCACAGGGATGCCCAAAGTGTCCTCCACACAATATTATGATGAAATACCCACGGTTTCCTTTGGGTTTGCCCTCTATCTTGATTAAAATTTCGCCATGTTTATACTGCCACACAGAATAAATGGAACCGCACTTACTTTTCCAACTGGTCCTTGCTGACATCATTACGTGGGTCAGATTTATACTATTTCTAATAGATAACCATTTTTTACCCTCCAGCACACTGAAGGGGACAAAAGTCTCCCTCCCCGCTCCGATGCTTCATTCACTGTTCCTTCCTCCATCTCTGATCGAGAGGTGAGGGTCTCCCGGAAATAACTGAAAATCTGAATAACAAGATAATTCTTTTCATGGTATCTCCTGGATCACCCTCAGTATTCTCGCCGGCAACATTTTTATTCATCCTGCATTAGTTTCTTCTTGCCGCTGCAACAAATGACCACCCACTCGCTGGTTCAAAACAACACAAGTGTATTATCTTGCAGCTCCACAGGCTGGAAGGCCAACAAAGTTCTCAGGTGGCTCAAATCAAGGTACTGGCAGAGTGGCATGACTTTCTGGAGGCTGTAGGGGTGAACCGTTTCCTTGCCTTTCCCAGTTGGTAGAGACTTTTCCTTGGGTTGTAACGCCCTTCCTCCATCTTCAAAAGTAGCAATGTTGCATCACTCTGAACTCTTGTGCTGGCTCCCTCTTCCACATTACAGGATCCCGTGATGACACTTGGCTTAAATTGATAATTCAGGACAACCTCCCTCTTTAAAAGTCAGCTTACTAGCAACCATAATTCCGTATGAGAATTTAATCTCCGCCTTTGTTATGAAAGGTAAAATAGTCACAGGTTCCGGGCATTAGGATATGGAAGTCCGTGTGGGGGCTATAATGCTGCCTACGCCCAGTGACCCTCCCTAATCTGGGCAACTGTATACTTGAGGACTGCAGTATCCCAGGGAAATTACCGCAGAAAAACAAGAAAACCAAGCCAAATGGGTCCATTTTTTTCATTTGGGGGTTCAGAAGTTGAGGTTTAGATAGAAGGTAAATCATAATGATGATAATGATCATGGGAAATCTGAGCTATGTTAGAGCATTGGCTCCTCCACCTCCATCCCTCCCAAAGAGGTAAGGATCATCTGAGCGTGGGAAGATAGGAATGTTGGAAATGAAACACGACAGTCTTGCAAATACTAGAGAATGTCCTTCAAAGTGATTCTGTGCTCTATTCGCACCAGGCTTACCCATGGGGTGCTGAACAGGATGACAGGCTGTAGAAAATAAGGGTGAGTTTGAGGGACTGGAAAGCAGAGTGTCCCCGCCTCACTTGCCAGACAGCATCTGGCAGATGGCAAGCACAGCGAGTGCTCTTCCTTGGTATGACATCACCCAATGACAAGCGCCTTCACAGTTGGCCTAAATCAAGAGGTCTTCAGCTGGCTCCTCTCAGATCCTCAAGCCCCCAGTGCGGTGCAGAATAGCTGCTACCCTTGGGCCCTCCACAGGGCATAAAGCTACCTGATGCACAGAGCCAGCTGGCCTCCAATGGCCTTGTGGTGGGGACGGAGACAGCAAGGCAGAAGATACCAGGATAAACCACATGCCTATAAATCACATGGGAACAAAGCAGTGCTGGCACAATACCAGAAAGGAGAGACAGTGATGGACAAGGGCCAGATAAAACAGCAGACACTGGAACTGATAGGTAGTCATCCAGTACAGAACCATCCGTCACCCCCATGCTTAGATGGACATCAGCCCCCTTTGAACTTGGAACACTCAGGAAGAGGTGGGAGGCAGGAATCCTGAACTGAACTAGAATTAAGTTTCCACTACTAATGGATGGAGCAGAACAGAAATGATATTCGGTTACGGAAACATTATAGAAGATTAAACAGGCTGTGCTCCTGAGTTTTCATGGCCCCAAATACATCCACTGCATAAAAACATCAGTGATCCTGGTCTCATCATCTTGCACATAAGAGAGATTTTGTAAATCCCTAATCATCTCTAGTTATATTCTTTTTCAGAGAACCTATGAATTCAAGAGCTACTGTTTCCTTCTGAAAGATGAAGAAACAGGCTCATGAGGTCAACATAGATTCTAAAGCTCGCTGATGACCAGTCCAGGGCTTAAGCCCAATTCGCTCAGCCTAGCCTTCTTCCCAAGCTTCTCTGCTACTATCTCCTCTCAAGGTCACAGGAAAGCAAGCCAAAAAGGTTCTGGCATGAAGAATAATACTGAAAACACGTTCCTGGGCCTCTACCAGGCCACCTTGTGGTGATACCTTGCGAAGTCACTCTAGTTCCTGCATGGATGGGGAACCTACTGCCCAGGTTTGTTGTGAAGATGAGTTATTGGATGCAGATGTGTCTGGGGAACTCTAAAATACTCTAAAAATATATGGTATTATTACTGCTTTTGGTTTTTTTGTTTTTGTTTTTGTTTTCTCCAAATGGAGTTTCTGAGAAAAAGAGCTGTAACAAATAGCTTCTCTATGCAGGTATGCCAAAGAGAAATGAGAGAGATTCCCAAGTTCAGTATAAAAGTAGTGTTTTCCCATCTATTTTGAAGGCACAGGAAAGAACATGCCTTACCTCCATCAAGCCCTGGAGTTGCAACTTTAACATGAGGTCTTTAATCTAGAGAGGAAGGTCTTTGATAGCCTTATCAGACTGTTGAATTTTCTCTTAACCTCCAGGGAACGAATGTTCTTTGTCTCTCTCTTTTTACTTTTCCAGTTTACATTGATGGGGGGAGGGGGAAAGGGGCAACTCTTACCTAGACATACACACACGTGCGTGCATGCCTCTGCATTCTGAGGTTTCATTCTTCTGGGACATCTGTCTTCGAGGAGAGAGAGTTTAATTAGCTGGGGAAATGGAGCTGATGGAAGAAGGGAATAGAGGCAGACAACTCATGCGTTTCACAAATATCAGCTTCCTGTTTTGGAGACAATACAGCTGATATGTGACACCCTTTTGAGCTGTGAGTCCAGAGTAGCCTTAAGACTTGGGCAAATCCTCCTGTCTCTCACTGGGCCTCACTTTACTAATAGGAAAAATAGAGGGTTGGGTTGCAATACCCTGAAGAAGATAACCGCGGTCACCAATCCCCCTTTCTGTTGCCTGCACCCTACTTTTCCGTGAGAGTCTGTGCCCTTCCCCCAACTCACTACCACATATTGTAGGTACAGCTGGCACTTGGCCAAAGTCTCAGGTATGACCGGGTCTGGGATGAGCCCAGTGTTTCTCGCTGGCCACAGAGACTGGTACAATGATGAATGTGAGGGCCAAGGTGGCCCAACGAGACGAGATCCTGTGACTTGAGCTGGTGGACCTAGGAAAGAGATGTCCTTGTCCTAGAGGACTTACTGAGGGGGGCAGCTGTAGCTGTCCGGCGAATGGCATGGTGCTGAGGAAAGCAGAGTGACGAGAAGGCGGATCCCAATGACATCACTTGAACCCCTTAACCCTACTGTGCCTAGACTTCTATTTGTAAATTTTTTTTTTAATGTTTTATTTATTTCTAGGAGAGAGAGATAGACAGCGTGAACAGGGGAGGGTCAGAGAGAGGGAGTCACAGACTGAAACAGGCTCCAGGCTCCGAGCTGGCAGTCAGCACAGAGCCCGACGCGGGGCTCGAACCCACGAACCGTGAGATCATGACCTAAGCGAAAGTCAGACGCTTAACCGACTGAGCCACCCAGGCGCCACCCTAGACTTCTATTTGAACCAGTACATTTCCTCTTTTTGCCTAAACTAGTTCTAAGTGAGTTTCTATCACTTACAATCCTAAGAATTCTAGTAAAAAAAATCTCTAATTGTTCACCTACTTCTGAAGATCTGCTGATCTTTAACTCTAAAATATAGTTTAATTGCATTATGTCAATCTCTAGAAGCTTCTCCTTTGTGTTGGTCTCCTAGCCATTGTCTATTTCTCTAGTCGTGGTGTAGGAGCATGAAGAGTGGACTGTGTACTCAATCTCCTGTGGTCTCTCCCAGAGCAGGAATTCACATCCCTGGACCCGTTCTTCCCTCCATCCCTTCTTTCTTGCTTCCTTATTTACACAGATAGTTGGGGTGTTAAGTTGGATCAACAGATTCCTGGGTTCTCTCTCAGTGTCCTGGGTGGGATGAACTTGAAAAAAGCTACTCTGTGCTATAAATGATTGTAGAGGCTAGAACAGATGTAATAGGTGCATGAAAACAACGGCGATCCTTGGAACAGTGTGGTCATTTTGCCAAGATGGGGAAGGAAAAGAAGACAGATCTGGAAAGAGATCCACTTGTTTGCTACACAGGCTGGGTGGTTGGGAGGAGGAGCTCAGGCAAAAGGATGGTGGGAGGAAAGGCTCCGAGGCATTAAATAGGCAAGTATGTTCAGAACCATATCTAATTTATTCCACCGGCTTTAGTGTAGAATGAAGCAAAGTGCTGGAGAGGTTGGAAAGGGCCAAATCGAGAAGGTATCGAATGCCAGGCGAAGAAGTTCAGCTTGTAAGGTGATGGTTCTCAAGTGTGCTTCTGTGACACCACTACCTTTCCATACATGCAACATTCATTAAGTTGTTACAATTGTACGCTCCTGGAACCTACCCCCTCTATCGAATCAAAATTACTGGTGTGGGACCCTGAAACGTGCATTAAAATTTTTTTTATTAATGATTTTTAAAATTTATCTTGAGAGCGGAGGAGGGGTAGAGAGAGAGGAGAGAGAGAATCCCATGCAGGCTCTGCACTGTCAGCACAGAGCCTGATGTGGGGCTCGATCTCATGAACTGTGACATCATGACCTGAGCCAAAACCAAAAGCCGGAGGGCTTAACTGGCTGAGACACACAGCTACTCCTGGAACCTGCATTTTAAGCAAGCCCTCTAGTTCATTCCTATAAGACAAAACATCCAATCTGGGAGCCTCTTTCTATAGGCAACAAAGATCCTCACATATCTTTTTCTGTGTCCTTATTCCATGCCAGAAACTAGAGCTCTATGCAACAAGTCTGCGATCCTTCTCCATGCCTTGCTTTGGCCATCCTCACTCTTTTCTTTTTTTAAGTTTATTTTTTTATTTTGAGAGAGAAAGAGAGAGAGCGCACACTTAGGAGGGACAGAGAAAGAGAGAAAGAGAGTCAGAGAGTCAAAAGCAGGCTTCGCATCAGCGCATAGCTGCATGTGGGGTTTGAACCCATGAACCATGAGATCATGACCCGAACTAAAACCAAGAGTCAGATACTTAACCGAATGAGCTCCCAGGCACCCCACCCTCTCTTCTCCTAATGTGAGTTGACCTATCTTTTAAAGCCAGTTCAATACTACCTTCCCCACCTTCTACCAACTTTAAAATCTCAGCTGAAATTCTTCTAGACATCTCACTGACATGGCCCCAATGTGTTCACAGAGATAAGACAGGCCCTCCCTCAATCCCAAATGGACAGTAACCTGAGGCCAGGAGCTTTCAAGAACCTATTGCATGTTGGGCACTAAAGTGCTGATATTTCATTCTTCCAACAATTCCACAAGGTAGGTTTAATTACCCATTTTACAGATAAGGAATCTAAGGAAGCCTGGTGTCCTAAACAGGACATAGAGGTAAGAGCTCTGAGTAGTGTGACTCTTCTTCACAAGTCACCCCCCCTCCCACAGGGAGGGGCCCCAGAGAGCAGCTTTAGCACCTGGGCCAGCACCACGCTCATGGGCCAAGGGCACTTACCACACATCCTGAGGAGTCCACCTGGCGGTCAGACACGCACTTGAAGTTTCGAGTACAGCCTCCATTGTTCCGAGAGCAGTCGCGGACTGGCCCAAAGGAGGACAGTAGGTCGTTGATGGTTTCAAAGTACGTGGACAGCATCGCCTCTTCCCTTGAAGACAAAGGGATGGTTAAAGCCCAGAGACATGCGTATCATTTGATTAAAACAATTAAATATGCTTTCAATACATTTAAGATCATCATTTATGGTATCTGTGACCAAGAAAATGATACACATCCATACTTAAGAAGAAGCGAATGAGGAAAAAAATCCAACAGGTATGCTATCACATGACGCTGTATTTGTTTTCTTGTGATCAAGAGGAATATATTTGGAATGTTGAATTTTTTATTTCATCAACCTTCATAATTTGGGAAGATAGGCAGGATATTTCCATTTTATGAATAAGTGAACTGGGGCTCAGAAAGGTGAATGTCTTGCTCAAGTCCACTCAGCTTGTAACGTGGCAGAATTGAAGTTTGTGCCAAGCTCCATCGGAGTCCAAAGAGCCAACTCTTCCCACTATATAACCTTCAACTTAGGTTTCTACAGATTCCAGACCTCCCCATAGCAACTCTGCAAAACGGGCACCTTCCTACTATTCCTACTTTGGGTATAAATTGAAACTTACAAGGTATGGAAACTACCCCAGAATTACCAGCCAATAAATACCAGGGCCAAGGCACAAACACAGGACTGTCTGACTCCAGAACCCCAGAACTGTATTTCATACCATCGCATAAAAGTGACACCATAAGACAGGTAGCAAAAGCTGTTGGGAAGTTCACGGGATTCTAGGCAAATGCATCATTCCTCCCAAATGAGGTTCCCAAGGGAAAACACTGGACTTGGTACCCTAATTCATGGATCTGCCAAAATGTTATTAGAGGTGATATACAGACAGAAGTTTATGGATGCTGTTTTCTGGTGAAAGAGCCCCCGCATAAGGGTATCCTAGCATGGGAGTATCCATGATGCCCAGAGGTGAGAAGATACTAAAGCGACACCATGGGCAGTGAGAAGCAGCACACACTATCCCATGGTATATAGCTCATGGAATCCAGAACTGTGACAGGAGGGAGATATCTGTAGGTACACATGTTGTAGGGAGAGGCCAGTGAGCACTACGGGTGATGCCCATGGGCCATCCTTCATTCTTCTCCCACTGGTTTCCTCCACAGGCATGGAGTTCTAGGTTTTGGTGCCCTAGTTTATTTTCTGTCTCTGGCACGATCCCTTTTTGTCCCATCTTTCATACTGACTACCAGGCAACTTGATAAATTCCAGCTCTAATTAGATACCCCATTGATTAATAAGAGTTCTCCATTACTTACAGAAGAAAATCTAAATTAGTTTCCTTGGTATTCAAGGTCCTTCATAATTTGGTCCTGCCTACCTGCCTAGCTCCATTTACCCTGTCCTCAGATCTCCTAGTGGTGAGCTATGGGTCTCCTCTCATTCCCTAAACACACAATCCTAGGTTAGGTTCTCTGAAAACAGACTCTGAAACAGTTGCATATAGCAGGTTTATCAAGGATCCCTCTTTTATGCACTTTTAGAAAAGTAAGCGAGACGGGACTGGACAAGGGAGAGGCTGACCTGCAACGTGGTTAATGCATGTAGATCTAAAACCTCAGTTTGTCCTTAGGGGAGCTCTAGAGGTGGGTGGCCCTTTAAGGATTTCCTGATTAGAGACAAGGGATGAGCCCTCTGCATCACCCTGTCAGCCAGTCCCTGGCCAAAGGCTGCGATCTGGAAGGTGGTACCCTTGCTCAAGACAGAAGGCGATCGATGTCCAGTGAGGAACACAGCTGTGTGGGCCATGAGCCATGATCCGAGCGATGGGCAGGCCAGCCCTGAAGAAGGGATTTGAGTATAGCACATACCTCCACCTCTCTGAATCCTTAATCATGCTCTTGGGTTTAGGATGCTAATCTCTAACTTTTCTCCCTGACAAAATCCTAAGAATCCTCCAAAATGCTTCAAGTTCATCCATCCATCCATTCATGTATTGCACATGCTTACTGAGGGCTTCCTACACAGCGGGCACTATTCTAGGTCTGCGGATGCTGAAGTGACACAGGATAAAGGCCTTCCCTCCACAAAGCTTACTATGACCTTCTCTGGGAAACCCTCTCTATTTCTCAAACCAGAATTAATTTCTTTTCCCTCTGAATACATTGTTTAAATCTATTATCTGACTGATCTTAATCATCAGCTCTGTGGTTTCCCAGAGAGACTGTAGGTAAGCTTTTGGAGCAAATGGCTCAAGAGTAACTCATCCGTGTCTCTCACCCTCAGCACAAGGCCTGGCAAAAACCTGTCATACGCAAATGTTTTTCAAAACTTCGGTAGGCTTGGGTGCAGATTCCACCTCTCACTGGTTTCCCCAAGGGTCTCTCCAACAGGACAGTCCCCTGCCCGCCCGTAGCTCCAGGTCCCCCTCCCGAGTCCTTCACGCTCAGATCTGAAGGATTGGACAACAGAGAAGATGGCGGGAGACCTGCTGGACTATCCCTTGCTTCCCAACTTTACACAGAGTGAGGTCAGGATGACAGGGAGAAGAGCAGTAACAGTTCCTGAACTGATACTCTTCGGAGACTTGCCATTTTGGAATCATGGAAAGAGCTGAGGATTCTGAGAAGACATTGAGGCTATTAAAATAAGAATATCTTTAGAAGGAGAAGAAGTGAGAAGTAAAAAGAGGGGATAAAGACAGAGGGAGAGACAAGCTGAGAAACTGTGAGACCACACTTTATCAAGAGATAAACGTGTAGAAAATCGCTAGAAAGAAAGAACTGGATGGATGGATGGGTGGGTGGGTGGATGGATGGGATGAATGGTTGGATGGATGGATGGGATGAATGGTTGGATAGATGGATGGGTAGGTGGGTGGGTAGAAAGAAAGAGAGAGAAAGAAAGAGAAGGAAGGAAGGAAGGAAGGAAGGAAGGAAGGAAGGAAGGAAGGAAGGAAGGAAGGGAGAGAGGGAGGGAGGGAGGGAGGGAGGGAGGGAGGAAAAATAGACAGAGAGAGACAGAGAGAGACACATAGAGGAGTGTCATAGAGAGAGAGACTAAAAAAAAAAGGAAGATGGAGGCAGAGAAAGTATGTGAAAAGAGAGCCAGAAATGAAGAGCTATATTAGGGAGAAAGAGGAGTAAGAAACACCCAGATTTCAAAAGGAGAAAACATCAAGGTAAACAAAACAAGGGAGCAGAAAGTAGAAAGGGGAAGGGATGGGGAGGGGTGCAGAAGGGCACTGGGGCCTGGAAGGAGACAGGCTTAGAAAGCCAGAGAATAGAAGAAGAAAAAGACTCTGCCTAAGTGGAAGAGAACACACACAGGGATACAGAGAGCAGTCGGAGAATGACAAAGAAAAACAAAGGAAGAAAAGGGAAAAACAAGCAAAAAATGTCACCTTGCAGTGGAACCTGGAGACAGCTCAGGCTATACAAATAATAAGGAGGCTGTTAGCTTTTAAAAGGATTGATTCTGCATAAACATCAGTTACATGAGCAGAACATTATTTAAAACACAAAGAGCTGACACTGGGGCTGTTACTGAGTCTAGCGGTGAATGTGTCAGGCTAAAGAAATGAAGAATCATCCAGCATGCGTGAGAGAAGTAGCTCAAGGCAGACTCTGACATTTTCTTGACTATGGACTTAATCCCTCATCCCAGCTGCTGAGTCCAGAATGTGGGGTTTGTGGGAGCCTAAAGCTGTCCCTGTATCTGAGCACAAAGGATCAAGAGAATACTGCTGCAGGTGGAGGTGGGCTGGGGTGACAGAGAGACCTCAGTGAGTCACAGCTTTGCTAGAAACTGTCATCAGCACCAACGACATCTTCATCATCTATAACTTCCTGAGCACCTGCTGTGCATGGAGGACTTGCTAGGTTCCTTCCTTGTTCATTTCAAGGTTCCTAGGTTCATCTCATAAAAATGAAATACACAGTTTTACTCCTACCACGCAGCTGGAGAGACTAGGTCTTGGGGGGTCTCCGTCGCTTGCACTGGTCCACGACGGGGAGAGGCCAGGGTATGCACCCAAGTGTGCCTGATGTCAGATCCTGAGCTCCCTGCAAGCCATAGCTGTGCTGGGCCAACTTGCTCTGTGCTCTTGGGAAAGTCAGAGCTCTCACAACAGGAAAGCCGGTAGAAACCCACATCCAATCTCTCTGCATCTTCGAGAAGGGGGAACCAGGAGGGGAGAAAGTATACAACCTCTGCTCCAGCCTGACTCCAGGTCTGTGTACCTGCCACAGTAGTCTCCATCTGTGTTGGAATAAGACAGGGAAATGTGTGCATTCATATCCTAGAGCGGCCATAACCAGTAACATAAACCAGATGGCTTAAAACACCAACTTATTCTCTCCCAGTTCTGGAGATTGGGAATTCAAAATCAAGGTGTCAGCTGAGCTGTGCTTCCTTCATAGACCCTATGGGAGAATCCTTCCTGGTCTCTTTATAGCTTCCCGTGGCTCCTGGCAACCCTTGGCATCTCTTGGCTTATAGCCACATCATTCTAACCTCTGCCTCCATCCTACATGGCTCTCTTCCTGTGTCAGCACCTACCCAAATCCACTATGTCCTTATCTCAATTACATTGGCCAAGACCCTATTTCCAAATAAGGTCACATTCTGAGGATCTGGGTGGACATGAATTCTGGGGGGGGCGGGGGGGGGCATGACTTGACCCAGTATACATGGCTCAGAGGAAAGTCCTCGGGCTCACAGAGTAGGGCAGTGCTGGGACTAGAACATTCCAGTCCTTGGCTCTTCCTCCAGTGCTCCTAACACCACACCAGCCCTTCCAGTTCCAGGCTCTGCATGTTACACTATGGTATTTACAAGGCCTATAAAGTCATAGAAAAAGAACCACGGCAAAAGCACTTCTCTCCTTACTGGAGAGGAGAAAAGACCAACTTTCATTAAGTACCTAACACCTCAGGCAGAACAGGGGTCAGCAAGCTTTTCGTTATAGGAATCCAAGTAAATACCTTAGGCTTTGTAAGTCTTACAGTCTCTGATCTAACTTCTCAATTCTGCTTTTGTAATACACCAGCAGCCACAGAAAATATGCAATGGCCATATGCAAACTGCAATAACTAGCATGGGTATGTTTCAATAAAACTGCATGTACAAAAAAGCAGGACAGGATCAATTGTTATCTCCTTTTTGATTTTTTTTTTTTTTAATGGGAAAATCCACAGGTCAGGGTTGGAATTAGGATTTGAAGACAGGTATGCCCAACTCCAGAAAACACATTCTTTCTCCTATATGAAGTTTCATCTGTGCCTCAGTCTTTTCATCTGTAAAGTGGGAACAGTATGTTTCTAGCTTCCAACCACATAGCATCGTTGTGAGAACATAATGACATGATGCATAGAAGCCCAATGCAAACTGATTCATAATCCATTCATCAGGAAACATCTGGGGGCACCTGGGAGGCTCAGTCAGTTAAGCATCCAACTTCAGCTCAGGTCATGATCTCACCACTCGTGAGTTCAAGCCCTGCATCAGGCTCTATGCTGACATCTCTGAACCTGGAGCCCGCTTCCAATTCTGTACCTCCCCCTCACTCTCTGTATCTTTCTCTCAAAAATAAATAAATGTTTAAAAAACTTAAAAAAAAAAAGAAACATCTGGGCACCTGCTGCGGGCCAGGTACTGAGCTCATCATTACCAGGCTCTGCTCTGTCCTCTCCACACCTCTGTCCCTGCGCCTGCCAGGTCCAGAGGCTATCCAAGTGGTTTCCAAGCTACTCCCAGCTTAGGCATCCCAATTCTTTCTGATACTACTGGTTTCAAAACTGGGTCAAACAGGGGAGCCTGGGTGGCTCAGTTGGTTAAGCGTCCGACTTCAGCTCAGGTCATGATCTCATGGTCTGTGAGTTCGAGCCCTGCATCGGGCTCTGTGCTGACAGCTCAGAGCCTGAAGCCTGCTTCAGATCCTGTGTGTCTCTCCCTTTCTGCCCCTCCCCTGCTCATACTCTGTCTCTCTGTCTCGCTCTCTCTCCCCCTAATTTAAATAAAACATTAAAACAAAAACAAAAACATGGAGTGAACCAGAACGGCCCCCCTCGCCCCAGGCTGAGTGACGCTGCCACACCCACGCTGCCTGATTGCTCAGGAGTCACCTGGGCTCCATTTGGCTGAGTCAGCGGAGCCCCACACGGGGTGAGCATCAGGCAGGGCAGCCGGGAACAGATGCTGGCAGGGCCTGCTGTTAATAAACACCTGAAGAGTTCTGTGTCACTCAGAGAGGCGTGAATGGAAGACTCAGGGCCCAGACAGTGACAAGACCCCATGGGGGCAGACTAATCATTCTCTAATAGCAACGGGCAGCCTTGTTTCCTGAGCCCCCACAGAGGGAGGGACCTAGCACAGGCTTCTCAGCCCCACCAGCATAAGCAGCAGTGTAGACAGTGGCTATACAGCAGCTTTGTTTCCTGGTTTCACTCACTATGAGACGGTGGGCAAGTCCCTTACACTCTGAGCCTCCACTTTCTCATCTGCAACATGGGTATATGAACACGTAGCTGGCAGAATTAGCATGAGAAACAAACCAGACAAGATATGCAAAATGTGTCCCACACAGAAAGTGGCCAGTGGCCCGAGGTAATGAGTACCATCTGAGTGCCCCTCAAAGTTGCAAGAACCATGACTTGAGAGTGTGAGGAGCTCAGGGCAGGAGAACCGTATATTGTCTGTTTACTCATCCATGTTTCCCATTAATGCCTAATTTGTTCTGGACCCCGAGCTGGTTCCTGGGGCACAAAGCAATAGATGTGACATAGGATATGCTAGCAAGGCAGGAAAAACAAAACAAACAAACAAAAAACAACAACAAAGTTAACCTAGCAATATAACTGGGGCCTCAGGTTCATAAAGAGGCCCCCTTCAGCCACACCCTGGAAGTGGAGGGTCAGACAAGGCTTTTTGGAGGAGGCAGTATTGAACCTGAAACAGAAAGGATGAGTAGGAATTAGGCGAATGAAGGAGAGTGGTATGGGATACGTGTACTCCAGGCAGATGGAACAGAAGAAGCTCAGGCCTAGAGGTAACGTTAGGGAACTTTCAGCGATGCAAGTTATCGGGGTAGGGGGTGGGGTGGGGGGGAGGAGGTATGGTGTGGCGGATGATGGGCCAGGAGGCAGGCGGGGCAAAGTTCTGTGTGCCAGGCCTTGGCAGTTCTGGACTTCACCCTGCGGCCTATGAGGTGGCCACCAAAGGGTTCTAAAAGCAGAGTCTACTTTTATTTAGACTAGTAGCATAGACTGGTACCCGTTAAAAATCATTATGGCAATTAAAACAACAATAATAGTTAATGTTTTACTGGGCATTCATAATACGTCCTAAAATGTATCAAGCAATGCATCAACCTGCTTAATCCTCATTAAAAAAACAAAACAAAACAAAAAAAAAAAACAATGATGTAAATGATATGATCATCCCCAATTTGTAGAAGATGAAACTGAGGCACTATTTTGAGGATGAAGGCTGTTTGCAGACCAGCCAATTACAATGAAGGGACAGCTTCAGGGCAGTGGCTGGCATGCGGCCAGCGCTTTATAAAAATTAGTTATAAAAGGTTTCCAGGCAGAGGTGAGCTGGCATAGGCCACAGGGAGGCAGATTTGGGCTTTTCTAAAATCAGAGCTAGTGAGCAATGGGAATACGGTCTTAACCAGGTCCTGCGGCGGGCACGCAGACTGCGGCGGGCTGGCCTTGTTCTGGGCCGGCGGCGGGCGACAAGAAGGCTTCCTGGGAAATCTGCACATTCTCCTGGTGCTGGGAACAACCATGGCTAGGGTCTATTGAGAACTTAAGACACGAGAGCTTTGACTGCGCAGGGTTCATCTCATTATTTCTCACCATAGCCTTGTGGGGTGATGCTATCCGTATGCCCTTTCAGTTGACTAAGAGAGGAATGCGCACGCCCACATGCACGAACTGGCACTCACAGAGCAGGGGGCTTGTCCTGTGTCATGCAGGAAGTCACAGCGGCAGAGCAGGGGCTCTGCCCTGGCGTGTCTGACTCCGAGCCAGCTAGCAGCGTCCTGTTTTCCTCCTTAAGATCCCTTCCCTGCTGGAGGTTCTGGGGCTGCTGTTGCAGCTGACACTTACCATTCCCCTTCCTCTAGCAATTATGGTTTGCAGTAATTTAGGTCAAGAATATGTATTGCTGTGCAGAGTGGTCTCCTAGCTTCCTGCGTGTGTCTGTGCCTTTGAGCAGCTCACAAGCTTCCTGGACGCAGAGATCCTTCCTCACGCGCGTCCTTCAGTGGGCTGGCTGGGCTGCAGCTGTTCAGTGAATAAGCACAGGCGGTGGAGGAAGGGGAGGGACAGAGGGGATCCATCAGCTGTGTGGTCTTGGGGACAAGGAGGAAATGATCGTGAGCGTCCACAGCCCACTGTGAAATGGGGACAGTAACAGTCAGCTCACAGGGTTGTGTGGTCAGGACTCGAGGAGACAAAAGATGTCAAAGCCCCCCATCTTCACCTCAGACTGGGACCTCAGTAGGGAGCTGTTGTGTTTTAGAAATGCATTTGTTCATTTCACAAATATTTACCCAGGACTCGTGGCGGGAGGGGGGCGAGGGCAGGTGCGCCGCTGCTGGAGGTTCTGAAGGAAGAAAAGAGCAAACAGGAGAGGGGCTTTTTGTTCTCTTGGAATGTACTGTTTAGTTACCCAGAGTCACTCAGCAAGGCCTATCTATGCCGGTCTCCAAATCTGTGCCTATATCTGTGTGCATGTCATAGGTCTACGTCTATGTGCATGCCATAGGTCTACATCTATAATTACAAACGATGATAGATGCTTAAAAAATACAGGGTACTATGAAAGCACATGGCAAGGGGCCAATCTACTCTAGGGAGCTGAGGATGGGAACTGGGTGCTGGGGGACGTGGCTTTCCCCAGAGAGCATCAGGTCCCGAAGCCAAACCAGCCAGTGGCGTTCTGTCACACCAGGACACTCCTAATGTGTGACCCCCACACCCCCACCCCTCCATGCACGAGGACCATGGGGTCCAGCTGATCTTTGAAGCCATCATTGCTGGGCAAAAAGCCATCACCTCCTTCTGACTGCTCAGTCATAGAAATTCTTCTCCTCACCCTACCCCCTTTCTCCGGTCCCTTGTGAATCCCATCATCATATTAAAAAGGAACCATTATTAAAAAGGTTCAGTGACAAATGCTGAGGCTTGGGGATTATTTATTTGTGAAATACCCATATGAAGTCATTGAGAGCTTCTAACAGCTCTCATCTCAGAGAGAAGCTCATTAAGACAGGCCCAGGGGTGGGAGGGCACTGTGTTCTCAGAAGCAGATGCTCAGAAAGCCCAGCCAGGAGAGTGCCTGTTGCACAGAGAAGGTGGAAGACCCCGGTGACCTGGGGTGGCAGTGGGGGCTGCCTGGAGGCAGCAGAGCTCACCAGTTGAGAGCAAATGGGGCTGTATCCTCTAGCAGAGGGAGCACAGGCTAGAGGGTCCAGGCATGGGTCTGGGTTCAGCTTTGCCTCGCTCTGCTGTGTGTTCCCTGGTGACTTTCTCTCCTCTCTGAGCCTCCCAGGTTCCACATTTATATAATGATCAGGTGATCTCACAGGGTCCTTCTACCTTAGATTTCTAATAACATTATACCACTTCCCATAAAAGATAAGGTGGAAATGTAAGAATGAAACAGTGTTTCCATTCTATTGGTCATTGCCATTGTTTTGCACCAAAGGAAATCAAGGGACATAGACAGCAGGGAAATCAGCAAGTATTACCATGAAGAAGCCACGGGCTCAAATCAGTCCTGCCATTTATCAGCGAAGAAACTTTAACAACTCATTCAGCTTCTCTGAGCCTCAGTTTCCTCAAGCATAGATCATGGGCCATGGCATCTAATTCTTAGGCAACCATGGTGATCAGAAGATAATAAAAGCTCCACGAAGGCAGGGCCCTGGTATGCTCACAAAGTACAGTGCCTAGAATGCTATACAGGCTTCCAGATTTTCATTGGAAAGATGAGCGAATGAATGAATGAATGCATTCAAACTTCTGTGAATTGCTCCATCCATACACTCATTTTTATTGTTGCATTGGTTCTAACAACAGCATGCTTTTAAAAGTCAATCCTGAAAGTTCCTCATACCAGAAAACAGGAGTTCTTAATTCCATGCCCAGGACCCCTTTGTCAATCTGCAGAAGCATATGGACCACATCTTAGATTAATGTCTTTAAATGCATAAAAGCAAAAGCAAAAACACATTACAAAAGAAACCATTTATCAAAACAGATTTTTAAAAATCCAGCAGAATATAATAATATATGTATGCTCCTACGTTGACATATTAAATAAAAAGATCTAGTAACAGACATACTAGTGACCATAAATTGGAAGTGGTGATGGCATAAACTATATTTTAAGAGATTTGCAAGAAATGAAAGATGATCTAAAACTACATGTGATTTCTATTACCAACGAAGTCACAGGTGCTGTTAACACACCCATGTCTGTAACAGAAGAAAATGCTCACTTTCAGTGAGTGTTGGCAAAAATAAAAGTGTATTATTTTGCCATGTTATTTCATGGACCTCCAGGATGAGAGCCTCTGCTTAGACCAACACTTTGATAGAGAAAGCTTCTCCCTGAATATCTGCTGGTGCGTGAGTAGAACCAGAAGCTTGGATCTAGAGGAGGAAGGACATTAAAACGTAGCTACGATCACACCAACATCTTCCTTCCGGCCGCAGCACATGGGGCACGGCAAGGGGAGAACACACTTTGGCCTCAGACAAAAATTCCACAAAGCTCTCAAGGGTGTATCCTTGCACTCTGACCCCCTCTCTGAGCTTCAGATCCCTCATCTGTAAATGCATCATTGCTGTGCTTCCTCTAGGGTGGAGGGGGGGCTGGGTGAAATCAACAAGACGGTGCACCTATGTGAAGATGCAAATGCCAGCTAGCCCTTCTCTGTTGCCCATCTGCTCCTCTTGGGGTGATTTATTGCAGCCACCCACACACACCTAGAGCTGCCCCATGACCCACAGCAGTGATGCATTTCTACATTCCTTTACACCTCCTGGGGAGCAGGCCATCTGCTAGATACTCAGCACCCAGAGGCACCCAGACAAAGCCCTGAGGTGAAGAAGTGCAGAGGCTGGGGGCAGGTTCACAAGATTTACAATATGAAGATTAGGAAACGCTTATAGCATAGATGCACCAGAACACATAAGGTCCCCAAGAGGAAGCAATGATTTCTTCCTTGCCTGGTTAGGGAAGGCTTCCTGGAGGAGGTAGCAATACATTGTCTCTTAAAGAAAGATGTCTTAAAGGAAGACAATGAGGAGGAAGAAGAAGAGGAGGAAGAGAAGGAAGAGAATGGCAAGGCAGGCATCAGAGGATGACACAAAGTAACTAAAATGTGCTAGAGAGAGGGGACGGAGGAGTATTGGAGAAGTAGGCAAAGAGCCCGTTATTAAAGGGAAGAATGAGCCCCAGCAAAGGAAGCTCACAAGCAGATCTTGTTACCCCATTTTACAGATGAGAAAACTGAGTCTCAGAGTGGTAAAGTCATATACGATCAACCCCATCATCCTTTAAAAGTGGAGCCAAAGTAGGAATCCAACCATGTCATAAAGTCTGTGCTCTCCCCGGAGTGTGGCGCTCAACGCCACTTGTAGAGGATTGCTTGCAGGAATTGCACTAAAAGTCAGAACTGGGAACCAAAAGGCTTTGGGAACAGGACTTTGGTGATCAGGGAAGCATTGCTTCCCCCCACCCCCCACCCCCCACCCCTCTTTCCTTGCCTTGCACAGTCCTTCTCCTCCTTTTCTGATCCTGGAAGTTCCAGCCACTAGCCTGCAGGAGAGGCCTGCGTGGTGGTGAACACAGGGAGCGAGTGGTGATGGCAGTGACTCTGGCCTTGTCTCCAGACAGCTGTCGCTCCTGCAGCCAGGCTGACTGGGCGCTGAGGGCTTCTCTCCTGCCCTCCACACCCCCACCTTGCCAGTGGCCTCCATTTCTGGCTCCTGTCCCAGCCAGGATACCTCTGCCACGTGGCTGCAAGAGAGTCCCAGGGCCAGTACAGGTGAGGGTGAACCAGGACCTGCCTCCATCCCAGGGGACCGCCCAGGACCTGGAGCAAGTCCTAGGGCATAGACATGCTGAGCATTGCTGAGAGGAGGCAGAGGTTTCTGAAAAGTGTTTGGAGGACAGGGACAGGCAGCAACTTTGTTTCCCAGTCTCACACGCTTCTCCAAAGCTAGGGCATGTTAGTTTCACTCTGCTGACAAATCCCCATTGTCTTTGAAGACTATTGTTTCCTTCCTTCAGCCCAGCCAAATTAGCCATGTTCTCTGTGGCCTCACTGAATGCTGAGTATGCTTTCTTATTACTAAGAATAGAGTGACGGCCAGCATAGGCAGTCCTCCACCTGCGCCATCTTCTGCTATGATACAGCATCCCAGCAGGAGAGGCATACACAATCCCACTATAGAGATGCAAAACTGAGCCTAAGGTGGGTGCAGAGATTTGCTTCAGGTCAGAGGGCTAATCAATTTCAAACCTAGTTCTGTCTGACTTCAGAGCTGGAGGCATTTTCAGTTTCAATGTATTCCCACCATCAATTTGAACCCATTTCATTTCAACCAGTATATGGCCTGCCTCCTTCATGAGCAACCCAACAGACAGCATGGGGCCTGGCCTGGAAAAGGGTATGGTGGATGTCTGATCGGAGAAGGAAAGAAAGGAGGGCTTCAAGAGGAGGAAGGAAGGAAGGAAGGAAGGAAGGAAGGAGGGAGGGAGGGAGGGAGGGAGAGAGGGTGGGAGGCAGGTTTTATGGTTTTATTTTTCCACCACACTGTGTGTGTCTAAAGGCAGGCAGAGCCTCTTCACCTGCAGCGCCTCGTACAATGACATTTAACAGGGAGGTGGTGCATGCTTGTTGAATATTTTAATGAATGGATAATGCGTAAACAGACAATATGAGAAGTCACTGAGGAATTCCTCCAAGAATGAATACACTAGCCTGATATCCTGGAAAACTGGTCTTTAAAAGAATTTGAGCTTTCAAGAACTGAAGGCTCTTGTGGGAATTACAGGGCCACAGTATTAGGGAGATGAAAAGATAAAAAACGCAGATAAACAGGACACTCTCTACCCACTCAGCCCCTTGGAATGGAGAAACATTCGTTGTTCAGTGGTACACAGTTTCAGCTGTGTAAATGAGTTCTCATGATCTGCCATACAGCACAGGGCCTGTGGCTGGCAAAACGGCGGCACACAATTTAAAATTTGGTTAAGCAGGTAAATCTCGTGGTAAGTGTTCTTACTGCACACAAAGCAACAGACTAATGAAAACAACTCCCAAAAATGAAAGGTCAGGAGGAAACTTTGGGAAGTGATGGATATGTTTAGCTCCTTGACGGTGGTAATGGTATCACGGGTGTATGCACATGTCCAAATGCATCCAACCGTACACTTTAAATATGGGCAGTTTCCTCGGTAAATCAATTATACCTCAATACAGCTGTTAATCATTGAAATAAAAAGAGCCCTTGGAATCTCAAGCCACTGGAAAGGTCACAGTGTGCCCCAGACTTCACTGTTACAAGAGCTGTCACCAGCCTAGAAATTCTCTCTCGACATGTATCCTTTGAGGTGCCTTCCTTGTACTATGCTTTGTGCCTTGATTACCTCCTGAGCCCATAGGTGGCCACAGCCCTGTGCTCTCCCAGCTTCTGCACATGGCCAGCTTCCCTGAGGCAGGCACGTCTGCAGGGAGAGCTTGAGCAATGTTGCAGGAAGGAAATAGACAGAAGCCCTGAGGCAAATGTAGGGCAACAGGGGCTCCTGGAACTGGACGGCACTTTGTAACCCCAAAATGGCCAGACAGACCCAAAGCTAGCACAGTGGGGGAAGCGTTTTTAAGGTGATGCATCACTTTATCAGGCTGCCACAGTTGTGGGCGGTCCTGTTTCCATTTTACAGATGAACAAACTGAGTCCCTGAGAGGAATATGGTTTGCTTAAAATCAGAACCCCCTGATGTTCTGAGCAGTGTCCGTGGTCTTCAGTGATGGGGGGTGGGGTGGGGCGGTGGGGCACTTTCTGGAGAAGAGACAGTTTGAGAGGTTTTGAGCATGGCTGCAGGATGAAACGTACGCATCTAGGGTAGTATGTATGGGGAGTGGACGGGCCCAAGTGCCAATGAAGGGA
Organism: Proteles cristata cristata; assembly: GCA_017311185.1. NCBI lineage: Eukaryota > Metazoa > Chordata > Mammalia > Carnivora > Hyaenidae > Proteles > Proteles cristata. The sequence continues at coordinate 115,987 of JAESUZ010005596.1, read as the reverse complement.
AAGAAATGCTGGAGAATAAAATTCTGTTCTATAATGTAGGGAAATGTATTCTATAATACAGAGGTGGGAAGGAGATAAAATCCCAAGTGGTGTTAGGACAAAGGACAGAAAGAAATTTTTTTTAAAATTTTTTTTATAGTTTTTATTTAGTTTTGAAACAGAGACAGGGCATGAGCGGGGGAGGGGCAAAGAGAGAGGGAGACACAGAATCTGAAACAGGCTCCAGGCTCTGAGCCGGCTGTCTGCACAGAGCCCGACACGGGGCTCGAATCCACGAACGTGAGACATGACCTGAGCTGAAGATGGACACTTAACCGACTGAGCCACCCAGGCACCCCTAGAAAGAAATGTTTAAAGAGAACAGTCTGGGGTGGGTTGGGGCGCCTGGGTAGTTTAGTTGGTTGAGCGTCTGACTTCTGCTCAGGCCATAATCTCATCATTTGTGAGTTTGAGCCCTGTGCTGGGCTGTGTGCTGACAGCTGAGAGCCTGGAGCCTGCTTCAGATTCTGTCTCCCTCTCTCTCTGACCCTCCTCTACTCTCACTCTCTCTCTGTCTCTCTCTCCCAAAAATAAATATTAAAAAAAAAAGTTTGGAATGATCTAAATATTCCACAGTGACAATATGGTTGTGAACACTATGCTTCATTCATATAATATTATGTGCAAATATAAAAGTCAGGATTTCCAGAAACAGCTAATTGTATGGAAAATTAATAATAGTAAGTTTAAAAAAAACAAGAAAACATTACACATATACACTGCACATATAACTGGAACAAAAAATCAAGAAGGAGGTGGCATCTCACCATGTTGGATTCATGGAAATGCAGGTAAGACCATGGGGTAGACAGCCCTTAGATGTGTTTATACCGTATCTACATTCCCTTCCAGTAGCAGCACCCCTGTTAGCTTTGTAGAAATTTACACCACTTTCCCTACAGATACATATACCCTGGATATGGTCTTGTAGATGCATCAATCCTCTGGCCTATAAATGACCAAGTAAACTGAGAATTAGGCCAATCAGAGGCTGACCCCTGGAATCTGAATCTTAAGCAGAGCGGCATACATGTTGAGGATCATAAAGGTTGGGAATCAATTGCTTATAAACTATTCATGGCTGTGTATCTTTTGGAAGTTCTTCAAGGCACCCCTGCGTGGGACGTCTATTTCGGTTTGCTGATTGCTGTCATAAGCAAGCAGTGGCCAGCCACTGGAAGTTTCTGAAGAGGGGAATGACATAAACAGAGCTACAAGTGGTTAAGGGACATTTCAATTCAGAGCGTCTAGAAGCAGTTCGGTGTGTCCCACGTTTTGCCAACAAAAGATCAAGATGAAGATTCAGGATTTTTGAAGGGTAGTTGGGAAAGGATACTGTTTTAGGCAGTCCCGACCACCAGGGTACCTGCCTTATGCGTTCCATGACAGAGACCCACAGAAGGCCTCCATCAAGGTCCCATCTCCACCTGGAAGAGCGTGAGCAAGTGGGAGGAAAGGAGAAAAGGCAGAGAATGTACTTTGAGGCCAATGTTCATAGAGTCACTTTGTAAATTCAGTCTCATAGCCAGGTAGGCAGGTAGGCAGGCTTCACCTGGAAGCCATCTGTCGTTACAAATCCAGGGCTGAGCCTGGGGGCCTGTGCTGCCTGGGAGGCCCTGGGGTTCAGGAGAAAGCCAGCAAACCTGGAATCTGAAAGAAGCTTCAAGTCCCCCCACTTGCTGCTAAGATGAGAAATGTTAGCCGCTTCCCTTTTCGGAGCCTCAGTTGCCCTATTTGCAACAGGGCAGTTCATTATTCATATGAAAGCACAGTCATGGGGCACCTGAGTGTCTCAGTTGGTTGAGCATCTGACTTCAGCTCAGGTCATGATCTGTGCTGACAGCTCAGAGCCTGGAGCCTGCTTCTGATTCTCTGTCTCCCTCTCTCTGACCCTCCCCCCCCCCTCAAAATTAAATAAACATTTAAAAGATATTTTAAAAAAAGAAGGCACATTCATTCATTCATTTCACAAATGTCTATCAAGTACCTACTACTGTAATGTACTGCTGGTTTAGATTTGTGCAGGAAAATAAGGTAAATAGGTTCTTTCCTTATGTCAGAAGGCTGGGTAGGCTGTGGCGCCGTCCTGCAAGGATGGGCGAGCTGTGCACTCCTCTCTTCTGCACTAATCTCCAGCTCTTAAGGATCTGGGTGGACAACCCCAGGCAACAAAGAGACTGATCCCGGCCACAGATGTGCTGTCAGGAAGACCCACAGCACCGGGAAGATGCAATTATCCGCCCACAGACTTGCTGTGCATCTTGTTCCAGGCAAGGCCACTATGTGGCCTGCTGGGGGCTTGGAAAAGGAGGAGGAGTGCAGGGGAGGAGCGGGTGGAGACCGTGTTCACGGGCCAGTTACACAGTCTGTGAAGTACTCAAGTGCAGACCACACACACACAGTGAGAAAGGACTGACCTCTTCTCCGAACTGGGCTCCTTTTCCTGTGCGAGAAATAACTGGACATTTCAGAAATGCCAGAAGGCATTTACTGAACATGTACTGCATGTCAGGCATTGCTCTCAGTGTAGAAAAGGAGGTGTATTTAAAAACAAGGTAGAGTCCCTTCCCTCATGGCGTTCATATTCTGGTAGTGGGACACAAACATGAAACACATGAGCGAGGAATGAAGAGTTATGGAGCCTCAGGTTTAACCAGTTACTGAGGCGGAAGGGGGCTAGGCAGCACTGGGGTGGACTGAGGGGTCCTGTGCTAGTTTAGTAGGTGGTAAGGGAAGCTCAGTAGGGTCATTAAGACAATAAAATGGGATAATTAATGTGGAGTGATTAACACGGCACCTGGCTAGTGCAAGTGATCCATCAGCTGCTGCCGCCATTAGTGTTAATTAGAGTCTATGTCCCTTTACTGAATATGGGGACATTAATGCCTATTTCATAGGGTCGCTGAATAGACTGAATGTGGAAATATATAAAAATAAGTTTAATGACAAATTCAATGAGTGATTATTGAGAGCTCACTACGTTTCAGGGGAGAGAGCTCTAAATTCACTATAAATACACAGTGTAAAGCCAGAGGGATAAGTGAAGGAAAAGAAGGCAGGGACTGAGAGAGAGATTCCTTATGGAGAGAGGTTCTGCTGATTTGGATACAGCAGGTCGGGAAGGAGCCACTGGAGTTTGAGGAGATGACCTTTAGCAAAAGCAGGAAGTGCTGGGGAGAACCAGTCTGGGAAAAAAGCAAGCTGCCAGTGGAGAGAACAGCAGGTGCAAAGATCCAGAGGCAGAGGTGGAGTTCACCCTGCAAGAAATAGCAAGGACCATATCACAGAGCATCCCGGAGGTGATGGTAAGGCCTCTCGGTTTTATTATAGGTATAACACAAAGGCACTGGAGAGTTTTGAGCAGAGCACACTAATCTGATTGACAGTCTAAAAGGATAACTCTGAAAAAAAAAGGATAACTCTGACCATTCTGTGTAGGCAATAGTATATATCATCTTATTCATCTATGATAAATGTATCATGAGATCAGAGGTAACATATGCAAAGTATCTGGCACTCATTCTAAAATAAATATATTCACTACATCCGACTATGCGTAGGCTTCTAGGTACAACAGTGTACATAGAGGCAGCCGCTCCTTCTTGTCCTCACGGATTTTCTGATGGTTTTATTGGCACACTGTAGATATTCAGTGTATCACTTGATATGAACTATTATCTTATGTTTTATGATACTATATGAATAACATAGCATTCATATTTTTATCTCTCTTGTTCCCGAAGTGGCAGTATTAAAAATTTATCCGAAGATCATTCTTGGGGAAAAGGAAGCAGCAAAAGAAATAAATAAAAAGAATGCAAGAAGGAGCAGGGACATGACCTTTCTCACTGCTGCGTATCTGAGTATATGGCTCTGACTTTTCTCTCGAATGACTCTCTGGTAGACTCCTATTCCCATTCCAGAGCCGGCTCACTCGCCACCTCCTCCATGAAGCTAGACGCCAGAAGCCCTCCATCCACCGCAGCACTCAGGCCAACTACTGTTTCCCTGCCCTGTCTGTTTTCCTGGATCCTGGTCCATCTCTATGCAGGCATAACCTAGGGCACGTGCATACACTGTTTGCTCATGACACTCATTCTTCTTACTTGTGCGTATGTATCCTCAGTGACGGGCACAGGGCCTGACATGTGGCTGGTGTAATAAACACGTGCAGAAGATATAAAAGGAAGGAAGAAGAGAGGAAGGGAAGGAGAGAGGGAGAGAGACAAGAAAAGGAATCCAGTTCTTTCCTCTTCTTTTTCCAGGTAATGCTAAAGCCCATTTCAGCCAACAAGTGCTGTGAGTTTATCGATCAACATTTCTGAAGTATTGAACTCAGTTTCTATTGACAGAAATAACTACCAATGAGGCTAGGGCAGAGAGAAATGTGCTGACAGCCAGCAAATCATACCCGTGGTATTGGAGTGCCTGTCTATGCCAAGGGGGAGAATCATTAATTTCCTGTTCCTTCACAGTTACATTTCTTGGGCTGACTGACAAGTTCATTTTGGGGACTCATCAGGCCCTTTAGAAATATACTCCCTACTTATTCCATGTTTCTAACTGCACCTGCCACCCAGATGATCGGCTGTCTGAGACTCACATAAACATTTCAAATTGCTCGCAATAGCTCAACATGGTAGTTAAAGGAAATCTTCCAGTTTCTGTATGATATAATCAAGAGAACCCACTTTCCCTTGCATCTCAATTCTGTGCACAAAACCAAAGAGGATTTCATTCACCGCCCGTGCCTCCCCACCTTCGAATCAACGATACCCAAGAATTTAGCTATAAAATGGTTTGTCGGTATGCAGAACTTGAAACTAAATCTCTTGGGAAAGCTGTGTAATTCTGAGTAGGTCATTTGACCTCTCTGGGCTCCCGTTTTCTTGCCTGAAAGAGGTGGCCTTATAGTGAGTGGCACTGTTGATGAGGAAAACATGAGGTAACAGGAATAAACAGATTAAAGCTCTGTAAAGGGAAGGACATTTGTAATATTAACTCATTAACTCTCAAAATGAGTCTCACGGCAGCCATTCCCCTTTTACAGACAAGAAAACAACATCTCCAGGAATGGACGCAACCTGTTTCTTGGGCTGGTAAGTGACGGGGTTGCGATAGGGACCCAACTCTGCCTGAGGCAGCAGCTTACAGAAAGACAATTTATCATTAATCTTATTAGTGAGTTTAAAAGCCTGTTTGGTGCCAGTGGCCTCAAGGTGTGCACAGGTACAACCCAGTTTTCTGCTAGCCTTCACACTGTTCAAGAAAGATGGAGTCACATGGGCTAAGCCCACGTCACCAACCACAACTAGTACCTAACCTAACTGCAGCTTTCATCTCCCCTAAGACTCCAATCTTTTTGGTCAGTCTGGAATTTTCTGAGGAGCCCCAGTGACATAATCTGCCTAGCAGACTCCTTTGTCACCGAGGCAAAGGTTACCTTGCTGAGTATCTTTCTTTTTCCTTCTCATTTATGACTTCCTTGCCCAACACTCTCAGCCTTTACAAATCTTTCCTTTTTCTGTAGCTCTTTGGAGCTCCTTTGTATTTGCTACACAGGATGTTTCCCTATTCATGAATCATTAAAAAATGCCAATTAGATCTTCAAATTTACTCCACTGAATTTAGTTTTTACCCATATAAACAAAGCACCTCCAATCTATCTAGAAATAATTCTTCGAGCTCCAAGTCATCAAAGCAAATTCTTAGACCCCAAATGCCTGGTGTTGATGTAGCTAATGTATTCATTGTTTGTTTTTTTTGTTTTTTTTAAATGTTTTTATTTATTTCTAGGAGAGAGAGAGAGACAGCGTGAGCAGAGGAGGGTCCGAGAGAGAGGGAGTCACAGAGTGAAACAGGCTCCAGGCTCTGAGCTGGCAGTCAGCACAGGACCTGATGCGGGGCTCGAACACACGAACCGCGAGATCATGACCTAAGCGAAAGTCGGACGCTTAACCGACTAAGCCACCCAGGCGCCCCTAATGTATTCATTGTTGAGTTTATTTTGCTAACAGTAGCCAGAGGTACCTTGACATTTGCATTAAAATACAATTTCTCTTAAAGACTGTTTATATTTTGAAAAGGTTTTGAATATTTCCAACTATTAACCTGAGCAGGAATTTTCTCTGTTGAAAGACAATAAGCCACGTGTGGTGCAGTTTTGGGGCTGAGACCCAAGGTATTTCGCTTTCCTTTACTGGCAGACATTCACTGAATACCTATTGTTTGGTGGTATTCAGCTGCCATGGCCCTTTTGTGGCTTCAGCTAGCCTGGAGCAGACCAGCCTTAATCTGATGCCCTGTGTCCTATGTGTCAAACAGTGAGTGTGACACTTACTTCCTGCTCTATCACCACAAGTCCACAAAGCAGCAACTGTGTTACTTAGTTCCATCTTATAGATGAGGAGATGGGTGCGGTGAAGCAGAGGGACATGCACCATGTCACCCAGCAGGCAGGCAAGCGGAGGATCTAGGATTTGAATATGGACTGCAAGGAGCCAGATGGTGTCACTTGATTGACAGGTGGGCTCTGAGCCAGGAGGTGAGCTTCCTACAGCAGGCTGAATGGCCCATGGGGCATCCACCACTCTATTCTTTCTTCTTTGGTATAGGGTTGACATTTTCCTAATGAAATACATACATTTTTTTTTAAAGTATAGGCTGTAGAGCCTGGCTACCTAAAGCCCTAACTGTGAAGTAACAATACCACTGTGGACACTGGGTTGCTATTAGGATAAAATGAATTAATACAGACAAAACATTAGATCTGGCCATAGTGTAAGTATTCATGGCATGTTAGCTGTTATTTATTGTTTTTTGTTAATGTTTACTTTTGAGAGGGAGAGAGGGGCAAAAACAGAGGAAGACACAGAATCTCAAGTGGTCCCCAGGCTCTGAGCTGTCAGCACAGAGTCCGATGAGGGGCTCAAACTCACAAACCTCGAGATCGTGACCTGTACTGAAGTTGGACACTCAACTGACTGAGCCACCCAGGTGCCCTAGCTGTTATTTATTGTTGACAGCTAAGAAGGAAAAGCCTACAGTGCTCAAAGGGTCTAGCATGCCCCTCCCCACATGTTCCTAAATATAAGGAAACCCACACCCCATCCATCTTCTTGGGAAGATTTCAAGAGTTATTCAATCTGCCTGACTATATAAACTTTTCTTAGAGATGTAAATGAACTGGTCATCAATCTATTTAGAGTACTTCATTTATTACTTTGATAATACTCATACCTATTTAAAATATTACACACAATGATAAATACATTGAGAGAGACTGCTCTTGCCCACTCTTTTGTTTGAATGAAAGCACTTTGTCCCAACTCTTCACCAATTACTCCTGATCTAATGTATCTTCTCCAGGCAGTTATTATTTAAAAGAAATTAGAAAATACCAAGGGGCTAGCCTCTTTTTGGAGGGGCGGCTTTGTGGAGTAAATTTCAACCTCATATACAGACAGACACTAGGGTTATGGTGGTCTGAGAATGAGCTATCTGTTAATGAGGGGCTGGTTACACTGGGTGGGACGCTAGAAGCCTGGTTTGCAGGAAGCTCTGAGGAGACCGGAGAGAAGCCAGACGAAGGAAAATGTCAGTGCTGGTCAGACAGGCGGCACTGTATGCAGCTCATCGACTTTTAATCTATTTTTTTTTTTTTTACTAGATAAGTCATATATTGCCAGTGTAAGGTATTTAGACAACAATGGAAAGTAAAATGAAAAACAAATCCATTAATCCCACTGCCCAGAGAGAGCTACGTTTGTTATTTTGCAATCTTTGATCCAAGCATGAATGCTCTTTCCCCAGATAGTCTCCTGGCTCAAATGTCATGTGCTCAATGTCATCAGAGGATTGCCTAATGTTAGGGCTGCCAGGTTTAGCAAATAAAAGTACAGGACACTCAGTTGCATCTGGATTTCAGATGAATAGCAAATAAGTTTTAGTATAAACATGCCCCACATACTGCAATTATCCACTGCCAGGAATTCACACTTCCTACTCACAACCCTAGGGCAGCACCGGCCAGCCATCCTGGGTCCCTTCCATGAGATACTGACCAGCTGCCTCCTCTGTGCTGACCTGGCTCAGGTGCATCTAGAGAGGGATCCCAATATGGAAATAGATATTTACCTGCCTGTTTCTAAAAAGAAACCAGATCTGGTGCTAAGCTGGGCTTTAAATTGATTTTTAAAAGGAAGCAGTAGGTAGGAACAAGGGGTGAATAACTGATATTTGGAGGCAGTTAGAGTAATTGTAAATTGCTATTAAACACACACACACACACACACACACACACAGGTACACATGCACACAATGACTGGGGCACCTGGGTGGTTCAGTCGGTTAAGCGTCCAACTTTGGCTCAGGTCATGATCTTGTGGCTCCTGAGTTCGAGCCCCATGTCAGGCTCTGCCAGGAGCTTGCTTCAGATTCTGTCTATGTCTCTCTGTCTCTCTCTGTCTCTCTCTCTCTACCCCTGCCCTCCCCTGCTTGCACTCTGTGTGTGTCTCTCTCTCAAAAATAAATAAGCATTAAAAAAATTAAAAAAGTGAACACGACTGTCTCTGTCATAATTTGAAAAAAATAAAAGAGGGGTGGCTCAGTTGGTTAAGCCTCTGACTTTGCCTTAGGTCATTGTCTCATGGTTCATGGGTTCAAGCTCGTGACTTCAAGCTCCACATTGGGCTCTCTGTTGTCAGCATGGAGCCCACTGTGGACCCTCTGCTCCCCTCTGTCTGCCCCTCCTCTCTCTCTCTCTCTCAAAAATAAACAAACATTAATAATATCTTTTTAAAAAGGAAAACAAAAAAGCCAAAATCCCGTATAATGGGGGCCCATGCTCTGCTGTGAGCTTCACCTACCTTATGTAATTTCAACAACAATCTCCAATCCTCATTTTACAGAAGAGTGAACACAAGTTCAGAGAGGTTAGGTAATTCACTCAAGGTCTCAGTTAATCGGGAGAGAAAGCAGGGTTCGTATCCGAGGTCTGTTGGGCACAAACACCCCCACAGCAACTACAAACTTGAGGCCGGCCAGCAGTTGCCAGGGCGTGAAAGCAACTGGCTTTTTCAGAAGTGTTATTTATTTATTGCAAAGGCATTTTACCTCCCTGTGCATTTATGAAAGTGGCCCTGTAAGGAGGCTGGAGCTCTCAGAGACCCAGCACATTCTGAAAACAAACTTAATACATGCATTTGTACTTAACTAAGCACGGGGAACCGAGCAGTGGCTGTCTCTATTCTTCAAGAGGTGGGATGGCGGGAGGTCAATTACGGCTGGACCCCGGAAGGCTTTCTGGAGTCTGTGGTATCCTACTGAGGCCTTAGTAACTTGGAGAGAGTTTGCACAGAATCAAATTCACCCAAATTAAACAGGACGGCAAATGAAGACTGTATTGATTTTCTGTTCAGGTCAATAAATAAGATAAATTGACCAAAAGAGCTAAATACTGATCAGGGTGAATCAAACATCAACATTTACTAAGAGCAGAGAGAGAAGAAACATATATCAGAAAAATGGAGATGCCAATAAGAGCATCAGGGCAGCTGCTTGGTTTTCAGTTAAGGTCTATGTTTAAGGATTAATATTTTAGTCAAGTCTTCACACACACACACACACACACACACACACACACACACGCACACACGCACCAGGCAGTGAGATTAAGTTATTACAATAAAACTTCATTTAGTCAGACTGATTTAGTCAGACTGATTGCTGGGAACACTGATTGACTTTTTTTTTTTTTTTTAAGAATGTCACTGCATTAAAATGCGTGGGTATGATATGGCAAAAGGAGCACTGCTTTGGGAGTCAGACGACCTCGGTCACTGACTTATGTCTTGTTAAGAGCACAAAATCATATATTATTCATTTTTTGTATCCCCTTTGCCTATCACAGATCCTGGCATACGAACAGAATCTTTAATCGAGTTCTGTGAAGAGCAGACCTGAGTCAAAGATTTGGGTATGTGTCGTTGATTTGGGAGGGGACCCCAGGAGGCAAGGGAGGAACTAAGAAAGGATATGCTAATAAATGGGCCACCATGTGGGACACAGAGGTTCAGTCCTACTGGAGATGAGGTAGGATGTACCCAGAATCTTTCCACCAAAGGGTGAGGACCCTGGGATAATTTCCCACCAAATTTGCTTGAGTGTTGTGCCATTTGTCGAGGATATTGACTCCCTCCCCCCCACCCACCACGTTTGTTTGTTTTTTTTAACCCTACAGGCTGAAAGATTCCAATTATTTGTTGAGGGTTGTGCTATTTGTTGAAGGTATTATCCCACCTCCAATTTTATTAACCCTAAGGCAGAGAGTTTCAGTCATGCAGCCAGCTGCTGAAGCTGTAGGTGACCAGAGCTATGGGGAGGTAAGAAGGCCACAGGAACATGGTTATTCTAGTTAAGGAACTACAAGAAGGATCTCTGGACGCTGTGACCACAGTCAAGTCCTTCATCTTTCAGGGCATGAGAATCCAATTGCAAAAGACTGAGATTTGGATCTTTACATTTCCCCCAAGTCTAAGTGTCAGTAATCTGAAAACCAGATGGTCAAACACAGAATTGAGGATTAGAAGCCCTTGAGGAAACTGCTTCTCACACAGATAAAAATGATCTATAATGAGCATTCCACTTGTTAGCTTTTAAGTGTGAGCATTTCAGGCATTCAAACATACACGCGGAGATATATATGAACAAGATGATCATTGAGGCATTGTTTGTAATAGCAAAAACTTGGAAACAACCTAAATACCCTTCAATCAGGGCAGAGCTGAATAAAATTGGTATATTCATGGGCTGGAATGTTCTCCTGCAGTTAAAAGGAATGAACCGAGTCTATATGTGTCAACATGGGTAGAGCTCAAAAATGTTCCGAGGGAAAAAGCAAGATGCAGAATGATATATATAGCATGGCACCATTTAAGAAAACATGCACGCATTATAGCTTTCCTGCCGGGTAGGTTACATATATGGAAAAGTATTTTTAAAGGACTGAAAAGGGGCAACAGAAACTCATTTAAAGTTATTTTGGAAAGACTTGAAAAGAATAAAACCACATTTACATGAGTGGCTACTTTTGGGGAGGAGAAGTCAGGATAAGAGGGGGATGTGACTAGCAATGGAAAGTATGGGTGGGCCAGAGTGATTTTTAGCTTTAGTGATATTATTCTAATTTTTAAAGACGAACTGATTCATGCATTTTTAAGTAAGCTAGAAAAACAAGAACTGTCTAGTACACAGGCTGGTATGACAGAAGATTACATGGCGACGTGGGAAGAGTTCAGCAAACGGAATCGGTCTTAGCAAATACTAGCAAACACTTCTCTGTTAAGAGCCTCTGACTTCCTCAGTTTGAAAACAGACCCAGGGCACTGGATTCACAAAGCTGAGCACCAATAAAGTGACCGGTAGTGTCTTCCCTCCAGGGAAGAGTTTGCATTCAGCTACTGTTTGTTCCCTGCTCTCTAGTAACTTTTTTGGTTTTGGGTTTTTTTCTTTGTTGTTGTTGTTTTGGGGGAGTTTGTTTTGCTTGGGTTTGGTTTGGCTTTGGGCTGTGTTTCTTATACTTAGAAAAAAAAACAATCCTTTATTGAGTTGAAAGGTGACATTCCTGCCTAATTTCCATGGAATCAGGAATCTGATTTAATGGACTCAGAACTAATGAGGTTTTTCGTGTTTTCTTAATTGTCATAGTGTCAGTCAGTGCTGGAATTGAGCAAAGTTTCGGCTGAGCTTGGATGTGCTCTTTTGCCTTGCTGCGGTAGGCACTGAGGAGTGTTAAGGAAGGGCCATTCCACAATGACAACACCAGGGGGTGGTATCAAAGTAAAAGTCACTTGATGGTCCTGAGTTAAAACTGCTGGGACCAAGTTCAAACAGGAGAAGCTGTCGGGGCAGAGGATCACCTCCTGCTAGAGCTCTAGGCTTCTGGGACCCGTACTTCTACTAGGCTAGTCTTCCGCCTGGAATACTGTCTTCTCCCCAGTGTTCACATGACCATATCGTACTTCCCCTTATGTCATTTCCTCCACGTATCCTTTGTGGATCTCCCTCTACCCCACCCATAATAATCATCATGGTGCCGATAACAGCTGCCATGTGTGGAAAGCAGCATTAGTTACCAGGGAAAGAGCTGGGCTCTCCTCCAACCTTCATAAGGCAACCCTGTGAACTAAGCATCCATGTTCCCATTTTGTAGATGAAGAAGCCAAAAATCATTAAGTACAAAAAGGGAAGGGGATACCACCATCTTCCAAGGGCTCTGCTTTTTGATGCTTTGTCCCCCTTACCATGTTCATGGCTTGCTGGGGTCTATGGTTTCTGTGTTACGTGGTTTAAATACAGAGAAATCCTTTTCAAAGATTTTCCTTGTTGGGGACTCTAACTTTTCAGGCTTACTCTTCAGAAACTGAGTTTTATTTATTTATTTATCTGTTTATTAGAATATTGTTTTGTTTATTTATTTATTTTGGGGGCACAGAGAGAAAGAGCATGAGCAGGGGAGGGGCACAGAGAGAGGAAGACACAGAATCTGAAGCAGGCTCCAGCCTCTGAGCTGTCAGCACAGAACCCAACGTGGGACTCAAACCCACGGACCGCAAGATAATGACCTGAGCTGAAGTCAAACACTTTGCTGACTGAGCTACCCAGGTGCCCCTTATCTGTTTATTTTAAAAGTTTATTATTTCTTTTGAGAGGGACAGAGAGCAAGCAGGGGAGGAGCAAGAGAGAGAGAGAGGGAGAGAGAGAATCCCAAGCAGGCTACATGCTGCCAGCGTAGAGCCCGACGTGGGGCTTGAACTCACAGTGAGATCATAACCTGGAATGAAATCAAGAGTTGATCATTTAAGTGAATGAGCTGCCCAGGTGCCCCCAGAAACAGAGTTTTAAAGGTAAAAGCATAAGTCAGAGAGAAAGATAGGGCGCTATGAAATGACCTAAAGTCAGATCCATTCTTTACATTCTAGGGGGAAGAATCCTATCTTTAAGATAGCAGACATGGCGTATTAACAAAGCAGGAGACCAGGGTGTAGACAAAGCAGGAGACGTGGGGTGTAGAGAAGACAGGAGGCTCACCATGCACACCAGCGAATACTGCAAGAAGGATGAAGGGGAAGACCAGACATCTGGCTACCAACACGACACCTCACAGCTACACGCACTGTAAGGGTAGGAGCCTCCAGCCACTTCCAGAGCGGCGTCCATCAGAAAGTCCCAAAGGGCTATTTCTCTGTCTGCCTGGAGGTAAGGTGTCTCTCCCAGGCCGGTCTTCACTCGCTCTTTCCTCCCTCTCTCTATCCCAGCTCTCTCCTTCCTTCTCTCTCTTCTGCCCTCACACCTCCTTTATGGGAACCATCGATCGGAAGGACACCATCGATCTGCTTTGTGAGGGAACGAGGAGCCTGGTCCTTTTCTTCAGGTTTCTTTGCCTTAGGTCTGCTCCTGGCTTTGCCAGGGGGAAAATCACTTACTACATCAAATGAAGATTTTTTTTCTAACTGGATTTTTTTGAAAACCAAGATAGAAGTGTGAAGAAATTTGTCCAAACTCAAACATAGTGGCCATGGCTGCAATCTGAAGCCAGTTGAGAATCCAAAACCCCCTTCTGGCTACTGATACAGCTTGTGTGCACATGTGTTGAAAGCTGCATTGGTCTTAGAGCAAGATTTGCTTTATCTTCACTTAATGACTATTATTGGTGACGGGATCCAGACTGAGAGCAGGACCCAATTTCAATTCCTCTCTATGTCTCCCAGCTCATTTAGCATCATGCCAGGCACAGAGTAAGTGCCAGTGAGTGACCTGGGACAAATAGAAAAGCCAGGGACAAACGAGCTGACCCCTGAGGCTTCCTTTACATGACACTATGGTGCAGAGGGTAGTGTAGACGGAGTGGTGTTACCCCGGTAAAGAACAGTACCCCCAGGACCTCCAAGGAGGCCAGAAAGGCCAGAGCAGCCTCCCCCAAACAAGCGGGGTATAGGTGTCTCCAGATCCCACGGATAACTGAGATCTGGATGCTCTAATGATCCCCTCCCGAGAAGAAGGTCAGTGAAATAGGCTCAGCCTTTCCCAACCTGTTCAGAGGAAGCATGCCGGTGAAAAAAAAGTTCCTGGGGTCAAATATATTTAAGAAATGCTGTGTTGAATTAAGTTAAGCAAGGTCTTTGACTTCAGGACTTTTTAGAGCAAGCACACATTGTAAATATTCAAAAGGAGAAAAATGAAGGTACGTTCATGTAACCATAGAAACCGCAGTCTCAGAGCATCACACAGGGCTCCCGTTCCACAGGAAATGGATAGGACACAGGCAGGGAGAAGGAAAAAAAGAGACCAATGAAATTACCTGGAAAAAAAAAAAAAGCAAGAACCATTTCTTAAGGGAGAGGCCAAGGGTAAGCCAAGACAAGAAACCCTCCTTCAATAGTCTGCAAGGGCTAGCCGATCTCACAGGATAGATGAGGGGGCATTACGGGCTCATACCTGACACCTATCTGGCTCTCTTTAAACTCTAAGGAGATCTGAACTTCAAAATGCTTCCCGACTCTCAACCCTTCTCCCCACCTCCAGCGCCACCATCCTGACCCAAGCCACCATCATCTCTCACCTGGTTATCACAATACCCTCCTACGTGTCCTCCTTACCTTTGTCCTAGCTCTCCTGCAGTCCATTGTCAACAAAGCAGCCAGAGTGTTCTTTTTAAAACTTACAGTGGAGGTCTCCTCTAGCTTCCCGTTTCTTCTAGAGTATAAACTAAAGCTCTCCTTTCATCTGGTCACCTATCATTTCTTTGACATTTCCTCTTACTAGCCTACTTCCTTCCTCAAGAGCATTGATCTCATCCTCCTTCAAATACCCCAGGTATTCTGTGCCTCAGGACCTTTGCACTGGTGGTCCATTTTTTATTATTTTTTTTTTGGAATGCCCTTTTCCCAGAAACACATTCTCTCTTCTTCAATCTTGTGTTCAATGTCACATTCTTGGAGAAACCTCCCCTGCTTATCTTATTTAAAACTGCCAATCTTGTCCCATGCTCAGGACTCCAGACCCTCTCATTCTCCTTTCTCTCTGAATTGAATAGCACTTACCACCTCTGACTTAACATGATATATTTACTTATCATGGTATTGCCTCTCTTCCCCCTAGAATGTAAGCTCAATGCCGGGAGAAGCCTTTGTTTTCTTTTCTGAAGTATACTTAGCGCCTAAAGTGGTGCCTACTACGGAGTACATATTTGTGATGGGGTATATTCTCCAAAGATCTCCCATTCCACATGCACTTCCTACGATGTGACCTTGGAATCCTCCAGTTGAGTGTTAGGGTCTCTGTCTCTCTTCCTTGAAACTGGCCTGATGCGTTTGACTGCTTTTGCCAACAGAGAGCAGTGGAAGGGGTGCTCTGTGACTTCGAAGGTGGGGTCATAACAATGCCATGCACTTCCACCGTGCCCACCATGCTCACAGCCACCATGCCACGTGGGAGACTATTCCGTCCATGGCAAGGCCCAACTGGAAAGTTACTGGGGCCCTCAGCTCACGGGCCCACCTGAGCCCCCAGTTGGCAATGAGCACTAACTCGCCAGCCATCTGAGCCCGCCATCTTGAGAGCTGACCCTCTAAGCCCCAGTGAACCAGCCTCGCTGACTCGTATTGGGCTGAGATGAAGCATCCTTGCTGATCCACTCTGGTCGAACCTTGCCTGCCTGCAGATTTACGAACAATATTGATGATCAGGAGGATGGTGTTGCCTCGGCCAGCCCACCAGGCCTAAGGTGGAATGCGATGGTCACAGCTTTGCCAGCAGAATTGAAATCATTGCCCGGGCTTAGAAACACCCTGACCTCTTTCTGGACATGGAGCAAATCCCCTCTATGAACCAACCTCAGGCCGCTTGTGAGAAGGATAAAATGAGGGACACACTTAAAGACTGCAGACCAGGGTGTGCACACGACAGTCACAACACTGCAGATTGATGTTCTTTTCCTTCCACGCAGATGTCTGGAGCCCAAAGGGAACACATCTGGAAGGGCCTCTTTATCTCTCTGACCAGGAGGATGCCCTGCAGATGTGCTCATGGGAACCGGCTCGGCTGACAGGAGGGCTGGCTCGCACTCGCCTCCAGGTCTCTGTTCTCAACTCCCCGCTTCCTCCACTGTTGGCTTCACTCATTGTGAAGCCAATTAGTGAATTGCTTGAGTCTCGGATTAATTATTACTTGCATCTAGAAGCCTTCGTCTGCTTCCTATGGTTGGAATTTCTGCTGCAGGCCCCAGGGCGCCCATCCCTCCACTGTGCTGCCTGCTTCACACCACAGTGTGAGTGTTCCCTGGCTCACTCATTTGTGAGTGCTGGGTGAGGATGAGAACAGGAATTCTCTGGAGACCAGGGCAGCTCCAGAGCTAACCACACAGCCTGGAATGATGTCCATGTCTCCAGAATGCGGGAGCCTCAAGGGTTCGTGTTGTAGGAGGTCTGCGTGTTGCTGGGGCAGACACTCCTATCAGGCTTTGTGAGGGTCCCCTCCTGGGACCCAGAGAGGCCAGTGCACGACCCGGAGGTAACAGACAGCAGTGCAGGTCTCCACTCAAGAGCCCCATCAGACTATTTATGTCCAAGTGACTGTACAGTGTTGTGGGTAGGACCTCATCCTGGGAACCAGACTACCTGCTCTCCAACCTTGACTGCGTCACTTACTGGCTGTGAGACCTCCAACAATTTACTTAAGTCCTCTGGGCCTCAGTTTCCTCAACTGTGAAATGGGCATAATGGCACCAACCATCCCAGAGGGCTGAAATGGCAGGGATTAAATGACTTAGTAAGTACAGAGCATGGAGAATGCTGTTTGGCACAGTTCAAGGGCCTGAGATAGGTCTCATTCACCTGCTGGTGGAGTAGGATCTCTGTCTGCTCTCTATAGCAGGAAGACCTGGGACACTCACATCTCTCTAAAAATTCATGTGACACATAGGATCACAAAAACCAACTCAAGATTAAGGTTGTGTGATGAACAGCTTTCAACCCTGTAGTGCACTTGAGTTACTCTTTGCTCCAGAACTCTACGGCAGGGGGGTGGGGGAGGATGACAAAGCTCCGTGTCTGCAGTGTGTGACCATGATGCCCAGGCCAAATGCCCTCCAGCATCCCCCCAATCACACCCCAGCCCTTCAAAGCCCCCTCTGCAGAGAAAAAGGAGCAAGCCTAGCCTTCCACAAGCCTCCACCACTTCCTCATTCTACTACCTCCTTCCCTGGCATCTTGCCTATTTCAGGAATCTGAAAAGACCACCCAGGGAAGGAGTCTTGGGCTACACTTCTAGGAGGTCTGGGGGTGCATTGGGGAGGCAGACCTGCCTGTACAGAAGAGCACATGTTCCTGTTAAAAAGTCTTTGCAGAAATAAAGGTGCCATGTATTGTCCCCTGCGAGGAGCCACCAGCAGGACTTGGTGTGTTACAAAAGGGGCATTTGTAACAGCACAAAACACTTAGCACTTTACCAAGACATGCATGGGATATAAAAGGAGACGAAGGGCTCGGGGAATCTGCCAGGAAAGCAACGTGCCCTGAATGCAGGATGGCCCATCACTGGAGCCCAACACACAGTCTCCATCCTCTGAACGACGCCACCGCGACTCCAGCACGAACGGAACGTCTGCATGGATGCAGATGGAGAAGGCCAGGTCTGTCTCCCTTCTGGGTCTCCACTCAAGGACCTGCCTCTGTCTTCCTAGGCAGACAGGTGTGCATCCACCATTCACAGTACCCAGTGCAGGTGCACAAATAGAGACTCAGCTATTATTAGGCTAAATATTTAAAAGCTATACATTAGGGGTGCCTGAGTGGCTCAGTCAGGAAACTGTCTGGCTTCAGCTCAGGTCATGATGTCACAGTTTGTGAGTTTGAGCCCCACATTAAGCTCTGTGCTGACAGCTAGGAGCCTGGAGCCTGCTTCAAATTCTGTGTCTCCCTCTCTATCTCTGCCCCTCCCCTATTTGCACCCTGTCTTCCCCTCTCTCTCAAATTTAAACAAACTTTGGGGTGCCTAGGTGGCCTAGTTAGTTAAAGTGTCCCATTTCGGCTCAGGTCATGATCTCACTGTTCCTATTTGAGTCCCTCTTCGGGCTCTGTGCTGACAGCTCAGAGCCTGAAGCCTGCTTCAAATTCTGTGTCTCCCTCTCTCTGCCCCTCCCCCTCTCATACTCTTATCTCTCTTTCTCAAAAATAAACATTAAAAAAAGTTGTATATTAAAGTAATAAAACATTCAATAAATGTGTTTTATCCTCCTAAATGGACAAGTATAGCTTCATAGCAATCTGGAAGGCAAGGCTCAAATTTATCTTCCTTGGGTTTCCTTGGAAGAGTAGGGGGTCCTGAGGTGACCCCCCCAACATTCATGGTACCTAGGGCAGCCAGAGGCACGGTTATGGAAACTACGAGACTAGGTAATCCCCAGTTTTGTTTTCAGCTTTGAGAGCCTAGGAATCCCACATCCTCAGGGGAAATGCTTTGTGCCCTTGAACCCAAACCTTTCTCTCTAGAGCTTTACCCTTTTCACATTTTCACTCCTACTCTTCACAGAAGAAACAGATGTCCGTTCCCCACTGACCAGCCAAACTCCAGGAGAGATCTGAGTGCCAGCCTCTGTCCTGGAGGCTGAATAGAGCCATGAAAGCCTTCATGGACCCTGCTCCACAGAGGTCACAGGCTATCAGTGAAGACGGGACGGCCGAGCCCATGTCAGACTGCAGTGCATGGTGGGAAAAGCAGACACATCTGAGGAGGATATCTTGGTATGTCAGCCTGGAAAGCATCCAAGGAATGTTTTGAGAAAAGAATAATAGTGGCAGAACCATCCAATAAAACATTGCTGTGTGTGGGATTTGGGATGCATGGAACAGAAGAAAGCCCACCTACTCTCTTGGGTCAAAGCAGGGTGGAGTGGGGCATGGAGTCTCTGCCCTCCCTTCTCTCTCGCACAGACAGAGGACCCACCACCCATGGAATGCCAGGTGTCTGGGCAGCCCCATTTTCAATACTATTGCTCTGGCCCAAACTCTTCATTCATTTTATTTTCGAGAGAAAGACAGAGACAGAGCACAAGCCAGGGAAGGGCAGAGAGAGAGGGAGACACAGAATCAAAAGCAGGCTCCAGGCTCTGAGCTGTCAGCACAGAGCCTGATGCAGGGCTTGAACTCAGGAACTGCTAGATCATGACCTGAGCTGAAGTCAGATGTTTAACCAAGTGAGCCACCCAGGTGCCCCTCCAACCTCTTCATTTAGAGGCAGAGTGATTTGCTAGGTAGCTATCATCTGCTGTAGGCCTTCTGGCTTTTGGGAGACACAGCTGGGACCTTGTTACTCTTTGTACCCTGGGGTCTGGTACATGGTGGCTTCTCACAGAGTACATTGAAATGGAGCAAAGGACAGATGCCACCCCAGAATCAGAATGTGGTGGGACTTATATGAGATCATTCAGTTAGTGGGATGCTTGAAATCCCCTTAAGAAGAGCAAGGAAAAACAGGCATAAGAAATCTAGGAAAGACAGACACCAGAGAGAAAAAAGGATTAGTAGGAAGCTAAAAATACCTTGATATGAGCACCTTATACTATTATTATCAGTAAATAAATATCTATAAACTTTGAAAACTTCTCTATTTAGTATTTTTAACACTTCATTTCCCTATTTGCATTTCTCCATTAATCCTTTTACAGACTTTTTTTTTTTTTTTTAATTTCTAGGAGAGAGAGAGAGAGACAGCGTGAACAGGGGAGGGTCAGAGAGAGAGGGAGTCACAGACTGAAACAGCCTCCAGGCTCTGAGCTGGCAGTCAGCACAGAGCCCGACGTGGGGCTCGAACCCACGAACTGCGAGATCATGACCTAAGCGAAAGTCGGACGCTTAACCGACTAAGCCACCCAGGCGCCCCTCCTTTTACAGACTTCTAACCATAACAATTGCTAACATTTATTGAGCAACTGTTAGGCCATCTTTACTAACAGCATTGCTGTCATTTTCTTTTTCTTTTCTTTTCTTTTCTTTTTTAATGTTTATTCATTTGAGACCCAGAGAGACAGAACATGAGCAGGGGAGGAGCAGAGAGAGAGGGAGACACAGAATCCATAGCAGGCTCCAGGCTGTCAGCACAGAGCCCGACACAGGGCTCAAACTCACAGACCATGAGATCATAACCTGAGCTGAAGTCAGATGCTTAACCAACTGAGCCACCCAGGCACCCCTGTCATTTTCTTATCTGATGCTCAGAACAACCCTTTCTGCTAGGGCCATGATTCCCTTTACACAAATGAGAAAACTGGTAACTGAGAGAAATTAAGAGAGGTGTCCAAGATCACTGAGTCATGAAGTGATGAAATGCACACAGAAACCCACAATATGTATTTTCTGATTGCTGAACAGGAGTTTTGGGGATGGATTCAGTGTTTTTGGAGGACCAGTGCCTTCTCCCCTTGGCTTGTGGCCACAGAGCTGGGTAACACGTTTCTCTCACTGCAGCTTAGAAACCTGGAGGTTAGGGCTCCCTGTGCTCCAGGCCCTTCTTGGCACCAGGACACCTGTGTCTTCACTCTGGGCCCCAAAGGGTACCAGAGAGTGAGCAGAAAGGACTCTGAGCAGGCTCCGGCTAGGGACAGCTCGCCCAAATCCCCGACCCACCGCTGTTTTGGAGTGTACCACACCTCCGTCTGGAAAATCAGGCCTGCCTTCATGGGCTCTCCCATTGGCGTCATGCACGGCTAAATGGGGGCCATATTTCACCCTAGAAGTGGTTGCATTTCAGGAGCAGAGTGTGATTAAAAAAGACGGATGGCGGGTAATATCCGGAACCAACACCTGTACAGTGCACAGGGATCTATTTGGCAGAAAGGGGCTATGTAAGAGCAAGATCATTACCATTTGAACTAGAAAACAAAATGTGGTGGAGGTGGTGAATAATGGGAGGGGAGGGGCAGCCCCGAGATGCTGAAGGAAGGCGCTGCAGGAAAATGCGGCGAGGCAGCTGGTCTTTGGAACAACAGCACGGTGTTAACCCCCACCTCTGCCAATGACTGACTGAGAAGGCTCGGCAAGTCGTCCCCTCCCCTGAGCCTCAGTCTCCCCCTCAACTAGAAGCTCATAAGACCTTGGAGGTTTTATCTCACTGGGGAACCCAAGGCTGCAGGAGACACCATTTGGAGGCATGTTCAATGTCAAAACAAGATCAGACTCTGAGAACACCTGGAACAGGGTATTTAGCTAAGTGCTGATGGTATCAGCCCCCACCCCCATTCTGAGAGGCAGGGGCCTCTGGCTGTGGAGCCTCAAAACTGAAGCAGCCAGAGGTCCCGTCCTCTCAGAATGGGGGTAGGGGTTGATAATGGTAAGTGCAGAGGTCACGGCATAGATGGATCTTTGTCCCAGTGCTTCTACAGACCTTACAGGTTAATAACTTGGAGTCAACATTTTCAGAAATGGAAAAGAAAGATGAAAGGAGCTAGCACAAGACAAGAGCTGACTTTAGGGCTCAACAGATCAGGGTATCCACTCTGCCCTTTGTCGGCTCAGTAAACCCAGGCAAGCTGCAATTCTTCTCTAAGCCATTCTTTCTCCTCATCTGTAAAATGGGGATCTTTACATGGCTACTATGAGTATTTAAATAGAATAATGTTTTTTCAGTTCTTAGCACAGAGCCTGGTATACAACTGGCTTCATCGACAGAGGCTGTCGCCTACAAACCCCTCTTCCCCATCAAAAGAGTCACCACCACTATCACCACCGTCAGCCTGGACAGGAATGTCTTCTTTCCTTATTTTGGAGGTTTTGTCTCTCCGAAGGCTTTCACAGAGCAGAAGGAGAGCCCTGCTCTGTGTGGTTTCCAGAGGGAAGCTGGGGTCAACAAGTATAGCTATAGTGAGGAGGGAGGTAAAGGCAGTGGGGGAACTAGTATGCATTTGGCACATTCTTTCTGTTTGTCCAAAGCAGCGTTTGTGTATTGTTTTAGGGGCTGGGTATATAGAATTGAGTACAATATGTGTGATATTATGATAACATATACATTTTACATTAACAACATGTGTGTGCATGAAGTAGATTCAAGAGACCTGGGTGAAGTGAGGGTACGAGCTACTCAAACTTCTGTACTCCCTAAACAGGGAAGAGTGAAGGCAGAGGAGGGTGTCAGGATATGGCACAGGTAGGCTGGGGCCAGATCTGAAAGGGTCCAGTTAGTGGAGAAAATGCTAGATTCATTCTGAGGACACTGGAACCAAGGGTGATATGATCCGATCCTTATTTTATCTTGTATTTCTTAATGTTTATTTATTTTGAAAGAGAGAGAGAGAAAACAAGCAGGGGAGGGGCAGAGAGAGACTGAGAATCCCAAACAGACTTCATGCTGCCAGTGCAGAGGCTGAAACAGGGCTTGAACCCACAAACCATAAGATGATGACCTGAGCTGAAAGTAAGAATCGAACATTTAACCGAGAGAGCCACCAGCTCCTGATTCTTATTATAAATGATAATTCTAGCTGTGGTGTGCAGAACGTACTCAGTGGGGAAGAGGGAGGCCAGTCTTGAGGTTACTGCCATCTCCTGGGTGAGGGATGATCTGACTTGAACTACGAGGTCGACCAAAGGTGAGAAGTTTTGAATAACGGGTATATTTTCAGGATGGAGCACTCACGATTTGCCGGCAGAACAAATGTGGATTTGAGAGGCAGAACTAGTCAGGAGTAACTCCAAATGTTTCAGCCTGAGAAGCAGAACACTGTCAGTGTCTTTTCCAGGACGGGGCAGGCTGTAGAAGGAACAGGCTGAGGGAATAACGAGTTCGGCTTCAGACATGCAACGCAGGAGATGTCCATTAGCCATTCAAATAGAGGCATTTAGGAGGCTGGGGCTGGAGTGATTTGGCATTTAAAACCACCGGCTGCATGAAATCGCTGCGGGGGTGAGCAGTCTGAGGATGGGCCCTGGTGCCCTGTAACATTTAGAGGTCAGGAAGTGGGGAGGATCCAGCAGGGGAGAGAAAGTGAGTGCTGTCTGTGATGTAGAGAGAGAGTTATCTTAGGAAGCCAAACAGAGCAAATATTCTAGCCGGAAGAGTGCCAGCTACATTACATAGGATAGAGGGTCCAGCAAAGGGAGCCTGGGAATTGGTCACTGGAATTCGGTGAGCTGAAGGTGACTGGGGACACTGGCGATGAAGTTTCAGTGTGTCACTGGGACAGGGGGTGACAGTCTGGTGGAAGTGGATTCCAGAGAAAAGGAGAGTGAGAAACGGGAGGTGGGGGATACCGGTAATTCTCAGGAGGCTTGTGCTATAAAAGGTGGGCAGAGAATTGGGATGAGGCCAATTCATTCTGAGGGTCAAGGAAAGCATTGTTCTGTTTTGTAAGATGAGAGATCTCAAATCCTGGGTGTATGGGTGGGCATGACTTGGTAGAGGGAAGAAACTACATGAGCAAAGCCTCTAATGGGAAAAAGGGAATCTAGTGCCTGAGCTAATGCATTTGGAGAGTCCTCTTTAACAAAAAGAATTTGAAGTCATGAATTCAAAATTAGGGATGGAAATGAAGACTTAGTACAAGAGAAGACAGCATAACACATAAACGGATGTTTCTCTACACATGCACGGATGTTTCTTCTGAGGTTTCCTTGGGACAGGATTTCTCAGTCTCTGTAAGATTGACATTTGAGGCCAGATGGTTCTGTGTTGTAGGGGGCTGTCCTGTGCATTGTGGGATGTTTTGCAGGATCCGTGGCATTTTATGCACTAGATGCCAATAGTCCCTGTACTCCCAACTGTGACAAACAAAAATGTCTCCAGACATTGCCCACTACCAACCAGGCTTAGAAGCCTGGGCTTCCTTTGCTTTGGATACATCCAACTCTGCTCTGGTTGAGGGCTTGGATCAGAGCAGCCATCCTAAAAGAAGGCAATCAGACTATAACGTGCGGATGCCAGTAAGCTGAAAGACCTGAATCTCTCCATTGCTTATATTTTCTCAGCATGTGTAAAAAGCAAGGTCATCCACCAAGAAGGTGATAGCAGGAGACTGTGTTAGAGCTTTGCCGGGAAGGAAGGGGTGAAATTGTCATCCTGTAAAATAAGACAGGAGTAGACTGGGATTCCTACGAGCCTCACAACAGATAAGAAGTGGGATAGAGAAAGACTAGTCCCAGTAGCTGGAAGATGGCCTGGATGCCTCATAAAGCAGCACACGCCTCAGTGTCAACGCAATCTGCCCTGTAATAGGTACTCAAGCCAATGACGGAAGGGTCCTCCTGGTCCTTCTTGTTCTAAGAATCTGAGATTTTATGGCAAAGCAACCTGATGCCCTAGCAGAATGACCCCGCAGCACCTTCACTCACAAGAGAGTAATATCGGTCTCACAAAATAATGGTTGTGATGGCTGAGACCACTGGCCCTAGGTGGGGGCTTAGAGTCCATGCTTCACTTCATTTAATACAAGAGAAGAGAGTTGAAGAAAGTTTAAGCCACTTATCAACTATCACACAGCTGGAAGAAATGGTACGATCCAAATGGAACAACCATCTACAAAATGCCTGACCAGTATTCCTCATCACTGTCAAGGTCATGAAGGACAAATAAAGACCAAGAGACCATCTCAGACTGAGGAAACGTGCTAACTAAGTGTAGTATCCTATCCTGGAATGGATTCTAGAACAGAAAGAGGATATTCCTGGGAAAACTGATGAAATTCAAATGCATAGCCTGGAGTTTAGCTCACCGTAACATTCAGTTCATAGTAATATTGGTTTCTTGGTTGCAACGGACCTGCCATGGGGAGACGTGAGCATGAGAGAAACAGACGAGGTGCAAACAGTTACTCTCTCTGTGTTATCACTATAATTTTTCTGTAAATGTAAAATTAGTTCGAAACAGAAACTTCCCAGGAACAACAACAGTAGCAGTAGCAGCAACAAGAACCACAATGTGACGGACTCCCCGGTGTTCTAACTCTTATCCTGTGTTCAACGGGATGTGTCTAAGGCCTCTGCTTTCTGCTTTTACACCTACATGTGTCCTCCAGGCGAGAGGCAGCCTGGTACCATGGTAAGCGGTGGCTTTGAATCCAGGCAAACATTGCTTCAGCCGAGGCTCATCTGTTAAGTGTGCATCTGTAGAGAAATCACGTGCCGGCCCAAATCTTTGTTCCCTGCATCTATTAAATGTGACCGATAATATCTCCCTCTCAGGTTCGTGTGAAATTCCACCTGGAAACAGGGGAAAAGCACACCGCTAGGTCCCCAGTAGGTAAACACAGGGTCAGCCTTCTTTCTTCTTAAGAGCTTAGAACCTAAAGCAAACCAGGCCTCTTGCTTTCTGACAAGAACCTTTCATGTTTAATTTATAGCCTGGTTTAGGTAGTTGAATTTTAAATAATTCATAGCCTTGCTGTTAATATTTGTAGTTGTTGAATTCCTGTAATAAAACATTTAGGGATTTCTTCCCTCCCTGAAGTATATTTCGCCGGGAGAATGATTTGTTTTCTGAAATCTAGGACTTAGCTGCCCTCTCTTTATTCTCTTTCCTGCGTCTCATCTGTCCATCGCTGTGGCAGCGGTGAGCGATGCCGGCCGGGGGTGTGCCCTGAAGGTATGGCTGAGTGAAGGGGATGCCACCTCACCTGTGGCTGAGGCTTGCAGGGTGGGTTCACTTTTTAGGGTCTGCATGTCATCCACTTCCTTACTGGAGCTGGGTTTAAATTCACGTCTCCCATTTCCTCGCTGTGTGTGCTCATACAGGTAACCTAACCTTCCTGAGCCTCTGTTTGCATGTGTGCAAAAATGGCAGGAACACGCTCCGCTTACATTACGAGCTTCTGGATCCTTACATTCTGCCAACATCCCTGGAAGCCATTCCATCTAATCTCTCTGTCTCAACCCCTACCTTGCGCATCTGATAAGACAAACAGACTCCCCATTCGCTGTTTCCTTCTTATCTTGGCACAGACCATTTTCCCAAGAACCCCCCGGCTCTTCCTTGGACGATACCTTGCTGGCTTGGTCATGTCTCAGTAGCCCTGGGATTGGGGGAAGAGGGAGGAGGATTCGGGCACGCTGTGGCGTTTTCCCGAAGGAGGCTCTGGCTCCCTCTCGAAGACGCAGGAGAGCCTGAAACACGAGGCCACCTTCACAGGTGCTAACTGTATTGTTCAAAGAATATACTCCCTTTTATAGCACTTATATTTCATTCTCTACTGCCAGAATGGAGACACATGCTGGGTTTCTGCATTCGTAATTGGGGAAGAACAGATGGGAGAGACACAGTTGGAAGTAATACTGTCATTAAAATAATCTATACTGCTCGTAACTCTCGGGCGCGTGAGAGAAGGTGAGTGGGGCCACGTGGACCAGGTTTCTTCGTATCCATTCCTCATGGAAATTACGGGGCGCTGGAGCCTTAGTGAGGTCTGAAAAGTCATTCCCTCGCAGTACACCTCGGTGCGTATACCTCTCGCTCTAAAGGCAACATCGGGGAGAGATTGGTGGAAATGTTCCCTCAGGTAAAGGGTGGGGTGGGCATTCTGGAGAGAGAGAACAGCAGGAGCCAAAGGTGCAGAGGCTGGAAAATACAGAGTGTTTTCAATGAATAGGAAGTAAAACACCAGGGGTGCAGAGGTCTTTTGAAGGAAGGAGTGGGGGACATGGCTGGGAAAAGAACGTGGGCCATGGGGATGAGGTTCTGGAATGCCATGGAAGCCACTGAACAAGAATTGCCGTGGTGTGTCAGAAAGCGCACTGGACTGTGAGTCAGGTTCAGTCCAGGCTGGCACTCACCAGCTACGTGAACACAGGAAAGACACTTCTCCTTCTGGGGCCTTGGATCTTCATCCGTAAAATGGAAATAAAATACACGATTCAAGTAAATCTTCTGTAGCTTAAAGGACAGTAGTTGTGGACTTCAGCAGAACACATCTGATCCCTGAAGACTTTTTCTCTCCTGGCCACGCAGGTCAAGTTTAAACTAAGCTTATCCCGGTCCCTGCTGTTTTATTAGTAATAATAAGAATACAAAGAATCATTTATAAAATAATAACAATGGGGGTGCCTGGGTGGCTCAGTTGGTTAAGTGTCCGACTTTGGCTCAGGTCATGATCTCACAGTTTGTGGGTTCGAGCCCCGAGTGGGGCTCTGTGCTGACAGCTCAGAGCCTGGAGCCTGTCTTCAGATTCTGTGTCTCGTTCTCTCTCTGACCTTCCCCTGCTCATGCTCTCTCTCTCTCTCTCTCTCTCTCAGAAATAAATAAACATTAAAAAAATAGTACCGGTGCCCTTGACTAGGGGGCCTACGTTACTCCAGATACTCTGAAGCGCTTTACTGACATACCCAGACCTAGACCACCATCATCCAAGGCCCATCATGTGGCACTTGTCAACCCTTCACATTGGAGGCTCAGGCAGGTAAGAGAATGTGACATGCCATCTGGTGACAGGGCAAGGCGTCACACCCACCTTCCACTCGTGACCTCTTCTTGCTACGTCTCCTTGTCCAGCAATAATGACACCTCCTAAGACCAAGTGCACCGTGGAGATGTTTAATGTCCACTGGCTACCCTTCGAGGTAGGTCCTGGGATCCCCATTTTATAGATGATATAAACTAAGGTTCTTCGAGGAGAAATCACCAGTCCAAAGTCATAAAACCCACATGGGGCATAGCTGGGCTTTGGCCTCAGATCTGCCTGGGGTCAGAGCTCCAGACGCTGCCTTAGGAGATTTCTGTGTTTACAGTCGTAGAGGTTGAGGAGAGCTCCACAGTCCCTTTCCCCAAAATCTTCACAAACTTCCCACAAGGATGCCCCATTTTGCAAAACTCCCATAATGCCCTTTCCGGTGCTGGGGAGAATTCTCGGCACAGACGCATCAAGGCCATTGCTACAAGGTGAAAACTCGAGCTGATATCTCAGCATTCATGTAGCAGCAGCCTTACACTTGTAGGAGGTCAAGGAGTTCCGTGGCTGCCACCAGCCTTCTCCTTGGGGAAAAGGTTTCAGACCAGCAGACTAGCACGTCAACATAGGTTCTAGAAGTTGACTTTCCACCATTGACTCTTTGGAGGGCCAGCTTATCTCTCTATGTTGGGGTTTCTTCCTGCTGCCTCCCCACCGCCAATGGCCAGCCACCAATGCAGAGTACTGATGACACCATGTTGGGGCTTGATTTCCCTCCAGCTCTCTCCCCTAAGTCTCTCCCGCATGCAGATGTCTTGTTTGCAAAACCTGACTAAAATACCCTGAGAATCAAATGCTAGCCAATCCCAAGGCCAAGGCCTCCCCTGCTCTTTTCTTATTTGCATTCTGCCTTCCGATGTCAACCGTGCACCTTCTTCTCATCTCCCTCTATGTTTTCTTTCCCTTCCACCACTTCCCTTCCTAGGTTTCCTCTGGCACATCCATTAGTGTACTCCAAGGCAGCTATCAGAAATGATGTTTACAGGGGCACCTGGGTGGCTCAACTGGTTGAGCGTCTGACTTCGGCTCAGGTCATGATCTCACGGTTTGTGGGTTTGAGCCCCACATTGGGCTCTGTGTTGACCGCTCAGAGCCTAGAGCCTGCTTCAGATTCTCTATCTCCCCCTCTCTATGACCTTCCCCTGCTCACAATGTCTCTTTCTCTTTCTCTCTCTCTCTCTCAGAAATAAATTTTAAAAACATTAAAAAAAAGAAATGATATTTATAAAGAGTGTGTAATAACATGGAACATGCTTAAGGTTCAGTGGGGAGCAAAATCATATGGATAGATGATTACAGTCTTATAAAAATAAAAACACTATGTTTGGTTAAAAACACAAAAAAACAAAGCAAAACCAATTCATTGGTTGAATGCATCAATCAATATTTATGTTTGTGTGGACTCTTAAATATATATTTATTAAAACTTTCTATTTTGCTTTTTTAATGACTGGGGATTTCTTTCCTAGACAGGGAAATGAATAAATAACACAAATTTAAAACTATTATTTATTTACTGTGTCATTTTGGGCACATTTGTTAATTTTCCTGAGCCCTGGTTTTCTTCTCTAAAAGAGGGCCAGGTGCTGTGCTTCCCACCTAGGCTGTTTTGAGATTGTGTTCATCAAGCGCTCAGCATGAAAGCTAAACCCACAGCAGTGACTGTCACTGTCCTTGGTCATCAGTGATCAGTTCCCAGCTTACCTGTTCAGTGCAGGTACAGATCAAAGAACAGGGCACATTTAATGTGGGAGGGATGGAAGCTACAGACAGGAAATCATTGCTTAGAAATCCTGAACTCTGAATTAATTCTGCTCCAAACTGGCTGTGTGACCTTGGTAATAAGTCTCTGTGTCCAGGCTTTGGTTTTCCCAAATGTTGAAGAGGAACACAGCCTCCAAGGTCAACAGAGCTTCCTGCCACATGCCTAAAAGATAATATCTCAACTCCCCTGGAATTCCCAGTGTAAATGCTTTCACAGTCTTAAAAATTCTCTCAGCCTAATATCATAACCTCTTTCAAATGTCCCTCGCTCTCTGCTGAGTGTTGACCTAAGAATAAAGGTTCAGCCCTGTTAAGGTCTCTTGTACTTGCTTCGAACGAGCTATTAGACCCCTCCACTTCTCTGACCACAGAACTATCCTGGAATTTCTTAGATTGTGTCAACTGTTAGAAGAAAAATACCAAGTATCATTTTGATATGTTAGGATTTAGGGTGTGGTGGGCCCCTCATCTGTGCTTGGCAAGAACACCTGTGTGTGCTCTTGTAATCCAGTTCTTAACATCGAGAGTCTTGTTTCACATCGCCTCCCCTTCCCATTCAGTGAGGCTGCAGGTGGGATTGGATGGTCTCTGAAGAGACTGTGACCCCCTCCCCCAAGTCTCCTCCTCCTCCTGGGACTGCAGCAGTTTCTGTGGGTGAAGGAAGGTTGGTTGGTTGGTTTTTCCTGAACACATAGCTCTGTCTCAGAAGCCGCCCCTCTCTCTGTCCCCTCAGTTGATTTGCGGGCTCAGAGAAGCCAGGCCAGCCGGCTCCACTTTATGTGGAAAGTCTAAGTAATTTTAATGGCATAAAATCCAGAGAAAAGTTCTCCAGCTCCTGTAAGAGGCAACATTAACAGGGCATAATTTAAAGGGAAGAACATGAACATGGCAGATTGAAAGACAGAAAGAGAGGAATGGGAGCAACCAACTTTCAGTATTTCTGAAAAAGTCCTGAGTCAGTAGCCCACTTGTCTCTTGAAAGCCCAACTCCTCCTGAGGATGGCGACTTGGTTCAATAGCTTTACTATCTTCTAGGCACTATGTTGAGCTCTTGACTGTACATTGCCTCATTCCCCCCTCAACTAAATGTCGGCTCTCTGTTTCAGATTCTGTGTCTCCCTCTCTGACTCTCTCCTGCTCACATTCTCTCTCTCTCAGAAATAAATAAAACATTAAAAAAATTAAAAAATAAAATAAAATAGAAAAATAAATGTCAGCTCTAAGCGAATGAGGGGAGGGGGGTTTATGTGGTTTTTCACTGTTCTATCCCCATTGTCTAGAACAATGCCAAGACCCCTTGTATGTGCTCATTAAATCTTTGTTGCTATAATGAACAGCCGCTCTCTGAGGTCACCAGGATTACGACCTCCATTTCACAGAAGAATAAACTACAGTTCTTGATGGTTGTTACTAGCCCTGGGTCACACAGCTGGTTAGGGAGTAGATCCAGACTTTAGGCCTGTCTGACCCTTAAAGCCTGCCTGATCTCAGACCCCATGCCCATGGGAGATGCCCACCCCTCTCCACTTCCCTATTCAAGACTCCAGAACCACCTCCTTCTGGAAGTCTTTCTCAATTACTTTTTTGATCACCTTCAGCAACGGCATAACCCATAGCCTCCCTGTTCTTTATCAAGTCCAAATCCACCTTCCCCCAAAGGCCCCTTATTATCTACCCTGAGCTGTGCCTGACTGAGTACCTGAATTATACCTTGAATTGTTAACGTTTACTAAGTGCATGCCTCTAACAAATTATAGTGTTTCAAGGAAGTCTCTGTTTCTGATTCATTTTGTAATTTGCCGGAATGCCTGACTCATAATGGGTTTTTAATCAGTATATGTCTAATATGTCGGTTAAGCCTCGAACTCTAGATTTTGGCTCAGGTCATGATCTCATGGTTTATGGGATCCAGTCCTCACTGGGCTCCTTGTTGACCATGTGGGGCCAGTTTGGGATTCTCTTTCCTCTCTCTCTGCTCTTCCCCTGGCTCACACACATGTGAGCATGCTCACTCTCTCTCTCTCTCTGAATAAATAAATAAAAGTTAAAAAATAATAAGGTAACTTTCCTTTAACAATATAATTCCACTTGAAGAAACTTAAAAATACTCAAATGGCACAGAAATACATGCATGGAGCTGAATATTGTAGCATCCTTTATAGCAGTTAAAATAATACAATAACTTAAAGGCCCACGGTTGCTCGGGCTTAGACTTGTGTTATGGAACATTAATCAGCTGTGAAAAAGAATATTGTAGATTTGTGTGAACTGACATGGGGCCATCTTTAAAATTCTGTAGTAAGCAGAAAAAGCAAATTTCAGAAAAAGTATACAGTGAGATCCCATTTGACTTAAAATTTACCTATGTAAATGCACGTCAAGAGTTCTGGAAGTATGCATGTCAAATTGCCAAGCAGTGGGCACTTTTTTTTTGGGGGGGGGGTTAATTTAAGTTTCGAGAATGAAGAAGATTTCTACCTCTCTACTCAGAAAATACTTCTCCAGAAAATAATGTGGGTGATTTAAAAGAAATGATGCGCAGGCCATGAAGACTGAAAGGATGCTACAGGGACAGAGGTGGCCCAGAAAGGGGCTTCTGGTCCTTGAGTATTTCTGGTCCTGCCCCAGATTGGTGAGGTTTTTTGTACGGATTCCTCACTGACACATCCTAACAAAGCCTGGCAAGTAAACATTAGCAATGCCACTTTGTAGATAAGGACACTGAAGCCCACATTCTAAATGTCAGGCTGCCTTCTTCAGGAGCACAACACTAAGCCCCGCTGGGGGTTCGGCAGCTGGGAAGCTCTCCCCGCCGCTCATCTCTCGCCACTGCTTCTCACACTGAAGGTTTTCACCTCCACCTGCCATGTGTTCTTTGGAAAACAGGGGCTTTGCATTTTCTTTATCCCGGGATCTGGGGTGACCACTCTTCCCCAATGCTGTATTCACTCCTCAGTTGTCTAAATCAGCATGTACAAGGCTTCTCTTGACTCCTTAGTCATGAGAGGGAGTTTTCCTGGCAATCTCACGTCCTGGTTTTGGAAGAATGGTGCGATCTGCATTTCCCCTCCCTTCCTGTCCCTTCCCCTTCACTCTCCTCCCCTTCTCTTTTCTTTTCTTCTTTGCCATCTGCATGGTTTGAGAAGATGCGAGGAGCAGGAGGAATGGTAGGAAGCTGTCCTGTGATGGGACCCAGTGTTCCCAATCAGGTTGGGCAGGGCCATTGCTGACTTTCACTGACTGCTTCAGACACCTGGCTGGACTGCACGGAGCAAGGGGCCATCTCCAAAGGGGCCAGAGGGTGGTAATCAAGGATTCAAATTGGAATCCTTATGTTTCAGACTCTCAGCAGAGGTGATTTAATTCAACTTCTGACCCATGGGAGGGAGCTCTCTGGAGCATCCCCACAGAGCAGCCACCGGCCACTATTCCAGTGCCGGGGAGCTCACCACCTCACAAAGGAGCACATGCCGCTGTCAAGTAGTCCTCAGTAAGAGCACACATTTTCTGCTGCTGCCCAGACCTGCCTCCCTGAAAGTCAACCCATGGGATAAGGAACAGGATTCTTCAGCAAAAGGCCCGGTAGCTTTGCCCTTGACTCCTGTAAGAGTTGGGATGAGTTGCCCAAGGTACTCAGAATCCTTAGTATCTAATCCCTCATTTCACAAATGGAAAAGATGAGGTCTAGTGAGTGGATGTCTTATTAAATTCCAAGTGTCTTAATCTTCAGAGCAAAGAAGATACCCATGGTTATTTTCTCTCTCTCTCTATATATATATATAAAGAAAAAGATGAGGAACCATCCCATTAACCATTAGCCCCATTTACAGAAATACCGGACACTTCTTTTGGAGTAGACTTTGCTGACAGGTACAGCCCCTGCTGAAATGCCACCACTGCCACCATCATCATCATCACCACGGAATCGTGATTATGCAGACGTGTCTAAGATGTGCCAGGCATGCTGCTAAGCGTTCCACATTCATAGCTACTTTGTAAGAATCTTCTGGGAGGGGTGAGGAACCTCCCAGTGAGAGGAAGAATGCCCACCTAACGTGACAGTTATCTTTCCAAGGGCTTTTTAATGAAGCAGAAGATGAACCTCTTCCTGCCAGATCTCATCAACGGGGGCTTGCAGTCACAGAGCAATAGAAAAGTCAGGCTGCTTTTCCTATGCCTGAAAGGAAATGCAGATGGACTTGTGTGCACGCAAACCCACACGTGCTCACACAGGCTCCAGGATTCGCAGATAAAGGGAGCTCGGGCTGGCTCCAGGAGCTGCCTTCTCATTTGGAATCATCTACAGTCTCTGAGCACTGCTTTCAGTTTCTCCAATCAACCCAAACCTGGCTCTGCTTCTGCTGCCTTTTTTTTTTTTTTTTTTTTGGTACCTACTATCTGCCATGATTAACGATTGAGGAAGACCATGCTTCCTGATATCTAGCTTGGATTATGAGTACCTCTCCTTCCCTGAATTCCCTTCTGTTCTCCCACTTTAGCCTGGAAATAAGGTCCCTTATGATTAAGTCCCATTCCTTCTTCCAAAACTTACTTCCTCCATTCTTTGTCATGTTCCATCCAAAGTGGTCTTCTGACCTTTACATCCTGGCTGAAATGCCATCCCCTTGTCCATCACCAAGGCTCACCTTCAATACCACAAGGTCCATGAAACTGGCAAGGATATTCTTAGGGCTCCTGCTCTAAATGATCTCTCTCTCATCAGGGATCTTAGGATTGTTTTCAAGAATTGCTTTAAAACACACATTGATCCCAACAACAGATTCAGGTGCCTGAGTCTTCATCCCCCACCCCCCACTCTGCAATGCAAGAGATTTCTTTTTGGTGCAGGTTTCTCTGTGCCACATCCTATAGCCTTGGCTGCTTCGTGTGCTCCCACAAGGCCCTCTGCCCCTTCCATCTTCTTTTGTTCCCTGCCTTAGTATTATCAGGTCCCATTTCAACCTTTGCCATCATAAAACAAGTGTAGGTAATCTGACATTGCTATTGTTTTTCACTGGTGTTGTAAGAAATGTTTCACCAACTCTCTTAATAATACACCCAGTCATACTGATAATAATAAGCTGAATAAGGCATTTGATTAATGGCCTACAGGTATTATCCTAAGGGCTTTATGTGCATTGACTGACTTAAATATTTCAGAGAACCAATGAGCTGCATATTTCTTTTTGTATTCCCATTTTATGGATGAGGAAACCGAGGCTTGGAGAAGTTAGCTCACCCATGCAAAGTCACCCAAAGTAACAGAGCTAGGATTTGAACCCAGATGTGGCTCACTCCTAAATCTGATATCTCAATCAAAGAATAGTCCTGTGATATCTAGGTAGTTACATGCACTTTCCTGGGGGATGGAGAGAGCCAAAGGGTCATTATTTAGAAATAAAAGCAAACACAGAATTTGAGAGAAGAGAACAGAGAGAAAAGACAAGGCAATCTGAGCAGGGAGATCAAAACCAATGAATTGTGGTTTACAAGGTTTGGGTATACTAATTAATTGGAATAGAGCAAAGAGGTCAGCCTGAAGTCTACCCTTGAGCAGGCTGAACAGGGATACCGCAGAAGCTCATTTTCAATGTGGAGAGTTCCAAAAACCTTGAACATGTACTGAGCAGCATGGAGGCAGGGGGTGTGGTGCCTGCCTCCTTCCATCTGAACCTCTGCTTTCCTTGAGCGAGGTTGCCACAGCCTCCCTCATCAGGACCACTCCCTGGGGTGCACACTCCAAGGATGAGTTGCTACTCTTCAAGGAGGTATTTCAGGTGTAGACCCTTCTATGTGTCCCTGTCATGTGGTCATACAGCAAACACGTAGAGCTGCCTTAAGCTTTCACAATCATGGGGCTTCTTCTTGTTTTTATATTCATTGTTACTAACAGGAAGCTAATGGGTTTTGTTTTTCTGGCTTCCTCTGGTGTTCACATTCCTTCTTCAGCCAGCTCCAGGAACTCACTTGTGTAACAACATACTCATGGGTATTCATAAAGCACAGTGCTTTGGATTGATTGGCTCTGTCTATTAGAATTGTCTTGGCCACAGTGAATATATAGTTACAACAGAAGTCTGTACCAGATAATCCTCCCTTTGACACCTGCGGGCTCCCCAGAACGGTGCCTGGGTTCTAACCCCTCCTCTACCCAGGTGCTATCTCCTCTCTGACCGTAAACATCTCAGGGTGGGGGGCTTGTTTCGCACGTAGCCCCAATTCCAGAACGATGTCCACAGCAGATGCCGGGAGAGTGTTCTTGGAATAAGTGAGGGGGTGATGGAAAGCATCTCTGTACGGCCCTACTGCTACATAAAACTGGCTGTCACAGCCGACAGACCCCTACGGTGTGTCTTCCTTCCCCGCACACCTCTACCAATCTAGCTTTGGACACACCCCTCTCCACATACCCTTTCATGCTTGTGCAACAATCCACCGAATCACCTTCCTGCTTCCTATGACACTCCACAGCTCCCTTAGTTTCCCTCCTCACTGCATCTTGGTCTCCCCACTGCATCTCCCTTCCAGGTCATGCTGAAACAGCTACCATTCACGGAGCACCTGCATTGTGGCAGGTGCTTTGTATGCAGAGTCCCCATGGATCTTCACAACAGCCCACTAAATAGGTCTCTCACTCCCTATGTTACAGATGAGAACATGAGGGTCAGGGAGGGGGACTTTCCACACCCATGAACAACAGCCAAAATGCCAGCACCACGGTGGATGCCACCGAAGCTCAGCGGTATAGCCACACACTGTACTGTACCTTCGTACAGAAACATGGATTCACTTTTCCCAAGAGTCAAGGAAAACTTCACATAGCAATCTGAATAGTAACAGGGAATCACACACCCCTGAACTCATATCTGCTCCCAGCATCTTCATCTGCCTCTTCCAACCTTCAACACTTCCCCAGCTTCTGCAGCAGGTACTCCAGCCTCCTGCACGCAACGTCAAAAGCCGGGCGCCACAGCGGGGGCATGCCAGGTGTGACACAAATCATACCCCAGAGAATGCGGAGATGAGGAATCAAGAAAGGAAAAAGAAAAACACATTCAAAGAGCTGTTAGAATCATCTTACTGAAAGAGACTGTGGAAATGTCAAGGAGGGTGTTGGAAAAGGTAAAGAAACCAACATTGACTGTCAGCCTGACAGTCATCAGATGCATTAATAAAAGAGTAGTTGCTTGGAATTGCATTGAAGGTGAAGATTGCTTTGGGTAGTAATCACATTTTAACAATATTTATTCTTCTGATCCATGAGCATGGGATGTTTTTCCATTTCTTTGTGTCTTCTTCAATTTCCTTCATAAGCTTTCTATAGTTTTTATCATACAGATCTCCTATATCTTTGGTTAGGTTTATTCCTACGTATTTTATGGTTTTCTGTGCAATTGTGAATAGGATCAGTTTCTTGATTTCTCTCTCTATTGCTTCATTATTGGTGTATTAAAATACAACTGATTTCTGTATATTGATTTTGTACCCTGCAACTTTGCTGAATTCATGGATCAGTCCTAGTAGGCTTCGGGTGGAGTCTGTCGGGTTTTCTCTGTAGAGCGTCATGTCATCTGTGAAAAGTGAAAGTATGACTTCTTCTCTGAGAATTCTGATGCCTTTTATTTCCTTTTGTTGTCTGACAGCTGATGCTAGGACTTCCAGCACTATGTTAAACAACAGTGGTGAGAGTGGACATCCCTGTCATGTTCCTGATTTCAGTGGGAAGAATCTCAGTTTTTCCCATGGAGGATGATGCCAGCTGAGGGCTTCTCATAAATGGCTTTTATGATATTTAAGTAAATTCCTTCTATCCCGAATTTCTTGAGGGTTTTTATTAAGAAGGGATGCTGTATTTTGTCAAATGCTTTTTCTGCATCTATGGACAGGATCATATGGTTTTTATCTTTTCTTCTGTTAATGTGATGCATCATATTGATTGATTTGTGAATACTGAACCAGCCCTGTAACCTAGGAATGAATCCCATTTGATCATGGATAATTCTTTTAATGTGCTGTTGAATTCGTTTTGTAAGTATCTTGTTGAGGATTTTTGCATCCATATTCATTAACGATATTGGCCTATAGTTCTCTTTTTTTGCTGGGTCTCTGTCTGGCCTGGGAATCAAAGTGATGCTGGCCTTATAGAATGAGTCCGGAAGTTTTCCTTCGATTTCTATTTTTTGGAATAGCTTGAGAAGAATGGGTATTAACTCTGTTTTAAATGTCTAGTAGAATTCCCCAGAGAAGCCATCTGGCCCAAGGCTCTTATTTGTTGGAGATTTTTGATAACTGATTCAATTTCTTCACTAGTTATGGGTCTATTCAGATTTTTCTATCTCTTCTCGTGTGAATTTTGGTAGTGAGTTTGTGTTTGGAATTTGTCCATTTCTTCTAAGTTGTCTAGTTTGTTGGCATACAATTTTTCATAGTATTCCCTGATAATTGCTTGTATTTCTGAGGGACTGGTTGTAATAAGTCCATTTTCTTCTCAAAGCTAGAACAAGCTCTCCTAAAATTTGTACAGAACCACAAAAGACCCTGAATAGCCAAAATAATATTGAAAAAGAAAACCAAAACAGGAAGCATCACAATCCCAGACTTCAGACTCTACTACAAAGCTGTAATCATCAAGACAGTATGGTGTTGGCACAAAAACAGACACATAGACCAATGGAATAGAATAGAAAACTCAGAACTGGACCCACAAATGTATGGCCAACTAATCTTTGACAAAGTGGGAAAGAATATCCAATGGAAAAAAGACAGCCTCTTCAACAGATGGTTCTGGGAGAATTGGACAGCAACATGCAAAAGAATGAAACTAGATCATTTTCTCACACCATACACAAAAATAAACTCAAAATAGATAAAGGACCTGAATGTGAGACAGGAAACCATCAAAACCCTAGAATAGAAAGCAGGAAACAATCTCCTTGACCTCAACCACAGCAATTTGTTACTTGACACATCCCCAAAACAAGGGAATCAAGAGCAAAAATAAGTTATTGGGACCTAATCAAGATACAAAGCTTCTTCACGGCAAAGAAAACAATCAATAAAACTAATAGGCAACTGATGGAATGGGAAAAGATAGTCGCAAACAACATATCAGATAAAGGGCTAGTCTCCAAAATCTATAAGGAACTCACCAAACTCCACACCCAAAAAACAAATAATCCAGTGAAGAATTGGGCAGAACACATGAACAGACACTTCTCCAAAGAGGACATCTAGATGGCCAGCAGACACATGCAACGATGCTCAGTGTCACTCATCATCAGGGAAATACAAATCAAAGCCACACTGAGATACCACATCATGCTGGTCAGAGTGACTAAAATGAGCAAATCAGAGGACTCTAGATGCTGTCAAGGATGTGGAGAAATGGACACCCTCCTACACTGTTGGTGGGAATGTAAACTGGTTCAGCCCCTTTGAAAAGCAGTATGGAGGTTCCTCAAAAAGTTAAAAAATAGAACTCCCTTATGACCCAGCAATAGCACTGCTAGGAATTTACCCGAGGGCTACAGGAGTGCTGTTGCATAGGGGCATATGTACCCCAATGTTCAGAGCAGCACTCTCAACAATAGCCAAAACATGGAAGAAGCCTAAGTGTCCATCAACTGACGAATGGATCAAGAAGATGTGATTTATCTATATTATGAAATACTACATGGCAATGAGAAAGTTATGCCGAGTGGAATAAGTCAGGCAGAGAAAGACAACTAGTATATGTTTGCATGTATAGGTGGATTAGGAAGAACTTAACAGAGGACCATGGGGGAGAAGAAAGGGAAAAATAGTTGGGGAGAGGGAGGGAGGCAAACCATGAGAGGCTCTTGAATGCCGAGAACAAACTGAGGGCTGATGGGAGTCGGGGAGAGGGCAAGAGGGGTGATGGGCATGGAGGAGGGCATTTGTTGGGATGAACACTGGGTGTTATATGGAAACCAACTTGACAATGAACTATTTTAAATGAATGAGTGAGTGAATGAATGAATGAATGAACAAACAAATGAATGAATGAATGTACACATGTATAAAAAAGAGTAGAGAGAGAGAGAATCCCAAGCAGGCTCTGTACCATCAGCATGGAACCTGATGTGGGGCACAAATTCACAAACTGGGAGATCATGATCTGGGCCAAAACCAAGAGTCAGGTGCTTACCTGACTGAGCCCAGGTGCACCAATTGCCAGTTCTTTGTTTTTTCCCCCTTAGTTTTATTTATTTTGGGGGGGAGAGTGGGGGAGGGAGAAAAAGAGGTCGGGGGTGGGGGGAAGAGGAAGTGACAGAGAGACAGAGAAAGAGAGAGAATCCCAAGCGGGCTCTGCACCATCAGCATGGAACCCAAAGCGGGGCTTGAACTCACAACCATGAGATCATGACCTGAGCCAAAACCAAGAGTCTGGTGCTTAACTGACTGAGTCACCTAGACACCCCTACAGTAACCATTTTAAAGCACCTATTATATCCTATAGACTTCTCATACCTTCTTTATCATCCTCACAAGAAGCAAGGAGTCAGAGTTCTTATCTATTTTGTAAATGAAGAAACTGGGGCACAGAGGTGTGGAATAAATTACCTATGGGCACACAGCCACATCAAGTATCAGAACTAAAATTTGAATCCAAGTCTGTCTGGGTCCAAAGGCTGTACTCTTACTGCTACACATGCTGCCTGCATTTCTGTCATTTCAGAGCTTCCTTCATTGCCCAGTTGGATCTGCCTTGTCATTGCATCTACAGGTAAGTGGACATGCAGAGCCTCAGCACTGGGAAGGACCTGGAAAC
Source organism: Proteles cristata cristata (assembly GCA_017311185.1). NCBI lineage: Eukaryota > Metazoa > Chordata > Mammalia > Carnivora > Hyaenidae > Proteles > Proteles cristata. Next base: position 75,911 of record JAESUZ010005596.1, on the reverse strand, counting down.
CACTTGGAAACCAGGATCCTTGGTAGGGGAAAAGAAGGCTTTATGTAGATTGAATCTGAGCTTGGCTGGAAGGGCCAGTAGGGTTTAATGCATGGACACTGGGAAGGCATTCTCAAGAGAAAGGTCTGACAAGCCCGGGCTCAGATATGTGCAAATGGCATATACACCAGAGAAAAGAAAAAGCTGCTGGCCAGTGTGGCTGCAGGGTTAAGCTGCCGGAAGGAGACATGACCATAATCCTGTTAGGCTGAGTTAGAATTCCTGACTTTAGCAGACTGTTTGCTTTGAATCAAGGGTGTGGACCCTGCAGAGCTGACTCTGCAGGAAGTAAACCCCAAGGAGAGGCACTGAGACTATTTTGGGGGGACCCTGAGGAGGCAAGTCTAGGGGCGCCTGGGTGGCTCAGTTGTTAATCGTCCGACTTCGGTTCAGGTCATGATCTCATGGTTCGTGGGTTTGAGCCCCACGTTGGGCTCTGTGCTGACAGCTAGCTCAGAGCCTGGAGCCTGTTACAGACTTTGTATCTCCCTCTCTCTCTGACCCTCCCCTGCTCATGTTGTCTTTTTCTTTCTCTCTCAGAAATAAATAAAACATTAAAAATTTTTCTAAAAAAGAAGACAAGTCTATTCACACCAACCACTAGACTTCATTGATCCTCAGACATTGCCTCTGTGCATAGTCTTGGGATGCTCTGTAAGGACCTCTCCCGAACTCCTGGAAATAAAGTCCACGGTGCCTTCCGGAGAGAAATGGCACTTGTTCCCCACTGTCTAATCTGAACAGCCCTTTGCTGACTAATTGAATTACTCTGGCCCACAAACTGATAGACAGCTGCTAAAAATGGTTATTGCATTATTAATTCGCTCCAGCAATTTCACATTAAACCTATACTGTTAATAATTTTTCCCCTTCTATTTCTTCCCTCTTAATTAGACTATTTAAAACTTAGAAGGAATAGTCTTCCCATGCTAAATGGAGGCATCGGGCAAATTACATTTTTGATTGAATACTTCTCTGATAGGCCAGCAAATGAGACTGTTGAGTTGTTAATTATTGTCAGAGTTCCACATGACGCCTGCTAATGAGGCAGTCAATCTTAGCTGTCAGTCCCTGAATATTAATGGAAGCCAATGGGATGTACTGGGAATGATGCTTGCTGGAGGTCCGGGTGTCCAGTTCACTGACTATACATGCAAGGTTGGTGATTTCCTGTTGGTAGAGCTAATGGGAATTTGTGATGAGTGCAGAAAGAGTTAGGCGGTGAACACAGAGGTGAGGACAGCCCTGAACAGCTTCATGGCACCAAGTAGGTATGGGATGGCCTGCCTGGTTGACTTTCAGCACTTATTGCTGCTAGCTGGCTCTGGAGAGCCTACGAACAAGGCTGTATGGTGTTCTGGAGAGCTTCCAGACATGAGGAATGGGCTGTTAGGCAGCTGGGAGGAGGTATACAACTTAAGACTGCTGATCGGGGTTCAGAATGACCCAGCGTCAGGCTCCCATGCCGACTGATGTCTTGGGATTTAGTTCTGACATTAGCACCATAATGCGGTGGGTCAAGAGAGGGGTCAGGACTCAAGCAGCAAGATCCAGAGTGGCAAAGAGGAGATGTCATCCAAAACTAGGCATCACAGAACCCTTTCGTTAGTTGGGACAAAGCAAAAAACTCAGTAGAAGGGCAGAGAAGGGAGAAATTGGATTTGATTCAATAAATATTTACTGAACACTTTGTATGCATGATAAAGACTTAAGCTCCTTGTGCAAACTCCCAGGACAGACATTTTTGGAGAAACATCCTTGACTTTTACTTCTGTTTCACAACTGCCCAATCCTCCCTCCCCTCCACTAGACTGTTCCCTAACGCTCTGACTCTCCTTCACCAATCCTTCTGGGAATTCATTTTCTTCTCCACTCTCATTTCTCATTTCCCTAGTTGGCTGCTCACTGGATTACTACCCCAGTATAATAATTACTGGGTGTTCACCCTCCCACCCTTCCCTGCTGTGACCTCTTTGACTTCATCCCTACCAGTACCTGCAATTTACTCTGTTCCTCAAACACCAGCCAGGCCCCCTGCTTCCTCTCTGAGCTTTTGTTTCAGCATCTCTAAAACAGGGCATCGACCTGCTGTGACATATCTGTTCACACATGCTGTTTTCCAACTCCCTGAGCTGCATCATTCCAACTGATATTTAGTCTTCACTCGTGGGTCCATCTGATCCTATTCATTGTATGATGATATCAATATGGAGAGGCTGGTCTGGCAAGGCTACACCATCCTGGTAACAGGTGGGGAGTTGAACCCTAAAATAGAGACTTTCCTTCCATCTCATGGGAAAGGCATGACGACAGATTCTTACCCTGGGATGGGCAGTGGGCAAATGAGCTTGTGAATTCACATAGGTTTTAAGGCTGACTTCTAAGTTTTACTTTGCAACTTTGTAGGGGGATACAATGAACAGAAAGAAAAAGAAGAAAATTTAACTTCTGAAGATATAATCTCACCATGCTGCTAACTGAACAATGGATGTTGCCAATGCTATTGACAGCTTATAAGTACAAGAAGCTGTTTTAGGTGTCCGGGATACCAGGGATAAAATAAATAAATGAACAAAAACAGGCAAGACCTCTGCCCACCAGGAACTTATATTCTAGTTTTGGAGGCAATAATCCAGCAAGTAAATCAATACATACATTCATACACACACACACACACACACACACACACACACACACACACCCCAATTTCATTTTTTTAAATTTTTTTAATGTTTTATTTATTTCTAGGAAAGAGAGAGAGAGAGACAGCGTGAGGAGGGGAGGGTCAGAGAGAGAGGGAGTCACAGACTCTGAAACAGGCTCCAGGCTCTGAGCTGGCAGTCAGCACAGAGCCCGATGCGGGGCTCGAACCCACGAACCGTGAGATCATGACCCAAGTGAAAGTCGGACGCTTAACCGACTAAGCCACCCAGGCGCCCTGACACAAAACATTCAGATACTGATGAGGGATATAAAGACCGCTTCTCAGCATAAGGAGACACACAGTGATGGTAGGGCAGGCATATATGGGGCTGGGCAACATCAGGGAAAAATTAAGAGAGGGAGTTGAGCCAAGATTTTCATAAAGAAAAGCCAGGTAAAGGAGGATGACCCAGGAAGTGCATTCCAGGCAGAGCTAAGAGTGGATTCAAAGGGCCTGAGGAGAAACTGAGTTTGGCATGTTGCAGGAACAGAAATAACAGTGGCTTGGTTGAACCCTAATAATAAAGGGTGGGAATAGGGTGCATATGAGTTTAGAGAGGAGGGACCTTATAGGTCATGCTGATAAGCTTGGATTTGACATCAAGAACAATGGGAAGCTGTTGCATGATTTAAGCAGTAGAATGACACCACTGAGTCAAGATTCCCACTGAGCACTTCTTATAGGTGAAACCCAGTGGGAGGCAGTGTACGTGCAACAGTAAATAGATACAGTCACTGCCTTCTGGAGTTCAGTCTAATGGTGGAGACAGACATAGAGCCTAGGAACTTACAGGACGTAAGGACAAAGAGACTGGGTGGATCTCAAAGGCTGCTCTTTCCTTCTAGAGTAACAGACATTTTAGTTTGGTTTGTAGGTCCTTGAAATTATTATCACATTTCCCAACCTTTCTCTAAGCTGGTGTGACCGTGAGATGACTCTGGCTCATGACATATACTCAGAGGTGAATTACAGCAGCTCTAGGGGTCCTCCTTGGGAAACAGCTGTCGCTCTTCCCTGGGCCTCGTCCTACTGCTATAGGGATGTGGAGGAGGTGCACAGGACTACCTCAGTGCACACCAAGGAGACCTAGACCCAGGGGGGACAGGAAGCTGGCAGGAGTCTGCATCTCTAAACACTCGTGCAGTGAGAGCTTCCATTCCAGACCTGGATTCCCACCTCTGAACTTTCACCCAAGAGACAGATACACATCCCCCTCACGGAGAAGCATGGGTGGGCTGCTGTTCATGCAGACCGACTGAATGCTAAGAGTAACCTGTGCCAATAAAGGGTAGAGGGAATTGTTTTGGGCATGCAAGAGATAAGGAGCAGGAGCGAACTCCACCTCCTCTGAAACAAATTGCCTACACTTCCTCTGAGCTTGTTCTAGTGTGTTCTCGTGACCCAACCCCCTCTCCTCCCAGCTAATGCTGTAAGGTTGGGTAAGGCTGGCCGTGAGACCTCAGGGTGGTTTTGTTCCTCCTTCCTTGAGTCCCCTCTGCCTCCCCTCCAGCACACAGCACAGGATCCAGAGCAAAGGTCGGAGTGAGAAGTCCCTTCCCACAGAGAAGTCCGGCAAGTCTGGCTCATGCTCGTGAGGCAGGCAGGCCAAGACAAGTTGAGATTTGAAATGGGAGCACTTTAGCAATTAAATCAGGCATTTATTTCACTAGGAAAGAGAGGAACTGAATGAAAACAGGACCTAATAAACGGGAGATGGCAACCCCTTTGAAGCTATTACTTATTCACAAAAATCATTCCTGAAGTTTTAAATTTTTTAAATGTTTTATTTATTTATTTCTGAGAGAGAGAGAGAGAGCGTGAGCATGGGAGGGTCAGAGAGAGAAGGAGATATGGAATCAGAAGCAGGCTCCAGGCTCTGAGCTAGCTGTGAGCACAGAGCCTGATGCAGGGCTTGAACCACGAACCGTGAGATCATGACCTGAGCCGAAGTCAGACGCTTAATTGACTGAGCCACCCAGGCACCTCATTCCTGAATTTTATTAAGAAAAAAAAAAAGGGTTCAGGAAAATTCAGCATTGACTAAAAAACCGCCATGTAGACACAATAGGTGGAACATACCAGTTATGCTGGAATCCACATGCATCTGTACAAAATGTTTGGCGAGGCAAAAAAATAATACTGAGGACAAACATTATGGATGGTTTCTTTGTTCTAGACTGTGCTGACTTCTAGTTAAACAATGTCTTCAGGCAGACGTCACAAAGATTTTTAATGGTGGGTACATGGAGGGCACCACCAATCAGCCAACCTGAATATGGTGGATCCAGGAGTCCTCTGTTGTGTCAACCATTAGTCCTTCATTTTCCGGATCAAAGGGACATCTGGGGAATCTTAGCAGAGACGCTGGGGCGGTCAGAGGTAATTGGGGTAATTTAATAACTGGGCAAAATGCACGTCAATATTTTAGCAGCCACCACAGTGTCCTATTGTCTACCTGCTAAATATTAGCCCCATGTTCATAAATGAGACGCTATTGCTCCAAAGAGGTAGCTGGAGGCCTTGGATCAAAGTAGCCCCGTTTCCTTTGTCAACAGCCACAGAGGTGCCAATGTTCTGCAAGTTTTCTTCCAAGCCCCATAAAGGGCCCTAGAGTACCCAGCAAGAGCAGTGCCAGCTGCAGCTAATGCACACAAAACACTCTGCAATTAACAGAGTTGAGTGGGCCATTAAGACAGCCTTATGAGGGAGGTAATACCCCCAAGTAAGCGTCAGGGCGTAATGAAGTTAGTCAGGCTGGTAAACACCTAAGCGATGGCCTTGTAAAAAAAAAAAAAATCACTTTTGAACTCAACTAGCCCCACAGGCTGAGGCATGGTGCAGACAGACGATGGCTGTTGCATTATTTCCTGCTAACATTTATAGGCACTCCCGTGCACGGTGGTGTTTGGACAAATAGGTTTAATCTTCCAGAGTCAGGATGTTATGCATGCACAATCTAGCTCTTAGTGTGTTTGAACTGTGCAAACTTGGAAGTTACTAAAATTCTCTGAGCTTTTATTTTGCTGGTCTGTAAAAAGGTTTGGGGTTTTCCCCTGCTATGCTCCTGTTATGAATAATTACAAAAGGTGCCAACGGACAGCGGTTCCCTTAACAATCTTGATTTCTGTGCCAGTTGAATATATACCTGTAATTCTCACATTTTAAAAAAAAAATTAGCTGGGGCGCCTGGGTGGCTTAGTGGGTTAAGCGTCCGACTTTGCTTAGGTCATGATCTCGCGGTTCGTGGGTTCGAGCCCCGCGTCAGGCTCTGTGCTGATTGCCAGCTCAGAGCCTGGAGCCTGTTTCAGTCTGTGACTCCCTCTCTCTATGACCCTCCCCTGCTCACGCTGTCTCTCTCTCTCTCCTAGAAATAAATAAAAAAAAAATTAGCGTTTATTTATATTTGAGAGAGAAACAGAGATAGAGAGAGACAGTATAAGCGGGGAAGGGCAGAGAGAGAGAGTAAAACAGAATCTGAAGCAATCTCCAGGCTGTGAGCTGTCAGCACTGAGCCCAACGTGGTGCTCAAACCCATGAGCCATGAGATCATGACTGAATCAAAGTCGGACGCTTAAATGACTGAGCCATGCAGGCACCCCTACATCTCACATTTTAAATAAAACAAGATGGGCTGGACTACATTCCCAGAAGTGCATCTCATTGTTTAACGAATGCTTTGGGAGATTAAGGACAAAAGAACCCAGTATTCAAGAGCATGGGTTATAAAGTTTTCTATACTTGAATTTGAAATGTATCCCTGCTATTTGACAATAGCTGTGTGATCTTGGGCAAGTAACCTAACCTCTCTGACCCTCATTTGTCTTCATCTTTAACACAGGAATAATACTACCAAGCCAAGAAGACTGTTGTGAGAAGTAAATGATGTTATGTGTAGGCCTACCACACAGAAGACACTCAGCAAATATGAGCTTTTGAAGAGATTTCCATTATTCCAGAAGCATATTCCTCTTTGGGTCACAACTGGCCTTGGGGTGAACTGGGAAAAAATAAGATTTCCACACAGTATATTGCTGTTTGGCAGAACAGGATTCAAATTCCATTTCTACTCTTTGCTGGCTCTGTGACAGAGACAATCTGTGCTACCTCTCTGTTTCAGTCTTTTATCTGTGAGATAAGGAAGCAACTTGTCTCCTATGGAGGGGTTATACATGCTCGGTCTTATTGTTTTGAGAATTATTTAGATTACATGTCTATTTAATACTTATTTCTGCTTACCACCTTCCTTGCACTAACCTCACACTTTATAATTATAACTCACTAAATTTAATCCTCATGTCAATTCTTTGAGGTAAGTACTATTCTTATTCCCATTTGACAGATGAGAAATTGAGTAAGATATTGAATAATCTGACCAAGGTCCTGTGGTTAGTAAATGGCAGCCCCAGGATCTGATCCTAATATCTTCTGGCTTTGGGACTGGTGGTCTTAATCACTGTTCTGTGGGGCCACGGTCATCACCACTGTCACAGGTACCACGGCAGGAACCGTATTTACCATGTGCTGATTCAGTACCAAGCACTTTCCATGCACAGCCTCATTTTATTTTCACACCGCCTGCATGGATATTTTTGGTGACTTGCTCAAGGCCACTCACTTATTAGCAAGTGCCAGTGCTTACACTTGATTTCGGACCCTGTGGCCCTAAATCTCTGGCTCTTAGGCATTTTATTAGACTGTTGAAACTGGGAACACACCCAGCATGTCACCATACATAACTGGAATCCTCCAAAACCCCTTTCTCTCTTGTAGGAATTTTCAAGCTATAAAGGTTGCATTTTCTGACATTCCATGAGCACCTGAGTATCAATCTTTTCTCCCTGTCTAATTTGAAGGGGTGAATCTGGTGGTTTCAGATAACAAATGAACCCATACACATCTCCACCTTGCTCTCATTTAGCACAGCTCTGCCCAACGCCTGGCACCTTGTTTATGTCTCTGGAAGAAGAAAAATCAGCAAAGGTGGGTGGCAGCAAAGCCTCCTCAGGGGCTGGACAAATCAATAGATGAGAAAACACACTTTTTAGACTTTAGGGATCTTGTATCTAAGAGAAGGCACGAAGAACCCATCACTGTTTGGATTGTGTGTGTTGGATTTCTAATTTGGTTTAATTTTATAAATAAAGGCCTAGTATCTCACAGGAGAACACTGGGCTCAGCCAATTCTAAGACAGTAACCTTGCTTTTCCTCTCTATCTATCTTCCACATGGAGCCAGAGGAATGGTCCTAGAATGGAAATCCAGGAATTGTTTCTCCTCCTTAAAATCCTTACATGGCTTCCTGTTGCCTCAGGAGAAAAGATAGGACCCCTGAACGTAATTCCCGACACTTTTCATAGTCGGTCCCAGAGCAACCCACCCCCCCTTCTCGTTTGCTTCCTCCCATCTTCCTTCACTCCTCCCATCAGTCTTCACTCCTGTTATCAAAATCAGCGTGCATCTACCTGAAGGCACTATGTACTGTTTTCATCGGTCTCCTTTGCCTTCAGATTTCAGCTGGGACCCCCCTTTCCTCTGAGGAGCCAGCCAAGATAGTTTGAATCTGTCCATCCCCTAATCACTTACTTGCCGGCACTTATCTCTTACTGACCAGGGACTGGGTATAGTTTTCCACCACGTAGCTCAGAGTATGACACAGTGGGTGGGTCTTCCATAAATATTTCCTGGTTGAATAAATAAATGAACTTTCTAAGGATTAACAACTACCCTACTTTGCGTGGGTAGCAACGAAGAAATATAGTCAAGGTTTAGGACGAGATAAAGATGCAAATGGAACTGAAATTAAAAAGACAAATATTGGGGTGCCTGGAGGGCTCAATTGGTTAGGCATCCAACTCCTGATTTTGGCTCAAGTCATGATCTCATGGTTGTGGAATCGAGCCCCACATCATGCTCTGTGCTGAGTGTGGAGCCTGCCCCTCTTTGCCACTCACACATTGTTTTTCTCTCAAAAAAGAAAAAATATATATATATTTTTTCCTCTGATTCCTAGTTGATCTTGCACCACACTTAATTCATTTAAAAAATTTTTAATGTTTCTTTATTTTTGAGAGAGAGAGAGAGAGAGAGAGAGAGAACAGAGGAGGGGCAGAGAGAGAGAAGGAGACACAGAATATAAAGCAGGTTCCAGGCCCTGAGCTGTCAGCACAGAGCCCAATACAGGGCTCAAACTCACGAACCAGGAGATCATGGCCTGAGCCAAAGACAGACACTTAACAGACTGAGCCACCCAGGTTCCCCAACACTTAATTCATTTTAGAAATAGCTGTTAGTTAAAAAATAATAGTTGTCAGTTTTCACTGAATTGTCAAGCAATGTGCTAGACTCACAGTCCAATGGGGCGGGATACACCAAAGTGAGGCTCAAAAGATACGTATTAGCTATTTGAGAACATCCTATACCAGGCTTTCACCCATCATTTGTAATATTCTCTACAACCTACAAGATGGGCATTGAAATCATTTTTAAAGATAAGGACACTAAAGTTTAGAGAGGTTTAATAGGCCCTTTTCCTTTGTTCAATCATGCAATGGAGTATTAGAAATGAACTGGCACTAAATACCTGTGCTCTTTCTGCTATAACATCTCAATTCACACTCCACCGTGCTGTTAATATACTTGCCATCATCTTTATGCATATCACCTCATTTCAGTCTCACAAAGCTCTGCTTACAATGCAGACAAGGATGACCTTACAATCCTTAATTTACAGATAAAAAAACTGAGACCCCAAGAGACACCCCAATTTGATAATCTCCCAGGTCATGCATGCAGGCAGATAGAAGCAGAACCCACTTTTCTTGGTGATGGGCCCTTCTCCTTGCCAATTTGCAAATACACTTGACCCTTGAGCAACACAAGGGGATAGAGGTGCCCACCTGCTAGGGCATTGAAAATTGCATGTCATTTTTTTATTTTTTTTTAAATTTTTTAAATTTTTTTATTTTTTTTCTAGGAGAGAGAGAGACAGCGTGAGCAGGGGAGGGTCATAGAGAGAGGGAGTCACAGACTGAAACAGGCTCCAGGCTCTGAGCTGGCAGTCAGCACAGAGCCCGACGCGGGGCTCGAACCCACGAACCGCGAGATCATGACCTAAGCGAAAGTCGGACGCTTAACCGACTAAGCCACCCAGGCGCCCCAAAAAACTGCATGTCATTTTTGACTCCCCCAAAACTTAACTACTTGTAGTCTACTGTTGACCTTACCAATAACATAAATGGTCAGTTAACACATATTGTGTATGTTACACATATTCTATACTGTTTTCTTAGAGTAAAGTAAGCTAGAGAAAAGCAAGTGTTATTGAGCAAATCAGAGAACTCTAGATGCTGGTGAGGATGTGGAGAAACAAGCACCCTCCTACACTGTTGGTGGGAATGTAAACTGGTACAGCCCCTCTGGAAAACAGTGTGGAGGTTCCTCAGGAAACTAACAATAGAACTCCCCTATGACCCGGCAGTAGCACTGCTAGGAATTTACCCAAGGGATACAGAAATGCTGAGGCATAGGGACACATGTACCCCAATGTTCATAGCAGCATTCTCAACAATAGCTAAAACATGGAAAGAGCCTAAGTGTCCATCAACAGATGAATGGATCAAGAAGATGTGGTTTATCTATACCATGGAATACTACATGGCAATGAGAAACAATGAAATCTGGCCATGTGTAGCAACATGGATGGACCTTGAGGGTGTTATGCTGAGCGAAATAAGTCAGGCAGAGAAGGACAAATATCATATGTGTGCACGTATAGGAGGATTAGGAGGAACTTAACAGAGGACCAAGGGGGAGAAGAAGGGCGGAAATGGTGGGGGAAAGGAGAGAGGCAAACCATGAGAGACTCTTGAATGCTGACAAAAACTGAGGACTGATGGATGTGGGGGGAGGGGGATGGGCATGGAGGAGGACACTTGTGAGGATGAGCACTGAGTGTTATGTGGAAACTAATTTGACAATAAACTATTTGTAAAAAAAAAAAAAAAAAGAAAGTCATAAGAGAAAATACATTTATGGTACCATACTGTGTTTATCAAAAAAATCCACATAGAACTAAACATGGCAGTCTAAATGTGTGTTGTCAAAGACCAAATATACATCCTCCCAAATCCTGTCCTTTTAAACCCAAACATGTAACTCCTTTTGTCCACAAGAAACCCTGACATTTCTTTCTCAGGGTAGATTGATGGGATTGCCCTAGAGCTGGATGACTGCAGTTTTACAGGTTCCCAGGAGTCCTCAGCAAGCCCCCCTGTCCCCAAGCAGTGCTTACATTAAGTTTGCTTTCAGTCCTTTCTCCACTGCTCTCCATTCAGCTGATATATGAAGGGGCCCTGGAGACTCTGGCCAGCTCTTGGTCCCATTTGAGGACAGCACATTTGGCCCAAATCACAGCACATTATCTGGGTCTCAATATATTAACACAATATGGTTTTCTTCAGACTGATAGTGATTCATTACTTTAAGTACACAGGGGGAAAATTCCAGAGGAGAAGTGACCATCCCCGTGAGAGATTTCTTGCTATTAAAAAAATAATAATAATAAAGACAGAGAAAAATATTCCCAGAAAGGGATTCCTTCTGCCTCTCATTGAGTCTCAAGGCCTTATTTTTCTTAATTCAACTCCACAAGCATTTACTTTCTTTATTCTGTTGCCCAGCTGCATTAAGATTTGAAGGAACACAGATAAATACGATTGAGACCCTTCCTCTTAGGGTACCCACTATATTAAAAGACAAAAGATGTAGGAAAAAAGAGCTCTAACTCATAAAGACCATGTAGTACAGTTAGGTAAAAAGATCAGGCTTTGCTGGCAGGCCTATCACGAGTTCAAATCCCAGTTTGCCGCTGAACTAGTATCATATCCTTGGGCCAGCGACTCAACCTCATACAGTCTTGATTTTTCTCATCTGGTATAATGAAGACAATGACAGTACCATCATCAAAGCCCTATTTAAGGATGATGTGAAATAGCATATGAAAAATTCTGTACTGGGGTGCCTGGATGGTTCAGTTGGTTAAGGGTCCAACTCTTGATTTCATTTCAGGTCCTGATCTCACAGTTCATGAGTTTGGTTCCCAGATCAGGCTCTGTGCTGATAGCACTTGCTTGCTTGGGATTCTCTCTCCCCCCCGCTTCTTTTCCTCCCCAGCTCATGCTCGCTTGCTCTCTGTCTCTCAAAATAAATAAATATTAAATTCTGTACCATAGCTATCACATAGTAAATACTCAATAAACATGAGTTATATTTGTATTTTCCAACTTCTCTGGGCTTCCACAGGACTGCCACTCTCTCAAGGGCAGGGATTCCATGTCTTCCTTCTTTGTAACCCCCTCATTTCTCATAGCCAGCAAAAATCTCACCACACATTTGACTCTTAATGAGAAAAATAAGTTTATTTTAGATATAGAGACAGAAATGAAAGCATTCATTTCACTCTTTTCAAACTGACCAAGTTAAAAAAAATCTTTAGCGAAAGCCTACTGTATGTGGGCCCTATGCTGATTGCTGGAAAGAGACCGATAAAACGCCGTCCCTGCTCTCCTAAAGCTTAAGTCTCCAAGGTGCCATGGAGAAGGGAAGAAACAAGAAAAATCAGCATTTAGTCTTCCCCGTGATTCAAAAGGAAAATGACAGCACCTAGAAGGAAACTCAGGCTACTGGTCAGGGATCTAGAAGTTCTGGTTAGCACATTGCTTAGCATTGAATTTGACCCTTTTGTGCTCTTAAGACTTTGAGTTCCCTTTAATGGCAATTATGATAATCTGGGATACTGGGATTCTGGCTTGACTGTTTTTTTGGGTCACCTTTTTTCCTAGAATAATTTAGATTTAGAGAAGAGTTGCAAAGTTAGTAGAGATCTTGGGTACACCCTTCACCCAGCTATCCTAATGCTAACATCTTACATAGCCATATGTATCACAGTTAGGGTTCTCTGGAGAGACAGAACCAGTAGAATTATAAATTCTACATAAAGAAATGCATTGTAAAGAACTGGCTCATTTGATTACAGAGGCTGGTGAGCCCAAGATCTGCAGAGCCAATGGCCCATTTTGAATTCCAAAGCAGGCAGGCAGTGTTAGAACCAGGAAAAGCCGGTGTCTCAGCTCAAGGGCTGTCAAGCAGGGAAATTTTCTCTTAACTCAGGGAAGGGTCAGCCTTTCGTTGGATTCAGTCCTTCACCAGATTGGATGAGGCCCACCCACTCTAGGAAAGGCAATCTGCTTTACTTAGTCTACTTATTTAAATGGTAATCTCATCCAGAAACACACTCAGAGAAACAGCCAGAATAATGTTTGACCAAATATCCAGGCACTCTCTGGCCCAATCAAATTGAGACATACACTTAGCCATTATGTTCCAAGGTACAGTTACCAAAACTAGGAAATTAACATCGAAACAATCCTATTAAGCTGATGCCAATTGCCTTTTCTTTAGAATAGTCTCGATGCACACCAAATGACATCTGTACTCAGAGTGAGATGTTCAGCTATACACCATGAAGAAAGAAACAGAAAGAACACTGGCCCAGTAGTCTAAATACTTGGATTCTAATCCTAGCTTTGCTATTAAAAGGCTCTAGGTCTTTGTGAAAATTGTTTCTTTCTGATACTTTATTTTTAAAAAACCTAACTAGATAAGTCAAAAAGATGTCCCTTCAATCTCGAAAAGCCTAGAGATTTAAGGAGAAGAACGTCATATGCAGTCACACATGCATGCACACACAGACCCAACCCCTCCTTACCCAGTGGAGGATGCCAACTTTAGAGTAAGAGCACTGCCCTTCAGAGCCTGGGCTCTCGGTGCTGGTAAGTTTAGTCTAAGCCTTAGCCATTCTCCAGTCACAGCTAACCACCCTCTCAGCTGACCTTGAACTCCCCTGAACTCATCTCTCTCCTCTCCCATGGCTGAGCCTCCTATCTGATCTGCCCCTCTGTTCTGACTCCTGGCCTTCCACCTTCCTGTTGGGGTCTGTGGTTTCCTGTCCTCTCTGCAAGTTTTCATGACTTGACCCTTTGCCCTGGACCTTTTGGGTACCAGACCTAGACGGCCCTCTGGGGATCAAGCTTCTGGCTCTGTGCTGCCTCTAGCTCAAACTGCTTATGTCGTTATAATTTTTATTTTAGGACTATGTGCCTACAATGAATACCCTGCCTTTCTTGCACACGCTGATTTACTGCTCAGATGCATGTGCATTCACACACATACACACACACTCCACCTGTCAGGGGCAGCTTGGGAGGGCTTCCTTCAGCTAACCTCCTGTCTATACTGAAGAAGCTAGCCAGAGTCAAGTGGCGTGACACTTAGAGATCATTTCTAGATGCCTCACAGAGTGAAGAAGATGGAAGAAGTGAATGGCCAAGTTTAGCACAACACAAAGCAAACAGGCCCCGGGGAACAGCCAGGTGACCTTCACTCAGAGGCAAGGATTGCAAAATATGAGGGTTGGTGCACTTGACCTATAATGCCAAATGGGCAGTAATAACCTAAAGTCTTTATATTCCTAGCTCTCCTCTCCATCGTCCCATTTCTACACCCTCCGCTGATAGGTATGCACTATAGGAATGGCAGCCTATTTCTGCAGCAAAGTCAAAGCCAGACTAACAACTAATCATGTGCTTGGGGTGTTCAACCATCTAACATCTCTACCTACTATATGCCAGGTCCTGCTGCCAGTAGGAATGAACTGGGGAGAAAAAAGTCCATCAGCCATGATTCTAAATATCAAGGAGCTTGCAGATTGGAGAGAAGGGCAAGTGGAAAAAAGGTATGCAACACATTATGTATAAATACTAGAGCTCAGGGGGAAGGGCGTGCTGAAGGAAAATGAACTCACGGCACGCCTCCTGTAAGAGGGATGCAAACGCCACAGCCCCACTTTCTCAGGGCTAAGGCTCGGACTGAAGACAGACAGATACTCATTCCTCATTTCTGGCCTAATCTACAAGACTGGGCCCCTAAGTGGACCAGCTCATGTAAGAGTATCTAGAATTCAACCTAGCCTGCTAAAGAAGCCAGAATCAAATATTCTAAAACTTGAATTTTGGTGACGGTTACACAATTCTGTGAACTTACCAAGACTCAGCAAAATGTACACTTAAAATGAGTATTATGGTATGTAAATCACGTCTCAAAACCCACTAAAAACAAAAGGGCGGGTTTAACTTCTGGATATACTTGTTTGTTCTACAGATCAAGGTCATCAATGCTTCCCTAATTTCTTCAAGATAAAATCCATACCTTTGGCCCAACATTCAAAGACACTACAAGCAGTGAGGCTTAGCCCCGCACTGGATCTTGTGCTCTAAGTGAACTGGCCTTCCCTGCAGTCTGTGCATTCCATCCCACTCCAGCATATTCCCTTTCTTTCCCATCCCACTTCATTCCATGTCATCCCATTCCACAGAACTGCATGTGTTTTGCTTTAAGCATTCACTTTAGCAATGCACAGCTAGGTGTTACTGATAAAGAAATGATAGGTGTTACTGATAAAGAAATGAAAACAAGTTCTGCCCTCAAAAAGTACGCAGACTCTCCTGTCTATTGTGAAGACACATAAGAAAACAGACAAATAGGGGCACCTGGGAGGCTCAGTCAGTTAAGCAGCCAACTTTGGCTCAGGGCATCATCTCATAGCTGTTGGGTTCAAGCTCCATGTTGGGCCCTGTGGGGACAGCTCAGAGCCTGGAGTCTGCTTTGGATTCTGTGTCTCCATCTTCCCCTTCATCACTTGCCCTCCTTCCCCCCACCCCCCATACTCTGCTAACATTCTGTCTCTGCCTTAAAAGTAAATAAACATAAAAAAATTTTCAAAAAATGGGAAGAACACAAATAGAGTTACATAGAGCTTGCTGTGAGCCAGACACTGTTCTCAGCATTTTGATATACATGGGCTCACCTCAGCTTTTACAACTACCCTGTAGGGGAAGTACTATTATTATTTCCATTTTAAAAAGGAATAGATTAAGCAGGAAAGAGTTTGGCAAAATGTCCGAGGTCACAATGCTAGTAGGTGGAAAAGCTGGAATTCAAATCCAGGCATCCCGTCTCCTGAGCGGAGATGCTTAATCTTCATACTATAGACATACCAATCAGAGGTAGAAAGGTTCTGGGAGGTGCCACCTCACTTCGTTCTGGAAGAGGAGGTGCAATCTGCCCTAGAGACTCATGGAAGGGGAGACTGAATGAGAGGCAGATATAAAGATATGAACATATATAGTGGGGTGTGTTTGGGGAATCTCCACAACTCGGTGAGGTGGAAGGTCAGGAGAGACAGGGATAGCATGTGTTGGAGATGAGGCTTGACACATTGTGGGGAGGTGTGTGCTACATCGGGCTGAAGTGCTGTATCGCTCAGCATGCCTTTGCCTCCAAGAAGCAGAAAAGCATGACTAAATTTGGTTTAAACCATAAACACCTGTATTATTCCTTATATCAGAAAGTCCAGAGATACGGAAGATTTCAGAGTTGTTCAATTCAGCAGCTCAGCTGTGTTATCAGGGATCTCGGTTTTCCATCTCTCCACTCTGGCGTGTTCTGTGTTGACTAATCTCTCAGGAGGACTCGCTTCATGGTCTCAAAAAGCAAAACATTTTCAGGTTTCCTGACCGGATACAGAAAACTCCAAAATCAGAAAGCAACCACTGGTTTATGGTGTCTCTTTCTTAAAAACAAGGGTACATTTTCCAGACGGCCTTCTTTCATACATCTTGCTGAAGTTCACACACCAACACTGACCAATCACTACCAAGGATAATTCACCATATTGGTTTAGTCAAATCAGAGCTTAGCTCGTGGAAAGGGATGGGGGCTCACCTTTCCCTGAGTCATAGGTTTTGTGAGCAAAGAAACGGGGACTGAATGTCAAGGAGGCAGCCAGTATGTCTGAGAGAAAAGTTTAGCCTTTTTCTTGAAAGTAATAAGGGGGCAGGGGAAGCGCAGAGTACTCCAAATTAGTTGCTTCTAAACATCACACAGCCAAAGTGATGTTTAGAAGCAATCTTTTACCATACTTCCATTGCCTTCTATTACTCAGCCATGTTTCCCTTCTTTTCTCTCTTCCTTCCTTCTTCCCACTTGTCTTCCACTAAACACAAACTACTGAAGTTAATACTTTGTTCAATATCTTGCTTAGTGCTAGAATCACCCTAAGCAGCTCACACACACTTGTGTGCGCGCACACACAGATACAAAGTCCTTCCTGCATTTTATGTGACCAAGGGTCTTTGTCTCCTTGCAACTGCCTCACAACTCCTGCACAAAGCCCTTTATGAACAACCCAGCCCCTGGTAATCTCTCTCATATCAAGTGTTTTTCCATCCCTGAGGCTGCTTGCCAATTCATGTGGAACCTGGTGTGAGAAAATGGGAAGATGTCCTAAGGGAGATTCTACGGACATTAAAAGCCTCTCAGAACTAGAGTGTCTGTTTATTTGTTCCACCCCCAACTTAAACTCCTCTCTCCTCCTTCAACTCTCTTTTAAAATTCCCCAGTAATGATTATTGGTTTTCTGTAGCCAAAGGGCAAAATTAATAAATTCCTCAGCCACACAACTTGCTTAGAATCTAATAATGATCTTTGACTGTTAGCACTGAGATGAAGGATACAGACAATAAAATAGAAGCAGGAAAGGAAGGAAAGGCAGGCAATGCGGGTGTGGGGTGACCAAATCTATCCACTCAGGGAATGTTGTTCAGTGAGACCAGGTAAATGAGTCATTCATTCATTCATTCATTCATTCATTCACTTACGAGAGAGAGTGTAGGCACATGTGCATGTGAGGAGAGGAGGGGCAGAGAGAGAGAGGGAGAGAGAGAATCACAAGCAGGTTCCATGCCTAGGACAGAGAGCCCTACTCAGGGCTCAATCTCACAAATAGTGAGATCATGACCTGAGCTGAAATCAAGATTCAGACACTTAATCAACTGGGCTGCCCAGGCACCCCCAGGGAACTGAGCCTTTCAGAAAGGGAGACCTGTAATAAACTTTAATAAAGGGGGGGAGGTGGTTACCTATGTGGCTCAGTTGGTTAAGCATCTGAGTCTTTTTTTATTTTAATGTTTATTTATTTCTTGAGAGAGACAGAGCAGGAGCAGGGGAAGGGTGGAAAGAGAGGGAGACACAGAATACGAAGCAGGCTCCAGGCTCTGAGCTGTGAGACAGAGCCTGACATGGGGCTCAAACTCATGAACTATGAGACCATGACTTGAGTCAAAGTCAGATGTTTAACCACCTAGGCACCCCAGCATACGACTCTGCTTTTCAGCTCAGGTCATGATCTCCCAGTTCTTGAGTTCAAGCCTCACATTGGTCAGTATGGAGCCTACCTGGGATTCTCTCTCTCCCTCTCTCTGCCCCTCCCATGCTGTCAAAATAAATAAACAAATAAAATTTAAAAAAAAAAAAACAAAAAACAAAAACAAAAAGAAAGGGAGACTGATCTTATGTCAAGACCCTGAAGCAGGAAGGCTGTGAGGCAGGTAAAGCGTCGGGTATGTGAGGACAGTGAGTGGCCCAGAGCCCACACAAACCAGAAGATTCATGTGTCACCCTTCTCCGGAAAGCCTTTCCCATCCCCATCTCCCACCTCCATTTGTGGAATTGGGACATCAACATTCAACTAGCTGAGTGATCGGCTACTGGTATGCATTTTGGCAAAAATGAGACGGTCTTTAAATTTCAGGATGAGAAATAGAAGGACAAAGCTCTCCAACTTGTATCGAGTCAATACAGGATATAAGAAAAGGGAACAATGGTGCCTCTACAATAGGTGCAGACCAACCAATGCTATTTCTTGGAGGGAGATTATCAGATGCATATCTTGGAAGGCAGTAGGGGAACTCGAAAGGGTCTTTGGAATAGACAGTTCTGAGTTTGATTCACTGGAACCATTATCTGCCAGATGTGTGGTATTGTGAAGTCACTTAACTTCTGGGGGAGTTAGTTTCTTACTGTGTGAAATGGGATCCATATTCTCTGTGCGTTCTGCCTCTATGGGCTGTTTGAGAAACAAATGGGATAATGAATGTGGAAGTCTCTTAGAGGCATCTGAGTTAAGTTGATGAGGTTGTTATTTCTTCTGGGAAGATACTTCCAGCTTCCCGAAGGGACCACATAGCAGATCTCACTGAGTAATTAATGTGTAAACAACTTTGATTTTCCATTTCAATGACTCCCTCTCTTTTCTGCCTCTGTGTAACTTATATCTGTAGACTCTGCTAAAAGAAGGGGGTAGGAGGAGATAGGCTGCTTACTCTTGAAGATGCCCAGAAAGAGATCTCTTTGGTTCATATTTGGCCACCAGAAAAACAGACTCATTGGCAAATAATAAAATTTCAATCCAGCCACTATTTTTCACATTCTTGGTCAGACAAAAGAATCATTTCCTATGAACCAGTGGAGATGAAGTTACTGGCCAGGTTCTCCATTGCCTCAAACACTTCAGTCATAGTTCCTACAAAGGAAAACAGTTTCATATACAACAACAATATTACCATCAAAATCAGGAAATTTACATGAAAACATCACTACTGCAGAAATCTCAAGTCCCTTTCAAGTTTTACTAGTGTCCCAAAACATCCGTGAGGGAAAAGGATCCAGGTCAGAATAATGTGTCATCTTTACATGTTGTGCCTTCTAGTCTTCAATCTGGAACATGTCCTCATTTTTTTCTTGTCTTTTATAATCTTGAAGCTTTTAAATACCATCCCCTTTCAGTTTGGGTTTGTCTGATGTTTCTTCCTGATCAGATTCAGGTAATGTGTCTCTGGATAAGAATATCAAAGAAGCCGTGTTCCTTTGTCAGGGCAACCTATCAAGTGGCACGTGACTTTGATTTGTCTCATTTAGGGTGATATTCACTTTATATGTTCCATTAAAGTGTTGTCTGTCAGCGTTCTCTACTAAAGTAAGACTTTTCCTCTCTGCAATTATTAAGTCTTTTGTGGAGATATACTGTGAAACTACATAAATATCTCTTTCCTCATCAAAGATTCAGGTATTCATTTATTAGTACATATTAGGATTGAATGGTGTTTTTTTATATTATCGACTGGGTTATATGTTATTGGGATTTTTTTTTTTTTTGATGCTCAAATTGCACAAGATTTGACCAGTAGAAGATTCTTGAAACTGGCTCCTGTGTCTCTTAACATGTCCCCAACTTTCTGACTTGCCTTCTGATACAAGACATTTTGTTTTCCTTTTCCCATCCATTTCTGCAAAGAGCTCAGATTCCTTTTAGTGGAAATGGTACTCAAAACCTAAGATCATTGTTATTATCTGTTGTGTGAGTGGGTGTGTGTGGTGCATGACAGAGAGAAAGAAAGAGAGAGACAGAAAGAGAGAGAGGGGGAAAGAGAGACAGAAAGCTGGAGAGAGAGAGAGAGAGGAATATTTTGGCTCATGTTTATCTTATAGCAACCTTAATTAGATGATAGCACTTTTCATATAGATTCCAATAAACTGTTAATAAATACTCTATGAAAAAGAGAGATCCAAGGTCAACTGAGTTTGCCAACCACCAATATGGTTCCGTGCTTGGTGGCCATCCAAAAGGCCATGGAGTATGTACTATCTACTTATATGGCAGTCCCAGTGCTAGAATCATTTGTTGCTTCTAACTGATAAAAATGGATTCTTTTAAGTTTTACTTGAGTTCTCTATCATGTATTTATTATCACTGTTGAAAATAAACTAGAGAAATAGTGATTCCTTTCCCTCCCCACCACTTTAGTCCCCTGGAGATGCCTGCTTTGTAGGATGTTGAGGTCAACACTGTTCTGGGGCAGGAAGAAAAGACAAGGAACTGAGACTATGACCGAGTCAGCACAGGTGTGAGGGCCTGGGGGCGGGGTCAAGGCACAGCTGGCTCTGGAATGTGATGACATCTAAGAGGGCAAGGTGAGGAGGAGGAAGGACAGGACGAAGTCCACCCTAACAACTTCTTGGTAGTTACAGTGAGCTTCTAGAAGTTATGAAGCTTTTATCACTTCGTGTTGGAAGGCACCAACTTTGAAATCAGATTTGCGTTTGATGCTTGGCTTGTCCTGTGAGAAGGATGTGTGACATTATGTATAATAACAGTACCTATCTTATAATTCCTTTGCGAGGATTAGACATGGCAGCTGCGTGAAACATACTTATCCCATTGCCTGGCATATGGTAAATGCTCAATAATTGGCATTTCTTTTTTTGTGGTGGTGGTTATTTCAGTATCAGTCGAGAGTTTGGATAGTCTCTCAGGGAGGTCTATAAAAGGATATGCAAGGCAATCAGGAATGAAGGAGAGAGCACTAGGAGACGGGCCCAGGATTTCTCCATCTCGGAACTAATGATCCTTTGCGCTATTCAGTTCTGGGTTGTGGGCGCCTTCCCGTGTATTACAGAAAGCTTAGCAGCATCCCTGCCCTCCACCCCCTAGATGCCAGTAGCACCTCCCAGTTGTGAGCACCCAAATAATTTCTAGCCATTGTCAAATGCCCCAGGGGGCAGGGGAAGGGGGCAAAATTGTCCCCGGTTAAGAACCCCTGGGCTATGGGTAGGAAGCTATTTTCTGTGAGCTGAGAATTTTCCAGAATTGATTCTTACTTCACATGATTAGAGGGGGAGGGAGAGGAACAGATATGTGAGCACTCTGCCTGCCATCCTGACCCACAGCATATGCCAGACTTGACCCTTCAGGGTACCTCCTGATCCCTTTTAGCTGTACTCATCCCAAAAAGCATATACACCTGGCTGGGTCAATGCAAACCCTTCCCTGGGATTTTACACAACACACAGAAGACAAGGAATTCTGTTTCCTCTATGTTCCAGCAGTAAGAATGCTGCCATGCCCCATACCTTATGAGGAACATGGGAATAATGTGGTCAGCACAGAGATAGGAGTTAAGAGAGGGAGAGAGAGGGAACAGGAGAAAATTTGTCTCTCTGGGTCCTGCCATGTATGATCCCATCTCTTCTATAGGCATCGCCAGTCATGAGCACCACTAGGTTCCCATTATGGTTAAGATGTTAGGCTTGCCTTTCACACAGACTATAAAACCAGACTGGTTTCTGTTGCAAAAATGAAAGAGAGGGAGGGTGTAATTAATAGGACAACGTCCTTCAATAAACCCGAATGCATGGGATCCAGAATCCAGGCAGGAGAACTTGCCTTATGCAGGAAGAGTCATGTCGTGGACATCACAGGAAGAGGAGTAGATGCAGATGAAGCCTATCAGTGGTACAAGTTCAGGGAGGTAACAGGTACCACAGACGCCGCAGTGGGTAACTGTGTGTTAAAGTTATTGTCAGTGACTCATCTACAATCCCACTTTTCTCTCTTCCAATCAAGAAAGCATTTCAGAATTCAAGTGAGGACTAGGATTTTGCTTATAATAATTTTGAATACACTATTTTTAAAAATCCCTGTAAGAGAGAAAATATTTTCAAGCTTGAGTAATTTGACTGTTATTAGTATTATGTTTCTTGCAAATTATCTATACTCTGGGTTTCAAACGTTACAAACCAGAATAACTTGAGTGATCTGACTACGTTTCATGTTGCGTTTCCTGCAACTTACCCAGAAATTTATTTTGGATAAGACTGGGCACTGTGCTACGGTGGGTCAGAGCTACTTCCCTAGCTGATACAAGAAAATATAAGTGTTCACTAACTGTCTATAATGCACACTCAATTTTTAACTGCCTTCTGGTTGATTCTTAATGCTGTGTATCATCTGACAGAACTCAAGAGTTGTACGAGATAGTTCAGCCATCACTGGGTGGAGAATTATACACAGTGTATGTCTGACTACTTATTCCAGACCCATTGCACACCTCACTAATCAATTCTGGCTTTCATTTTTATTGAGCCCACACACAGCCTCAGAATCGTTCTCAACATCATGTTCCAGCAAGTACAAGTTTGGCTTTAAAAATGCAACTTATTTGCTACTGTCGATTGCTTCAAAAGCCCCTGTGGTTTGTTCTTATTCATTGCCTGGTGAAAGACAAATGCTCCCCGGGTTATGGCCAGGCAAAGAAGACCCTGGAGCAGCCTTGAGCATCCGACACTCTATTTCAGTATCCTTGCCCTCCCATTAAGAAGAGGTGAGATGTGATGAGAGGCACAGGCTGTGAGGCCTCGGGCTTTTATCTCTGGTGATGACATGGGCAGTGTGACATGCAGGGTAATGAATCGCCCTCTTTGCAGAAATGAATAAGTTGTGGTCGGTGATGCAATGATCAATTTGCTCCCTCACGTTAAGCTGTCCATTCATCATCCACACCTGCTGTCAGGAGCCCAGGGACGCTGATATTGGCATCAAGCCTCTGCCTCAGCCAGCTGAGCAGCAGCCTTTGGCACTGCCTCCCCAAGGCTCAAGGCTGCTTTTGATTACAACCTCTGCTGAAGGGCCTGGTTCCTGCTCAGCCACTGGTGACTCTGGAAACAAGGACATCTCTGCCTACCTGGACTGTGGAGATGCAGCCTACTAAAATGTGAAGGACCCCTTGACAGGTACCGAGGTGGCCTGTTCCACTGTTCCACCATGTCCTGGTGGCCAGCCCCAACGTCATCTCCATCCCTCAGCATCTTTAAAGGGAAGGGCTAGAGTTCTCTGTTTCTCCTATCTCCTGCATCTCCAGCCCAGTTAAGGCCTTCCACAAACATCTATTGGAAGAGCAGTTTCGGACTCCAACTCTCCCACTCACCAAGGCAAATCACATTTGTGAACTGCTAATTACTTGGCGTCAATGAAGTTATTCATTGAGCCTTCATTCCTGAAAAGAAGGTATCACTATCACGTTTTACTGAAGAGGAAACTGTAGCACAGCAAGGTTAAATGAGGGGCCCAAAGCCACAGAGAGGTTGCGCTGAATCCAAATCTGCTGGACTCCAAAACCCTTGGCCTTTCTACCGGGAATCCTTTTAGCTAGAGAGCAGTCCTGTAAGAGACTCTAGCCAAGCCAACTTCCTGATTGTTGTGTGGGTCCCAGGTGTTTCCATGGCTGATGTAGGGGAAGGCAGGGAGGCCCAGAGGGGTTTGGGACTAATTTCTGCATCCCCAGTTTCCAGTTTAAATTTTCAAGTTCCTAGTCAGAACTCAAGTTGTAGAGCCAAGGTAGCTGACCAACAAATGTGTTGAGAAGCTTCTCCGTGTCTGGGGGAGTGGCTGCCTATGGGATATTTCTTTTTTTCTCAACAAAGATGTGCAGTGGCCTGAGTTGAGATGTCCTGAGTGCCAGGCTCTGAGCTAGGTTCTCAGCACCGTGCGGTTGATCCTAAAATCATTTGTGCATTATAAGTACCTGATGAGGTTAATTATTCACAGTTTTGAATGGGAAAACTGAAGCTCAGGGAAGATGAGATGCCTGCCCATGGTCATTTAGCTCATTAGTGATAGCGGAACCATCAGTCATTTGTTGGTTATTTCTAGCAACTGTGGTGGGAGGGGGTGGACCATGAAACAGGCTCCTGGCCAGAAATTCTTGTGCTAATCCACACTTTTAACTTGGCCACGATGTGAGCTTGGAGGGGTCATGCTTGCCCCCAGGTGTGTGACTGAGGCCCACTGGAGGTGAAAAAAAACTATCTTTGGATTTGTATGGACAAAGATCTGAATCCACTTCTCCGCAATGATCAAATTGGTTGATCTTTTTAATTTTTTTTTTCAGTTTATTTATTTATTTATTTTAAGAGAGAGAGAGAGCCAGCACAAGTGAGGGACGTGCAAAGAGGGAATTCCAAGCAGCACATAGCCCGATGCGGGGCTACAATGTACAAACCATGAGATCATGACCTGAGCCAAAATCAGGAGTCCGATGCTTCACCGACTGACCCATCTAGGAGCCCCTTGAACTAGTGTGCTCTTAAGCAAGTTCCTTCCCCTTTATAAGCCTCCCTTTCTTTTTTGTAAAATGAGCTGGTGTTACATATCACACGCATTTGTGAGGATTACATTATTTTTTTTCAGTCTGTTCTCTACTAGGCTATATTTCTGTGGATATAATGGTGAGCAAGACAGAAAGTATCCCTGCTCAGGCAGGACTTGCAGTTTAATTGGAATCTAAATGAGTAATCACAGTCAACTAAGACACATGCAATGCTGGGGGACAAAGTTCTCTTTCCAGAGGGCTGATCCAGAACTTCTCAATCCTGAAAGTACATTAGTATAAACCTTTAGAAGCTTTTAAAAAGTGCTATTGCCTGAGTGGTACCCCAGACCAAACAAATATCTATCTATCTATATCTATATCTATCTATATCTATACTGCCTTCTATATATATATCTATATCTAGATATAGCTAGATCTATCTATCTATATATATATATACACACACATACACATATATATAAAACACTTTTTAGTAGTTTATTTTTGAGATGGAGACAGAACATGAGTGGGGGAGGGACAGAGAGAGAGGGAGACACAGAATCTGAAACAGACTTCAGGCTCTGAACTGTCAGCACAGAACCTGATCCGGGGCTCAAACCCACGAACCATGAGATCATGACCTGAGCTGAAGTCAGACGCTTAACCAACTGAGCTACCCAGGTGCCCCTATATATTACGCTTTTTATGTTAACATAATTTCAGACTTACAGGAGGGTTTTAAGAATGAATATAACTCTTGCCACTTCTGGCAAGTACAAGTAATACTGTACTGAAGGTTGTAGTCACAGAAATTAGCTAAGAAATAGGGGCGCTCTCTTTCTCTCTCTCTCGAATGCAAATACACATAAAAAAAAGAAAATGACTCAATTTTCCATAGCATCAAAAAGAATAAAATACTTAGAAATAACTTGTTGGGATGAGCACTGAGTGTCATATGTAAGTGATGAATCACCAGGCTCTACTCCTGAAACCAATACCACCCTGTGTGTTAACTAACTTGAATTTAAGTAAATATTTTTTTAAAAATTCACAAAAGAAGTGTAAGATCTGTACACTGAAAATAAAATAACCCTGAAAGAAAATAAAGAAGGTCTAAATAAAAGTTCATGAATAAAGACATTTGATACTGGTTAAGACGGCAATCCTCCCCGAAGTGATCTACAGAGTCAATGCAGCCCTTATCAACTCCCAATTGATTTAATTACATTATTCTTTTTCTGAAATTTACAACCTCTTCCCAAAATTTATATGAAAATATAAGGAACCTAGAATACTTGAAACAGTCTTGATAAAGAGGAATAAAGTTAAAGGACTCACACATTCCCATTTCTCTTCTTTTCTCCTCTCTTCTCTCTCTCTTCTGTATACAGAACATGGGCATGTGTACACATGTATGTTGAGTATAATGTATGTGATGTGTATAAACATACACATGGTATATATTTTTTCTTAACTGTTTGAGAGTAAGTTAAAAACATGATGTCCCTTTACCCTTAATACTTCTGTATTAAGTATATTAAGTATTTTCCAAACTCAAAGATATTGTCTTCTATAACATTGTTTGTTTGTTTTATTTTAAAGAGAGAGAGTGTGTGAGTGGGAGAGAGGACAGAGAGAGAATCTCAGGCAGCTCCACACTCAGTGCAGAGCCTGACATGGGGTTCTGTCTCACAACCCTGGGATCATGACCTGAGATGAAATTGAGACTCAGACACTCAACCTATTGAG
The DNA here is from genome assembly GCA_017311185.1 of Proteles cristata cristata. NCBI lineage: Eukaryota > Metazoa > Chordata > Mammalia > Carnivora > Hyaenidae > Proteles > Proteles cristata. Next base: position 49,538 of record JAESUZ010005596.1, on the reverse strand, counting down.
CCACCCAGGAGCCCCTCCCCCCCCCTTTTTTTTTTCAAATAGTGTATTGTCAAGTTGGTTTCCATATAACACCGGGTGCTCATCCACATAAGTGCCCTCCTCCATGCCCATCCCCTCCTCCCCCCCACACCCATGGGTCCTCAGTTTGTTCTCAGCATTCAAGAGTCTCTCATGGTTTGCCTCTCTCCCTTTCCCCCACCATTTCTTCCCTTCTTCTCCCCCATGGTCCTCCGTTAAGTTCCTCCCAATCCTCCTATACGTGCAAACATATGGTATCTGTCCTTCTCTGCCTGACTTATTTCGCTCAGCATAACACCCTCAAGGTCCATCCATGTTGCTACACATGGCCAGATTTCATTCTTTCTCATTGCCATGTAGTATTCCATCATATAGATAAACCACATCTTCTTGATCCATTCGTCCGTTGATGGACACTTAGGCTCTTTCCATGTTTTAGCTATTGTTGAGAGTGCTGCTATGAACATTGGGGTACATGTGCTCCTATGCCTCAGCATTTCTGTATCCCTTGGGTAAATTCCTAGCAGTGCTATTGCTGGGTCATAGGGGAGTTCTATTGTTAGTTTCCTGAGGAACCCAGGAGCCCCCCTTTTTTTAAACTTTTATAATACAATTATTTATATCAGGAGATTATCAGTGATGCAGTACTGTCACCTAATGCACACATTTCAACTGTACCATGAACGTTCTTTTTTTTTAAGATTTTATTTTTAAGTAACCTCTGCACCCAATGTGGGGCTTGAACTCACAACCTCAAGATCAAGAGTTGCATGCTCTACTGACTGAGGCAGCCAGGCACCCCTCACTACTATTCTTTATACAAAAAAAAAAAAAGCCCAGTTTGGTGGGCATCCTTTCACAATGTAAACGTGTGTCAACTCATCAGGTTTTAATACTTTGAATATATCACAATTTTGTCAGTTATACCTCAATAAAGCTGAAAAAAAATAAAAAGAGAAAAGAAAATCCCAGCTTAAAACCTGCACTCAGAGGCGCCTGGGTGGTTCAGTTGGTTAAGTATCCGACTTTGGCTCAGGTCATGATCTCATGATTTGTGGGTTCTGTGCTGACAGCTCAGAGCCTGTAGTCTGCTTCAGATTCTGTGTCTTTCTCTCTCTCTGCCCTTCCCCTGATCACTCTGTCTCTGTCTCTGTCTCTCTTTCTCTCTCAAAAATAAGTAAACATAAAAAAAAAAATTAAGAAAAACAAAACAACAAACCAACCCTGTACTCAGCTGTTAGTCTCTTTGGGTTCCTTTAATCTAAATGAATCCTTTTCCAGTTTTGTCTTTGGTGACCTTGACATTCTTAAAGCTATAGGTCAGCTGTTTTGTAGAATGTCTCATGTTTCCTCATGATTATATTCGGATTATGTGCTTTTGGCAGGAAAACCCCAGAAATATTGCTCTGGCCTTCTTACTGCATCAGATTATGCAACTATCCTGTTCCTCTTCCACACACTAGGTCTGGCATGTACCCGTGGTTTTTAAAAACTCACTGGGTTAAATGCATTAACCAGGGCTGAGAGTCACTCATTTACCCTTATCTAAGGAGGCAAGACCTGGCCTTCTGGAAGAAGAACCACTTAAATGGAGGCCTACAGGCTGAGTAGAAGTAGCTGTATTCACTACTGATGGTGAGGAGGAAGGTGTTCTGGGTTCCAAACAGGCCTGGAATCAAGCAAGCATACAAGATACCTAGAGATAGTGGCCAGGCACAGAGTGCAGTGCAGAATGTAGGCTGATGGTGCAGGCAGGGGGCACGCAAGGAGTTGGGGCTTCTTAGAAGGGTAGGGAGAGACCCAGGGAAAGGGTCCAGTCAGGGGAATGGCACAACCAGGTTTCTGTGGTGAGGGAAAAATCTCTGGACTATCATGGAGGACCTCACTAAAAGAGCATCAGGAGTGAAGGAAGAAAGTGATGTGAGGAGGTGACAGTAACGCCTAGAGAGAAAATGGTAACTGGCCAACACAATAGGGCTTACTGAACAGCAGTGGCACTGAATGTGGTTGACTGTGACAATGGGGAGATGTCAGGTGCTATGGACACGCATGCAGAAAGGGCTTATGGGATCAGATATGGCTTCTTGGAGGAGGTGGCAATATGCAGTATGAAGAAGCCAGATGAAGGGGCAGGTGATTCCTGTGTTTGAGGCAGGAAGAACAAGAAGTATGGAGGAACTAGAGGCACTCAAGAAGTATGGCCCTTGAGGATGTGGCTGGAGAGAGAAGCAGGGACAGACCCCTAGGGCTGTGGGTCACACTGAGAACTTTGGGCTCTATCTTCCTGGCAAGAGGCAAGGGGAGCGATGGGAGGGTCTAAAGCATGTTTGTAATCTCAAGGAAGCCACTCTAGCTGCATGCAGAGGATGACTGGGAGGGCAGGGCTAGGGAGGCAGGAAGGACACCGGAGACGCTTATTTGCTCACATTGTGAATGAAATCCCTGCACTGTGTCCACACCGACTGGGGCTCAGCAGGTGGGAGCCAGCATCATGGCTCCCAGCTCAGGAAGGATGGCCAGGCACACCCATCCGAGTCTTTGTGGGATCTAACTAAGGTCTTTCCTGCAAGCTTTTGGGAGGACAGGTTAAAAAGAAGAAAACACCTTCGCACACGGAAGAGAGGGGGGAAAACGACCTGTTGGCTGGGGATGGGGAGAGGAGAGAAAAAGCAAGGGGCTCGTGTCGGTGCGGAATGAAGACAAATGGGCAGTGAGTTCCGGAGAATACATCCTTTCTCCGGAACACTGGCCTCTCCATCAGGGCCCCGCACAGGCCTGTCAGGCAGGAGCAACGCTTTTGTGCGTGTGCGCGGGCTATGCTCCCGTTGCCATGGCGATGGGGCCATAAGTCACGTCTGCTGCTGCTACACAGAGGCGCTGTGATTTATGCCTGCCCGGCTGGGATTGTAAACTTTTTTTTTTTTTTTTTTTTAATGTTCAAAATCCGTCACAGCAAGGGAGGGCGGGGTGCGTCTGGCTCGCTTTGGAGGAGCGGGTTACTGTCAGACCTGCCTGCGATGCTCTTCCTCACCCCGCGGGCACTGGTTCTGGGGCTCTGGATCCAGCAGCCCAGCAGAGAGCTCTACAGAGGTCCCTTCAGACCCGTGGCAAGGGTTCCAAAACCCTGAGGCTAATGCTCATTCCTGACCAGAACGTTGCCTTATTCCTGAAACCAGTTCTTCCTCCTGTCTCTCTGGGGCTCAGTCTATGCATGCCAGCATGTCTCTATGCTTAACATAGTGGCTTAATAATCTGCACGACACCACCACCCCTTTAGAACTGGGTCTCTAGAAGGGTATAATGGATTGATCATGAATTTGACAGCATACCTCCTGAGCCGCAGGTTTCTCATCTGTTCAATGGGGGCACGGTAACTTCATCTAATGTAGGGCTCCCCTATCTTGGCACTATGGGTATATAGGTTTGGAAATTCTTTATTGACATTTGGATTTGAGTAATTCCTTATGGGAAGGGGTGGAGCGTGTACTGTAGAATGTTTAGCAACATCCCTGCCTCTACCTGCAGCATTTCCCCACTGTGGCTACCAGAAATATTCCCAGAGATTACCAAACACTCCCTTTAAATCATCTCTATAAAGCCCATTTTGCAGATGAGGGAAGTGAGGCTTTCTCTTTGGACCTAGAGGAGTCTCAGCTCTCATGGGCAACCGAAATCTTTCCCTGAAGAAAGGACCCCAGGTCCTTTCTGGGATATGTGGATTCCCTTACTATTATCCTTACTATTTTCCTGTCATGCCTTCCAGATACTGTATTCACTCCAATGTCTGGGATGAATACCCTCATATCTGATTCATGCATCTTGGAGCACCATTACAGCCCCAGTGTGCAAACGTCATGAACTCTCTCAGGCTGTCCCATTTCAATGTGGATAACCCAGTCTTGTACACAGAGGGGTGGTGGCAGGGCCGGAAGATGCCCTGGAGGGGAGGTGGGAGGGAAAGACACACTATGGAGCCACACTCTGCTCCAGGAACTTTGTACCTAAGATGCCTTGGAGGGGTCTGGCGTGGCTTGACAGGAGTGGCTAGAATGATCATGCCTGGCTCCCCATTCCTCCAAACCCATTCTCTCCCATTTCCCTACTCTTTTTTTTCCTTTTCTTAAGTTATAGTAACATGTACATAAAATTTACGATCTTCACCTTTTTTAAGTATACAGTTCAGTGACGTTGTGCACACTCATATTGTACAATTATCACCACCATCCATCTCTAGAACTTTGTCATCTTGTAAAACTGAAGCTCTGAACCTGTTAAACAACCACCCCATTCCCCACTCCCCTCAGCTCCTGGCAACCACCATTCTACTTTCTGTCTCTATGATTTCTGACTACTCTAAGTACCTCATATAAAGGGAATTATAAAGGATCTGTCTTTTTGTCACAGGCTTATTTCACTTAGAGTATCCTCAGGGTTCATTCCCATTGTAGCACATCAGAAATGCTCTTCCTTTTAAAGGCTGAATAATATTCCATTGCATGTATATGCCACATTTTGCTTAACTGTTCAACTGTTGACAGACTCTTGAGTTGTCTCCACATTTTAGCTAGTATGCACAATGCTATAAACCTCTTATTCCTTTTTGAAATAACTTCAAGTTACAGTCCAATGACTCAATCATCATGCACTTACTGAGTGATTACTGAATGCAGAAGGAAAATGGAGTTTGCAAAGAGCATGACTCACAAGCCCTTTTGAAAGGCAAGATTTTTTTTTCTTTTTTTTAAATAGTTTATCAAGTTGGTTTCCATACAACACCCAGTGCTCGTCCCAACAAGTGCCCTCCTCTATGTCTATCTCCCTTTTTCCCCCGACACCCATCAGTCCTCAGTCTGTTCTCAGCATTCAAGAGTCTCTCATGGTTTGCCTCTCTCCCTCTACCCACTATTTCCCTCTTTCTTCTCCCTTAGGGTCCTCCGTTAAGTTCCTCCTAATCCTCCTGTACGTGCAAACATATGGTATTTGTCCTTCTCTGCCTGACTTATTTCGCTCAGCATAACACCTTCAAGGTCCATCATGTTGCTACAAATGGCCAGACTTCATTCTTCCTCATTGTGAAAAGGAATATTTTTTTTAAAAAAGGATCCTTGTACTGGGCTAAGTTTGGGGTAAATCATTTTAATATTGTAATACCAATAATAGCCAATATATTTGTGTCAGATGCATCATACATTAAATCACTTGATTCTCAGCAATCTTACGGGGCAGTCATCTTTATTCTGTATATGTGGAAACAGGCAGAGCAAAGTAAAGTAGCTTGCCCACCTTAACCAAATGGGGGTGGCATTGCTGGGATTTGAGTCAGAGCATCTGGCAGTAGAGCCTGTGTGGCTAATGTCCCATCTATGCTGAGCTAGGGTTCCAAAAGTCTAAGTTACTATGAAAGTTTTCATCTATTTTCACTACTTTTTTCTCTAGGTTACTTCCTTTTCCTCCTCTGCCAGTTCTAGGTGATGGCACAGATCTACTCACCCAGGATTTGTTCCTCTTCTGAAGTATCCAACATCCCCGTTCTATCTAAGCCTACACCTTCCATGAGGGCCTTTTACAGGGTCAAGGAGACAGAATGTGGAGCTCAGCAGTAGCTGGCCTGACTAATAAGCCAATCATAGAAAGGACAGCTCTCTGCTCTGCCCTTCCCAAAGAACATTGTGTAGCCTTTGAATCTCAGTGGGCTAATGTGGTACTAGCCGAAGTGCGTCTCAAGGAATGTTGGGCCTGAGCCTGTACCTCATTAAATACTGTTGGGGGGGACTGTGTGCAGATCTTGCTTCCTAAAGACTTGTGATGTTCATTAGCATATTACCATTCTTGGGAATGCTGCCACCCAGGATATCAATGTAGCAACTTCATTTATTATAGGATTTTTAAACCTTTCAAATTAGAGAATTCTCCTTTTTTATTGTTAAATTTACTAACCCCAAAACACTGGTGTTATTTGGAATCCCTCTAAGACAAGACAGACTTTTATAATGAAGTACAATAAACACCATGAGGCAGGAAGTTTTGATAGAGATGTTTGATGTTAAATATATGGGTAAGGGATTTGGGTGATACACAGAGACAACAGAAAGAAATTTGTTGAGCAATTTATTGATAATATCAAAATATCCCCATGACTGCCACTGTAGCCACATCAAATTGGGGTCATCAAAATGCTCTGTATCCTTTCTCTGAGACACAGACTTTGCCTAGAGCTGGAAGTGCAAATATGGCTAAGAGTCAGGCCTTGACCTCCAGGAACACATAGATACCAGGTAGGGGCAGAGTGGGAGTTCTCACATACCATTAACTATAATGCAAGGCAATGGGCTGTTCTATAATTAAGAAATTATGCACTATCAGCATGCACATGGTGTTAAGGGGGTCATGATTCCAAGTGGATGGAAGGAAGATATGTTCTGGAAAGGTCACTCAGAGGAAGTGACACTGCAAGGCTGTGGTGGATGGAGAGTAGTATGCCAGGAACACGGCAGACTGTGTAAGCATGAGGACATTTCAGGCAGAGGTGGTGGAGACAATGAGATAGGAAAGTGTCTGGCATTTTGAGGAAATGGCAAATGGGAACATGGTGGGAAACAAGATCACAGAGGGTATGGTGGCCATATTCTGAGATGTTAATGTGTATCAGGAGAAATGGTTTGGATTTTTATTCCAATGCTGTGTGGGGCATGTTGGGGGGTGGGGCTCTAAGTAATTTTAGCAGGAGACAGGCATGGCCCAATCTGTGTAGCAGTTGGATCGGACATGTGCGTGGGGATACAGTGAGGACTGTAAGCAGAAAGACTCTTTGGGAGGCTTTGAGGCTAGGAATGTTAGGGAAGGTGGAGAAGCATGGCCATTTTGAGGATATTTTGAAGGCAGAATGGGAAGGAAGGCTGTGCACTCATACTGGGTCTCTTCCATTCCTCCACATCAACCCTCAGCTCATCCTAACCCTGCTTTGTGCCTCAGAAGGTTGAGTTTGGTCGAAAGGCTCAATGGACTCTCTTGTCTGGGCTCCCGTTAGGTCAGCCAATGGGGGGACACCAGCTGAAGGTCTGATGGGAGGTGGTTGAGTGAGGTTGGGATATTTATTCCCCTGGCTTCTTTCCTGTCTGTGTCTCTTGACTGAAGGCCATAGCTTCTGTCAGGCAGTGTTTTCCATGCAATTCTCTCTCCAGGCTCTGGTAATCTCACCCTCACCTTGACCCACTGATACCAGCCACAGTCTACTGCATATCCCTTGATGTTTTTCTAGAACTTCTCCCCAACTTTGTGAATAGCTTACTTTTAAACCTTTTCCTGCTTGAGCAATCCACCTACTTTTGCTGGGATCCTCTTTGATATTGGTTTCCTTGATAAGTGAGGAGAAAAGGAGTTAGCCTAATATCCAGATCAATTCATTTATCATTGAAATATCCAAATCATCTTTATGACCAGACTGCACTTAATTCATGTATGTGCGTATTGAATAAAAGGGGAATTGGGACTTATCTGGCAGAATAAGATGCACTAAGGGAAACGAGTGGTCTTACCCAATCCCAATAAGTGGATATTAGAAGGCAAAATGAATACTTAATATAGTTTATCTTGGTGATCACTATCCCTGGGCTTCTGCTTGAATAATTTAAAGCCTGGATGGCTTAGGTAAGAACAGAACCAAGATATCTAAGGGAACATTGTGAGACCATGACAAACAACACAGCAGGAGGCTATGAGATACCCACAGGCAGAGGGTGAATACTATTGACCTAAAACTATCCACATGATGGACTAGAAATGGGAAAAAAAAAAAATATTACTCAGACGGTCACTTCCAGTTTGTAGCTTATAATGGTTTCAACAAGGCTTTGGAATTCTAAGATGTGGTTCAAGACCTTTGTAATAAGGGTGGTTTGTTTACAGCTTAAATTGGAATGTTCCATTTTTAAAACATTATAAGTGACAATGATAGTGCCAGATGGTATCTAGGAAGCACCTCTATAGAGGCCTCAACTCTGCCTCAAGCCAGAAATCTATTTCAGAAAATTTGTTGGAACCAAGATGAGATTATCCAAATATACCCCCTGAGATAACAGATAGATAAAAACAGATAGACGGAGTAAGCTCCATTTCTAATTCATTCTCAATATCTCCATCCACACGACGATCTGTCTCCTGCATCTCAGCAACCAAAAATCTCTTCATTTTACTGGGAAACACAACATCAGATAAAGTACTGGAAGGACCTCTAAATACTACCAGTTTATAGTTGGCAAACACCTGACTCTTTTGTAACAAATCCCATCAACACTGAAGGCAGGCTTCACGAGTAGGTCATGACACTTTTCCCAGCTGAGTCTGGTCCATAGCCTCAGAATTCTTCTTAACATAATATGGTAGGCAGCCCCAACCCATTAACTGGAGTTGACCAGTAACTGCCATCCATAATTCTTAGAGTCCAATCTCTAAGTCAGATGAATAACTAGAAGCCCAGGGAGGGCTTTGAAGACATGAGTTGGAGTAGATATCCAACTGATGGTCCCCTCCAACCCCCAGCCTCCCTTCCATGGCTATGTCTATACACTGTGACCCCACTCCCTAATCAGAGATGGCTAATCTGGAGGGGAACTCCTAACCCATTCCAGGCCAATAGGACTCCTTCTCTAGGATTTTTCAAACTGTAACCCTAGGAAGAGAAGAATTCACTCTTTGGGGTAAGAGCACAAGAGTTTGGGGGACTCATGATGATCACAACTCCTCCTGTGGAGTGGCAGTAGGGAGGATAGAGTTGTGCACTCAGAGAGAAAGAAGCCATCATGGGATGATGGAGAGGCAAGACAGAACCCTAATGTCATGCAATTCTCCCAACCCTTCCTCCAAGCCCTGTGGCTCAGCTGATCTCCCTCTCTTCCCACGGCATCCTTCCAATACAGCTGTCACTAACTCATTTGAATTGAATTTCTGTCTCTGAAACCAAAAACATGCCAACTGATAGGGCTCAGAATGGGCTTCCGCACAGTGAAACAGGGGAAGGGAGGCACAGTGGCGTGCTGGACGCAGTAGCTTCCTGAGATCACAAGCTCTGTGTTCAAATCCCAACCATTTTCACCAGCTATATTGCCAAGGGTCTTAGAAAGTCAGCTCCTCACCTGTGGAAATGGGTGGATAAAAGTACCACTGACCTTGAAATATGGCTGTAAGGACCACATATGGGACACTGTGCAGAAGAGGCCTCTGCCTGGGCAGGCAGGCCTGGAATGTCACTTAAAGCAGTCTTTAGTGTGAAGTTGGGACTCAGGCCCAGGTATCCTGACCCCCAGGCCACTGCGCTTGCCCAAAATTGCACTTTTCATGTTTCCCTCTCCCTCTTTTCATCTAAAGAGCTGCAGTCCTATTTCAACATCTGAAGTCCCATTTGAAAAGTGTTTAACTTCTAATGCAGATATAACAAGTCGTTTTTCAGATTCACTGTATCTGCAAAGCCTTCTATAATTCAACATCAAATATTTATTATTACATTTATTAAAGTTTTAATAATTCAGCATCTCCTGCATGTAAGAGAGAAGCTTAGCTAACTGCTTCCCCTTTATCCAACCTGGGTCACTTCAATATTTATATTCCAAAGTCTCCATTTGAGTTTCATTTAGCCGAGGCTGTGTCGTGGGCCCTCCACCCGAGCTCACAGTTGGTGCATGCTCCAGCCTCCCCAGTGGCAAAGACTAACAGAAATCTGGTGCTGAACGGTGTTTGAAGAGATTTACCGAGCCTGGGCAGAAACTCATCCTAATAGACTTCACTTTTATTATGATCGCTAAACTGAAATGGGGGAAAATATATATGTCTCCAGGCTCGCTGGCTGAGTGACAGGCAGTGAGGATGTGAAAAGATGTGGGTATGCAGTAGTTCCATTTGAAGGAGCATAGAGGCCTTTACAGTAATGCTTCTCAGAGGGGCTTCGTCTTTCTGGAAGAAGGGAGGGATGTGGTGGGGCAGGGCAGTTGCTAATGCCAAATTCTACGAACTTGGCTGTGAGTGCCAGACTGATTCCCTACTGCCCCACAGCCTCCCCGTTTTCCCATTTAATATTCTGTCTTCCACCAGCATGAAGTGGACACACACACACACACACACACACACACACACTCAGTGGACTAAACGGTCCACAGGGATGAAGAAAGAAAATCCAATGTGGGGGATCTTACAGAGGTTCCCCCACATCAACAAGAGCCAGCATTACTAAGGAGTCACCAGACGGCTTGCGTTCAAGTCTTAATTCTGCCACTCACTACTCATGATATGTTGGACAAAGAAATTAAATTTTTTGTGCCTCAATTTCCTCACCTGTAAACAACAGTGACTCATCATTGAGTTGTTGTAGAACTGAGCATCCAAAGATATAATAGCAATTCTTATTCTTATTTACAGTTAGGAAATGGAGACACAGAAAATTTAAGTCACTTGCCCAAGGTCAGCTAGTGAGTGATGGAGCTGGCACTGGAACCTGGGCCATTGGGCTCCAGAGCTCACGCTAAACCCTTCACTCAGTACTCCTCTCATCTGTGTTTTGGCCGGGTAAGTAGGTTGCCTACTGAAGTTCCCTTGATTTTTGGGGAAGGAACACTATGCGAGTAACTGGTGAGGAAGGGAAAGTAATGGGGCTGATGTTATATGATAAGGGCTGTAGAAGCCCACTCCTCTCTCAGCATCCCCAGAGGGATGCACTTCAAGGTTGCTGGTCATGAGTATATGGGCACCACCACCATTACTAAGATCTGCTGGGGTTACAGGGAAGGCAAAGGCGAGTGGTCTGAGTTTCACTCACCACAAGTAGGAGGGAGGCATCTTCAGTACAGCACAATATAAAGTCTGAATCAAGGGACACCCTCTCCCCCAGATTCTGCTTCCTGCAGGCATTCCCATCCATTGCTCAGTATAATGAATGGACCACCTGGCTCACTCCTGCCCACCCTACATATCCTGATGTACTGCTGCTCTGATGATCCCTGGCCTCTGCCATTGATGCCCACATGCTCAAGAGGAAGCATGCACACTTCCCTTCTCTGTACTGTGACCTATGTCTTTTGTCGCCTGACCCCCCTGCATCATATGGTCACTTCCTTATTTATAGTACAGAGTCTACTAAAACTTTTAAAACACTTCACTCATTGAACACCAATTACATGTAAGGTGCTCTACGAGTTACTCTATACACATGATATAATCCTCACAACCACCTGCAGGAAACACAAGCATCTCTATCTGCCAGATTCAGAAAGGGAAAAGGGAGGAAGTAAGGTTACTTGATCAAAAGAGTTCAGGTCACAAACTGTGCATGAAGATTCATGTCCAGGTGTGGAGGATTCCAATCCTACACTCTTTCCAACTGGTTCTTCTCCTTCTGATCTTTGTATTTCTAGAACCAGCATAGTGTCCGTCACACAGGGATGTACCTACAACACTTCTGTTGAGGGTATCACCTTAAGATGCACAGCCCGCAATTCCAGAATACCCTGCATTTGCCTGGAGGTAGTGATGGGAGAAAAGCTGGATTCTGGTATCCGGAGCATTCACACAAGAGCACCTGCTGGGGGAACTCTCCTCAAGTGTCCTTGGGGATTCTGCCGATTCTGCTAGGCCAGGTGGCCCACAGCCAAGGGTAGAGAAAAGAAGAAAATAGCACGCTTGTTCTGTTTCCTCTCCTCTTCTCCCTGCGCCCCTTGGCACCACGCCCCAGACACAATGAACCACAGGTTCCCTCCTCAGACACGCCCCTTCCAGTCCCCAGCCTTGTCCCTGGAAAGAGCATCTGTAGAGTTTTCTGTCCAGCATCCGTCCACCACCTGTCCTGATCTTCCTCTAGGGGACAATTCTACCTACAAGCTCAATCCACATGGTAAAGGTACCCTTACCCTCACTGGCTTGGAGGGTGGGTTCATGACCCAAGGTCTAGAAATTTGAGCACTTTGTCCCTTCAGACACTGATCTGGGATCTTGGCAAATGTCCCCAAACCAGACAAACAGGGGCATCACAGCCTAGAGACGAGAAGCATGGAGTCAGGAGTCAGGCTCCCAGGACTCAAATCCTGGTTCTGTGGCTTCCTGGCCATGTCAGCTGACAAGCTGGGTGACCTCTTCGTGCCTTAGTTTCCTCATGTATTAAATGGAGCTAATAATGGGTGAAGATTCAATGAGCTCATTTCAGTAAAACACATCATTGCTCTCTTGTAAGGGTACTTATTAAGGTATTTGGGTCCATCCAGATAATCCAGGATAATCAACCTCTCTTAAGGTACTTAACCACATCTGAAAGATCCTTTTTCTGAAAAAGATGACATTTACAGGTTCTAGGAATTGGGAATTGATACCTTTGAGGGTCACTATCAGTCTCTCACAAATGGGGTCGGAAAATCTGCCTTCCTAACAAGTTTCCAGGTGTGCTGATGCTACTGGTCCAGGGAACACACTCAGAGAACCACTGACCTAGTGAGTTCCAGCAAACACTTCACAGTTTGGCTGGGAGGTCTCTCCTTACAGGTTTAACCTTTCATTCTCAGGGGAGTTCACTCACCTCCACCCTGTGTCCTTTCTCTGTGCTGCCCTTTCCTTCTATCGTCTTGCACTGCCATCAAGTATCACAGTTTTTGGTTTGCTTTTGTCTCAGGTAACACACTGAGATCTCTGTCTTAACACTTCTTAGATTTCTAATACTTAGCTTGGCATACACTAGGTGTTCAGTAAATTCTTAGGGCTTGGAATTGAAAGGCCAAAGAACAAGGAACCATTCCTAATTCTTTTCTGAACAAAATCAATGTGAAAACTGTCACCAAGTGAGCCATGCTGGCTTTCATTCTGATATCCCATTATTCTTTCAAAATTGTGCAGGAATTAACAGTAGTTCACCATTTCCTTTCCATTGACTGGAGATCACAGAAAAATCACAGAGGGATTCCAAAAGCTGGGCTTTATGGATGATTATTATTCCAACTATAATAGCTATTCTTGCATCTCTCTTCTAAGAAGAATCGGCTCTGGGCGAAACTGTGAAGGCCCAGTGTAGAGAAATAAGTGTTGTTTGCCACACTTCTCTCTCCACAAGGATCTTTTATTTCATCTCTCAAGTCGGTATCTGGTTCTGTGCTCCTGGCTACCGTGAGACCCTTGCAAGCAGAGGTGGGCCTTATTATCTCTGTATTCCTCAGGTAACCTGGCACAGTGCCTGGCACACAGGAGGGGCCCAGCTAAGGTTTTGAGAATTGAAAAGGGTCTGTATGCAATTTAACGAGAGCTCACTTGACCACCTTCGTAGCTGACATCGTTAGTGTCTGAAAATCACATTCCTGGCAGCTTCCTGCTGGGACAGGCCGGAGCATGGCAGATGTGCCCGGGGAGAGTTCTCTTCTGTGGCCCTCCAACCCCTCAGACTTGAAAGTCTTCCCTCTCGCCTTAGATTCTACATAGCCCAAACCCATCCATGACTCAAGGTTAATTGCCAATGTTCTCTCTTGCAAATACTTTCTTAATTCCTTTGGTCAGGAATTGGTCCTTTCCTTTCCAACCCTCTAAGGAACTCCGTGTGTACAGCACAAGTACCCCTTCATTCCGTCTACACATATTTTCATGTACATGAAGCCATTAGAACCTACTACATTGTGCCAGACTTTGTAAGTTCATTTAAGTCTTCCTTGAACCTCATGACAAAGGGATTAATGTGAGCTGTCAATACTAAGACAATACTAATTTTAAGATGCATCATAGATTGGATGTAGCCTTTTTGCAAAAGAAGAAAAGAATCAAAACTTCTTTGAGGAGAACACAAATATGTTACACTATGCTAAAGGAACAACAAACATAATAACTAATGCTTCTAAGTAACTCCCCATATGACCTCAGTGCTTTCCAATATATTATGTCACGTGACTCTCAACACCCCCCACCCCCCCGCATGGTATAATCTTCTGTCTACAGTATCCACAGGGTGAAACACAGCTCCACAAAAGCTCACACAGTAACCAAGTGGTAGAGGTGGGATTTGAACTCAGGCAACTCAGCTGGGCTCCATAGCTGGAAAAGAACCACCTTACATCATAAGCTGTATGCTTAGTCAAAATGCAGCATACATAGAGAAGAGTATGTAAATCATTATCTGTACAGCTTGGTGAATCTTTACAGGAAAGTACACCCATATAACTACCCCCCAGATCAAGAAATCAAACACTGGCAGCATCACATAAATCTTGCTGTGCTTTCCATGAATCACTTCACGAATCATCCCACGGGTCTTTCACCCAAATGTGATCCATATCATTCCTTCTACCAGCACAGATTCATTTTTACTATTTTGGATCTTCACATAAACATAATTTTGTGTATCCTCTGTGTCTTCTATAACTCCATATTATATTTGTGAGATTCATTGATGGTCATGTGTGTGGTTGGGTTTTTTGTTAATATTCATCACTGTAGTGGTATTCTATCGTATGACCCTTTCATTACCTATTTTCTGTTTTGTCACTGATGGGATTTGTGGAGTTTTTTTTCCACCCTTTTAGGGAGTGTGAACGAATGCTACTATTAGCATTCTTGAACATATTAGGTGGTACATAGACACACACTTCTGCTAAGTATCTGATTGGAAGTAGAGCAGACAGATTACACCATATACTTTAGTATATTCTGCCCAACAGATTTACATACTGGTCATGCTAACTTGCACTCCCACTACAACGGGATCAGAATTCCAGTTGTTCTAGGTGCTCAGAAAAATTTGTTATCATCAGTTGTTTTAAACTTAGTCACCCAATTGGGAAGAGCCCATATGTTTGACTGCTAAATTGCTCTGCCTTCCATAGTGTGAGATTCTGTGCTTTCCAAATGATTTGTCCCAAACTAAAAACAAGACAAAACAAAACAAAACAAAAACAACAACAACAAAAGCAACAGGCAAAGCATCTTTAAGCTTTCCTTCCTATTCTGCTATAATGCTTATCTTTTTTCTTTCTGACTTGGCTTTTGAACAACCTTTCCTCTAATCTCCTGGGTGTGATTCTATGGCTTATTATTGGCTATCTATAATTATGATCTATTATTTATTCATTTCTAACATATCATCTGACTGGAACTTCTTAATTCTTTAAACACCCATGATCACTTGCCTGGGCAATGTCCGGT
Source organism: Proteles cristata cristata (assembly GCA_017311185.1). NCBI lineage: Eukaryota > Metazoa > Chordata > Mammalia > Carnivora > Hyaenidae > Proteles > Proteles cristata. The sequence goes on along the minus strand of JAESUZ010005596.1, from coordinate 34,370 downwards.
CAAACAAAATTTATTAGTGCAGCTTGGAAAATTCAACTTACGTAGCACAGATTTTTATTTTTTTTCAAGTCTTACTTTTCTTTATTCCCATATCATCTGAAAAACTATTAGGGTCCATAACTTCATTCTCCAAACAGAATAATTTCCAAATTGCTCAAAGAATGAATAAAAAGAAAAAAAAATTAAAGAAGCCATAAAACTGTGAGAAAAAAGAGAGGGAAGAATTCTTCATGAAATAATTATCTTATAATCTTGGCATCCAGAAGCTATAGATGAAAAAAAATTGATGGGTCTGGCCACTTAAAAATAATTTCTTGGGGTGCCCGAGTGTCTCTGTTGCTTAAGTGGTTTTTTTTAAATGGTGATGATTGCCATCTTTTGTCCACACTTGCAGGAAACCAATGGGGATTGGTGGGAGGTATGTTGAAGGTAAGACTTAAAAGGCTGTCTGGTATTGCTCCAAAACCAGACAATACATGAGGACACCCCCAAAGAGGATAATAACTTAGTGCCCTAATCAAACCAAATATTCTTCAACTATTTCTGTAACTGTTCTTTAAAGGAGAAGCTTAGTGGTTTATGAAGGAAGGGTTGAGAAGGAGCATCCATAGCTGCAGAACACCATCCCCTCTCCCATCCTGAGCAGCTCTGTTCTGCCCCCAACTTGGTGAATGCGTGTGTGCCACATCAATAGGCACAGCCTTCTTAGCAAGAGGTGAAAAAAAGCATCTCCTTATTATTGGCTCATGCCCCCTCAAGGTCTCACCTTTTTCAACTTACCGCACTATCCTTTCCAACTTCATATAATTTTCTTTCTGAAATGTATACTAGTACTTATAGTTATTCCTTCCCTTCTCTTCCCTCTTCTTTCTCCCTTCCTTCCTTCCTTCCTCTCCCCCTTCTCTCTCTGTTTTTCTTTCTGTTCCTTCCTTTCCTCTTCCTTCCTTCCCTCTTTTTTCTTTCTTTCTTTCTTTCTTTCTTTCTTTCTTTCTTTCTTTCTTTCTTTCTTTCTTTCTTTCTTCTTTCCTTCTTTCTTCCTTCCTTCCTTCCTTCCTTTCTTTCTTTCCTTCCTTCCTTCCTTGCTTCCTTCTTTCCTCCCTCCTTCCCTCCCTTCCTTCCCTCCCTCCCTTCCTTCCCTCCCTCCTTCCTTTTCCTTCCTTCCTTCCTTCCTTCCTTCCTTCCTTCCTTCCTCCCTCCCTCCCTCCCTCCTCCTTCCTTCCTTCCTCTCCAAAGATGTTTTAGAATCCCTGTATGCAGATATTCTGGACCCTTCTTTTTCTGTATTGCTACTTCAATGTAAATCAGATTGGGTCAAAAAAGGTAACTGAGTCGGGGCGCCTGGGTGGCTTAGTCGGTTGAGCGTCCGACTTTTGCTTGGGTCATGATCTCGCGGTTCGTGGGTTCGAACCCCACGTCGGGCTCTGTGCTGACTGCCAGCTCAGAGCCTGGAGCCTGTTTCAATCTGTGACTCCCTCTCTCTCTGACCCTCCCCTGCTCACGCTGTCTCTCTCTCTCTCCTAGAAATAAATAAAAATAAAAAATAAAAAAAAATAAAAAATAAAAAAAAAAGGTAACTGAGTCATCCTGGGGATTATGGTCTTTCTCAACAGCCCTACATAGTATATGGCTGTCTTGACTCCATCTTTCCCATCACCTCCAGATTCTACCTGAACTCTACTGTAGCTGGAATTTAGTTCATCTAACATTGGTATAATGTAACACTGGGAAAGTATTAACATACTAGTGTTAACATATCTTGTGTTACTTAATCATTACAACAATTCTTGGGAGATGTTTCAGTAAAATACTTAAAACCATGGGTTCTGGAGCTGAAGAGATCATGGGCTGAAGCTTGGCTGCAGCATTTACTAGTGAAGGCATCATTCTTATGCTTCAGATTTTTTTTAATATGGAAATTCAAATAATAATAGCATCACTTTATGGGGTTTTTGTTAGAATATGAGATGATGTTAGCTTGGTATGTAGTGGATAATCAATAGCTATGAATTATTATTATTGTTATACTCTGTGAAGAAGGCACAGTTACTATCCTGATTTTGCTGAGAAAATGGAAAGTTAAAAATTCAGTTTGGCCCAGATCACATACTTCATACACGGTAGACATGGGCTTCTAACTCAGACCTGTTCAAATCCAGAGTAAGTGTTATCATCATGACACCAGTACCTTCTCTGAAATTACAAATTTGATGTCAACAGTACAGAACTTGGAGGAAAGCTAGGGGAGAACTTCTTTCAGGTAATTTCAATCAAGATCACTGGGTCTCCTTGACAATAGTTCCTCAACCAGATAGTCTTTGCTCTATCTTTAAAATATGTAATGCAGAGAAATCTTAGCACATGCTTTACTGAAGTCTCATTGGCTTCAAGTCTATCAAGAATAGAAATAAAGCAATCTGCCATGAATTTGTGTGTGTGTGTAAAACCATCTTAGGTCTTAATAATTACCACTTCATTTCCTAAGTGCTATCCATTAATTATCTATTCTTTTTCAGACTTCTCTTTTGAGAAATATCCTGAGAAAAATCATGTTAGGTTCATTTCTCCATGAAAAATTGACAAGGTGAGAATAAACAAATTGCAAAGCAGAGACCAACCCAAACCCAACCCAAGGAGTTGGATTTGGGAGCTTCTTATTAAGATGCCACAGACATACTGATGACATCTGGATTCAGAATGGCCCAGAGCCAGCTATGCATTGGTAGAATCACAATCACAAAGAGGAGGATGGTAAGGCATGATTCTAAGTTCCAATTTAAGAGTGACCAAGCTGTGTATGAGCCAGTTTCAAAAGCCGAATCAGGGTCCATTTTTGGTAACATTGAAATTTCTGGAATGGTTCCGCTAATCAAATTGGAAGGCAAGAACACAAAAACGAAAACAAAAACCTCCACTAGAAAGCTCCAGAATAGTGACAGGATCAGATCTAAGGCCACTGGTTTAATTAAATCAATATACATCTAGTAGTTGTCCAATATGTACTGAGAGCTGGGGATTAGAAAGCTAAAGAAGTTATTTTCTTTGACCTTGAGAGGTTCACCACATAATGGGGCAGAATGATATGTAAGCAACTAATTACAACACAGTAGAGCAAGTCTATAATGAAGTTAACTACAAGGTGAAACCCATGTAAGGAAAGATGTAGTCTCCATCCTTTCCTGAACGAAGAACAAATAAATTCGACCTATGCATCAAGAACCTATGGAATAATCCAAAGTCTGTGCCCAGTACCAGAATCACAAAAGAAGAATCTAATTCTCTAATCTTTCACTTTCATGATTCTCCCATATACTATTAAGTTATTTTATAAGATAATCATGAATAATCCCAGGATGAACCAGATAATGTGTTGGCTTCCCTCATATTTTATATATACCCAGAAGGAGTATAATACTGTTGAAATATAAGGCATTGAGGCCCGCCAATGGAGGACACTTCCGGAAGTGTAGAGCATGACATATTGGACAGTGTTCTTCACATCATCTGCTAGGCAGGTGCCTGCTTCAACACTATGAAACCAGTTCTGCAAAGAAGTCTTTGTGATCCTGAAGCAGAGGGGCTTCTAGTGTGCCAAAGAGGCCTTAGTACAGGACAGTGGAGATGACTTCCCTACCTGACGTCTGCAGGGTCTTCCGTGACGAGCACGTCAGTCTTGCAGCTGGCCAGAGGGTTGATGGACAGCTCCACGGGCGGAACCACAAAGCTTTTGCTGACAGGAAGCCAGAGTCCTTGGCCCAAGCTGAAAGTAGACCTGCAATGTAAGAGTTTCCATTGGGGAACTCCCTGGGAAGCAGAGAGAAAACAGAAAATAGGGGCCCCTCCTTCCATCCCCACTAGGACTATGTCTTGCTTCCCACCCAACTGAGTTCCCTATCTTCTCTAATGCAAGATTTTGGCCCACTTTGCCCAGACGTGGATGGTCAATACTTAAATGTATTAATCACTTAGACCATGCATTGCTTTGTATGGCTAATTTTCTTGTCCTGGCTGCCTGTCCTGACTCCCAATAAATAGTGGACTCTGTGAGGACAGGGACTATTTCGGCTCTGCTTTCCCAAGCAGTCCTGAGCCAGCAGGAGTTCCATAAGTGGCTGCTAAGATAGCAGGGACGGTCTGCACAAAGGTGAAGAGCATGGACTCTGAATCAGTTTGAACCCAAATCTGATTGCCAGTTCTGCCACTTAATTTGCTATATGTCTTCCTCAGCTTAAATATTGAAGTTTCACACAAGATTTCATGGAGGTGGCATGAAGAGGTCCTATGGCTATAGAATATTTTTAAAGCACTGGACTAGATAATCAGTGATGTCTCCTCCAGTTCAAATATCTGAGTCCATAAGTCTAGACGCCAAACAAATGGGAATTAGATTCTCATTGATGCCTAGGCCATGATAGTCCATTCATGCCAATGATAGTTCCTCTTTACCCAGTGCAGCTGAATGAAGTTCACATGTTTCCTTGACTAAGGATGTGTGACTATGCCTCCAATTCCCAGTATCATGCCCCAAACAAGACTGTCAGCTCACCTGAGAATCTTTTCAGGGGCTTGTTCTCCTGTTACTAGGTCATAGCCCCTCTCAAGTGTAGTGTAAGGCCAAGGTCTGTGGAAAGAACAGAAGGAGGGGAAAAAGAGATGATATTAGTCCGAAGCATGTAGGATTCATATATAGACACTGCTTAAAAGTAGCTTTACAGACAACCAAATTCACAGAATAATTACGGCTGATCCTTAAACAATACCGCGGTTAGGGGCACTGACACCCCCACTCCAGTCAAAACTCTGTGTATAACCTTTGATTCTCCAAAACCCTAACTGCTAATAGCTCTATTGTTTTATGTTGTTGTTTACTGTAGGCTCCACGCTCAACGTGGGGCTTGAACTCAAGAGATCAAGAGTTACATGCTCTACTTACTATGCCAGCCAGGCACCCCAGTAATAGCCTACTGCTGACTGGAAGCTTGACTGATAACATAATCAGTTGATTAACACATATTTTATAGGTTAAATGCTTTATTCTTATAATAAAGTAGGCTAGAGAAAAGAAAATATCATTAAGAAAACCGTGAAGAAAATGCATTTACAGTATTGTACTGTATTTATTGAAAAAAAATCCACAGGTAAGTGGACCCATGCAGTTTAAACCCATGCTGTTCAAACCTGTGTACTGGGTGAGACCATTTATAAGAGAATGTCTCCATTTCACAGAAGAACTCAGCACTTTAAAGACTATATGTCCACTTTGGAGTTTATGGACAAAAACCCGATTCTCCATCAGTCCAATTAAGGAAGTGTTCATTGATTACTTACAGTTTGGGAGGCTGAGTTAAATTTGAGCCTTTGTTATCTGGAAGATTCATCAATCAAGTACCTTTAATATTAAAATGGAAATTCAGTGGGAAATGGGATTTGCTGCCCATCACGTTTTGTAGGAAAACAACTGTTGCAGAGGAATTGTCCTCTTCCTGAAGCAGTTTGGGGCCTGTAGTACCAGAGTGCAGAAACAGGGGACCACCTTCCACTTTCCCTGCCCTGATGTCCTTTGCCACTCACCCTTCACTCTGTCCCCAGTCACTGCGCACACACAGGTGTCTGTGAACCGGGTCAGGGGCATAGCCTTCATGACAGCTGCACTCTCCTGTAAGCAAAAAGAGAAAGGAGTCTTGTGAAATACTATCTGCCTGAAATAGTCTTCTCCCCTGGTTTTCTGGTTTTCTTAAGAAATAAAGTGGGCTGCCTAGTTTTAGAACAGACCCAGGGAAAGAGCATATTCGGATCTACCCACCACTATGGGTAATAAAGAGTTTATTCACTGGTTCATCTGCTCATTTATTCATTCAACAAGTCCTGACCACACTCCCTGCCAGGTTCTCAGCCCCACACTGAGGATGCAGAGATTAGACACTGAAGGGGCTCATGGCTTAATAAGGGAAACAGGAAATGACCTGGTGGCTCTAAATGGAGGTCCCATTTTCAAACATTTAAATTATGATAAAGTACATACATGTTAAAAGCATAATCAGAAATTCGAACTCTTCTCTCCACTTGAATGAGCAATTCATGTTCATCCATAAGTCCCAAATCAAATGTGACATCCTCCGTGATATTTTTGATTTCCACTTCTGGACAATTTATTTTCATCTATCACTTCGAGATTTTATTTTGTTCTGTTTTGTTATCTTAGGGGTGTGCCTCTTCAAGCCTCCCCATCTTTCCATTTTTGTTCCTTTCCTCTCCATCCATCCATCCATCCATCCATCCATCCATCCATCCGCCCATCTATCCATCCATGTAACCATATGTCATTTTAGGGCCATATCTTATGCCATTTTGCACGAATGCTTGCTAGCATTCCACACTACCTTAAGCATCTTCCCCCACTGGTCAAGCTCACTTGGGGTTTCCTTGCATATTTTTAGAGTTCAGAATCCTGGAAGGTTTTCCAAAGTTCTCTGTCTTACCCTCTTCAGTTATCAGTCCTGATCCACTGTACACTCCTTAAAGTTGGGTTGAATAAAGTTCAGTTTGTTATTGGTTTTTACTAAGGTGTATTTGTAGAATGTCCACAGATGCCTTACCAAACACAGATCCTATAAAAAAAAAAATGAATGGATAACACTAGACTATCTATAGAGCCAGTGGTGTGTGACTCTTCATGAAAGTGATACCTAAACAGCTTTTCCTAAACCTATTTCACCTTGGGAAGCTTGCTGGTGGAACAGGTCACAAGATTAGTGTGCTATGGCCCACACCTTGGGAAACACTGGTGGAAACTACCCTGCCTTAGCCCACTGTCTAGAACAGAGTAGATCCTCAATACTGTGAGTTGAATGAATAATTCATTAGTCTGACCCCTGAGTGGCTCAATCAGTTGAGCCTCCAACCTCGGCTCAGGTCATAATATTGTTGTTCTTGAGTTCGAGGCCTACATTGGGCTCGCTGTTGTCAGTGTGAAGCCTGCTTTGGATCCTCTGTATTCCTCTCTCTCTGCTCTTTCCCTCACATGTGCTCTTCCTCTCTCAATACTAAATAAATCATTTTTTAAAATAATTATTTTTAATAATTATTAAAAATAATATTGTTTTGGCTCATATATTTCTAGACTATTGCTGTCAGGTTGCTTTCTTTCTCATCTTCAGGTGACCAAACTCACACACTTATACACACATGCACACACGTGTGTGTGCGTGCACGCACACGCACACACACACACACACACACACACACACACAGATGAACCTGCAACTTTTCAATGCTATAGTGATTCTGACTGGTCTGACCTGAGAGTGTCTGGAACCATGCTTCACAGAAACATGCAATTCAATGGGAGAGATTTAGGAAACTTGTAACTTTTAGATTTGAATTTTCCTTAAACATTTGTCTTTTTAAATCTCATTCATAGTAAAAAATAAAAGCTAAATGCTCAGATGTTGAGTGTAATAGAATTCAGGATACTGGAGAGCACTGTCATATTAAGTCCAGTTGCTAGGTAAACACATTTTATGCAAACCTCATTTAAAAACCACCACCACCAAACCCACACAAACACCTTCTCCTGTCATCTCTGTTTCATTGAGGAGGATATTGGAGCTTGGGAGCCATACTGCTAACAAGCCCATGTTTTTTACAACTACAGATCTTGTGAATCAAGATTTTTTTTTCAACTGTGCTACCAAAACACAACACAGCAGGGAATATATGCTAGGATAACAGGTTCTACAACTATTAACCATAACTCCTGATTTCAAAACGTTTGTGTTCATCAAACAACCTCATTGTTTACATGGATTCACTAAAATTGTTATGCATTTGACCTTATGCAAAGCATTCCAAGTGTTAAAAAAAAAAAAAAGCACCTCTCTAATTTGTTTTATACATTATAACACTGCTTCATCTTTGTACCCTCAGCGTTTGCGAGTTTTGACAAACAGCCTGAGCTTGATAAATGGTGGTTGAACCAACATGGCAGTGAGCAGAATAAGAAGTGATGGATGGGTAAGAGGTAGTATTAAAAATATTCAGAATAAGATCGCCAAAAGGCAGAAGAGAGAGAGAGCAAAAGCGAGAGTGAGATATCTACCTTTCCTCTTCTCTGGATACCTGGCAAATAGGAAGGGGCTTGCTCCCAGGCAGAAATGTTCTCTGTAACTCTCTCCTCCAACAGCAAGTTCAAGTGCTCCAACCAATGTGTGTGCTGTAGGTGTGTGCAAGCTAATAAGCTGATTGTTGCCAGAGGTAAGGAAAATGGAAGAAGAGGGCTGAGATCCTTGAAATTTCAGGGAGAATAATTTACCAAAAATGGGAGGGGTAGCAGTCACTACGGATGTGTAAAAATGCTACAGTCCCATCATGAAATATTCACCACTTTAAATATGCCTAATATTAAATATTAAAAGTCCTGGCATTTGTCCTCGAGACTCCCAGGGCTGATTTATGATCTGCCACAACCACAGACCTCATGCTTCATAACGGGGGAGGTGAATGGTTACCTCTGGTGGAGGGACAGGAAGTCAGGCTGCGGTGGGCAAGGAGGGCTGAGAAAGGAGTTCCTGCTCAGGTTCTTGTTTCTCCAATCTGTGACTCTGCAGGAAAGGGCACAGGTATGGTCTCCCTTTCTCCCCTCTTGGGAATTTTAGTGAGAATGAGAGATCTATACAGAGAGAGGTTACTGCTATATTTTGTGTTTCCTTCTTTCATGCTTAACAGGCAAGTTTCCCTGTTCTCAGAATAGATCATTAGTTACTGATGCTGATTATAAAACAAAGATGTATTTTGCAAATGAGAAGCATCCACTCTGGAGGCCCTGAAAACATTACCTGGAGCGGCACTTTGGTGGCTCAATCGATTAAGCATCTGATTTGAGCTCAAGTCATAATCTCAGTTTGTGAGTTTGAGCCCCCCATTGGGCTCTCTGCTGTCAGCATAGAACCTGCTTCAGATTCTCTGTCTCCTCTCTCTGCCCCATTCATTCTCTACACCAACAAACCAACTGAACAACAACAACAACAACAACATCAACAAAAAACAAAACAAAACAAAAAAAACCTTTACCAGGAGAATAGGAAGTGAGGCAGGGGGAAGCAATGGCTGGAGGCAAACACACCTGGGTTCTAATCTTCACATTCTCTCTCCCTAGATATGTGGTCTTTGGGAAGTCACTTCACCTGGTTGGGTCTCAGTTTTATCATTAATAGAATGGAAATGACGGTAATGTCAACACTACAGAGCTGATCGTGAGAATAAATTGAAGTAGTGGAGGGCAAGGCTCATGGCTCAGGCAGACAAACAATCCTCAATACATTTCTTCCTCCTTCCCTTCCATTCCAAATCAGCACTCAGTTCTGATCTATGCGGGCACATAACTTTAGGGACACTGGGTAAGTAATTTCCTTCTTGCTGGATCTTAGCTTTCCCATCTGAAAAATGGAAAACTGGAATAGATGTTTATCAGTCCTGAGTGCCAGTGAGAGTTAGTCATTTACATGGCCTTTCTCAATCCCGAAACTGTACTTTCCTGACACTGTTTCAGCCTTAGCTTGATCACTCTTAGCAATGGGCTGGGTGTCTCCAGTAAGATTTCCATCAGTGCCCTGGCTATTGGCTTTATTGACTCCAATTTCCTATTTTGCTGGCTCAGCCAACTCTCCGCTATTTGCAACCAAGCATTTCCTCCCAGCATTCTGAGCTTGCAGGATGCAAGCTTCTGATAGCCAGACCTAAGGATTAACCCCTTCCTTGGGCGAGTCCTTTCCGCAACCCTGCCTCTGCTTACCCAGAGCAGCAGGGCTGTCAGAACAGCTCTCCAGGGATACGGATTTACATGATCTGTGATCACCCATGCCCTTACTCCTATCATTACAGAAGCTCCTTGAATGAGGAGGTTGCAGCCATTATGCTCAGTGTTGCATCTAGAACCCACTGCACTGCCTGGTACATAAATAAGTGAGGGGGCACATTTCACAATAGTGACATCGATGCCAACAGGATGAAGAAACCATTTTTCTTAAATTTGTCTGTTTTCCCCACTAATCTGGGGACTTCTTGACTACAGAAATCTTTCTGTAACCATCTCCGTATCCTGGCAATTAGTATCATGCCTGAGGAAGAGTAGGCAGCTCATTTGCTGAATGAATGAATGAATACAGAAATATATTGTAGTTTTCATGAATTCAGACTGAGTTCATTTAGAATAACAATGGTTCCGCTGAAGACTAGAAGAAACTTTCTTATATGCAGGACAGGTATTTGCCAAGGAAATGGAAAGTATAAACGTGAGTGTTGATGAAATGTCTAAAATAGAATTGTATTTCACATCAGAGCAGAAACAAGTCTTAAAGATCAGCTAGGTCACAGGTTCTCTACTTTGTTTTTCCAAAGGAACAAATGCAAACTCAGAGAGTGAAGACATTTGGCCAAATCACTGGAGATCTTTGGGGCCAGTCAGGATTAGAATCCAGGGCTCCTGGCCACAACTGTAGCATCGCTTTTGCTGCATGGATGATCTCACTGCTTCAATACACCTGGCAACATTTGCTAGGATTCTTTTCCCCTTTGTATTCCTCTGCCATCTCTGAATGGCCTATAATGAGAATCTATTACATTTACAAACAGGGATTTTTTGAATATATTTTTAAATGTTTATTACTTATTGAGAGAGAGAGAGAGAAAGAGAGAGAGAGAGAGAGAATGAGAATGAGGAGGAGAGGCAAATAGAGAGGGAGAGAGAGAGAATCCCAAGTTCCATACTGTCAGTGCAGAGCCCATCACGGGGCTTGAACTCATGACCCATGAGATTATGATCCATGAAATCATGACCTGAGCTGAAATCAAGAGTTGGATGTGTAGCTGACTAAGCTGCTCAGGCACCCTGGGATTATTTTTTTAAATATAATGAATCTGAGATAACCTTAACAGCTTTAAAACATATATTTATATGTGATTGATAATGCAGACCTTAAAAAAGAGTTTAATCTCTTCAATAAAGTGGTTCCCATAAAGAAATTCAGTTACATGGATTTTCATCATGCTAGTTACTGAAACTCTGTATTATCAGCTATATATGAGTTGCACTGGTATTAATATATTTACTCTTCCTCTCTCCTAAGTCTCATTTATTCAGTTCTCATTTTATGTTACATACATTCTTACTCCATAAACTGGGAAAAAAACACCAGAATCCCTCATCTACGAGCAATCATGAATTTATCTTGTGTGGGGTCTTCAAAACCACTTCCAAGTGGACACTGCCTTCATGTTAATCATATAAGACCAGTATGCTGGTAAAGTAGTTCAGAGCATGGGACCTGGAATCATCTTGTTTTGGATTCAGTTCCTGGATCTGCCACTTACACTTTGCATGAACTCGGTCAAGTCGCTTCACCTCTCTGCAACTGTTTCCTAATCTGTAACAACGCTGCTCTCACTTAGCTGATGGAAAGATCAGTGGTATATCTGAAAAGCCTGGAGTACAGTCTCAGGCACGCTTCTTGCTAAAAACATTGTGGATGTTTGAGTTTTTATAATTACTGTTCTGGGATAGGAGGGGGCCAATTTAACATCTTGTTTTAGTGGAAAGAAGAAGTGCCATCTAGATGAAGGATGGTCCCCATTTCAAGGTATGCCCTTTGCAAAGCCAAGAGGATCTATTTCTTGATCTGTAAATTTGAGGCAGTTTGAATGAAATGATTTCCAAAGCTGGTTACAGTATTCTTTGAACTAGCAACACCTGTTGCCTTTGTCTTTGCTCCTCTCACTGAAGGGCACACACGGACAAGGGGAGCAGCCAGATGGTGCCGCCCCCTCTTTCCTCCACTGCTCAGCAAAGCTCCTCACCCGCCCATGACGGCGAGATGAGTGCAAAGCCTTCTTCCCAAGCCTGCCTGCTGTCCGGCTCCCCCCCTCCCACCTTGTCATCCTTTTACGATTCCATTTTCACTTGCTCCCAACTCAGCCATCACTTATCATCAGAGGCCAGGGACACTGGCTGCTGTTCACTTTCCTATTTATTCTTCTTGTCATTGTGGCTTGGAAAGACATCTCCCTGGGCCCCCAAAACAGTAAGCGTGCATAGCATCCTTTCTTGTTCTGACTCCAAGGGGGCTGCCTTGGGCCTCTTCATTTCTATCCCTGTGTCGCTGGAGCTCAGGGCCAGGCATGTGGTGGGGGAGGCATGGGCTGAACATAGCATTACCGGGAGGTTGCTTCACAGTAGGAGTGGTAGAAGAAATTTGCCATATGTCACTGCATGTCATCTCACAGGTCAAACCCTTGACTAGTAGGAGGAAGGTACTAGTGTCCTCTTTGTAAAATAAGGAAACAAAAGTTTGGACTCAACTAGTCATTGGCCCAAGGTCACAGAATCACATCTTCAAAACTCATGCTCTTTCACATAATCACAAATATAACAATAAACATGGCCATCAGGATAAGACAAAGGATAGCTGCCTGTAATGTGACAATTATCAGTTGCTAGACAAGAAGCATTAGGAAGAAGAGGAATCTCTAATTCACCCACACCGAAATGAGCATCCTGCTGATTTCTAAAGTCCCACTATAAGTAAAGATTAAAAATCACTCTTCCAAATATCCTGTGTACATGTAAATATTTTATGTGTGGATTGCACTAACTCCATAATGCCTATGTAATGAAGGCTACTTGGATTGATTTCCTACCAGCAGGGATAATCCACAGGGGAAGCATCATACCTTCTAACTAAGCATCTACTATGTGCTGACCTTACCTAATTACCTTTGGCATCCATACTGGCAGGATGATGTTATTGGTTCCACTTTAAATACTATGAGGTTGAGGCCTGGTGAGGGTAAGTAAGCTGCCCAGCATTGTTGAACATCTAAGCCCAGTCTCTTTCTGACTCCTTGCCAAGCTATGTGATGGCTCTCTGAGGATGTGTTTGGAGAAAGTGTGGAAAAAAGCATGGGAACAGGAGATCGTGGGGGAAGGAAAATGTACCCTGTGCTAGACTGTATTACTGGTATCCGGTCTTCATTCCCTATAGTAGTATGCGTTCACATCCTTGCCATGGCTTATTGTGGGAACGGATTTCTTCCCTAGCCTTTGTCTTCAGGCTTAGCATGTTACTTGCCTTTTGGCCAATGGAATGGTGGCAAACATTATATGAACACAGACTTGAAATGTGCTGGGTGGCTGGGCTTGCTGTCTTGCATTACTGCCTCTTGCCATGAGAAAACCATGCTCAAGGGGTACCTGGGTGGTTCAGTCAATTAAGCATCTGACTTCAGCTCAGGTGATGATCTCACAGTTTGTGGGTTTGAGCCCTGCGTCGGGCTCTGTGCCGACAGCCCAGAGCCTGGAGCCTGCTTCGGATTCTATGTTTCTCTCTCTCTCTCTCTCTCTCTGACCTCCTCTGCTCATGCTCTATTTCTCTGTCTCTCAAAAATAATAAATGTTGAAAAAATTAAAAAAAAAATAAGTAAAGCATGCTCTTAGTAGTGGCCGGTGCAAAAAGAATGAGGGGCACGTGGAACAGAGCAGAGACAAAAGTGCAGCTGAGTCCTGGCTACATTGGTCCACCCAGATGTGTAACAAAGGGGGGAAAATGCTTACAGTTGTTGACAGTAAAACACTATGACTGTTTGTCATGCAGCATTACTGTAGCAGAAGCAGATGCACCTCCAACCTGCATCCCCCTCCCCCTTCTAATGAATAATGGTCCGCTTTCTTCCTAAACCAGAAACCTTAGAAAAATCTCTGACTTGACTCTATTTTTTCACCCTCAACATCCAAATGGCACATGAATCCCAAAGACACAAGCTCTTTAATGTCACTCAGACCCATCCTTTCCCAGCTTGCCCACTGTCACTGCCCTGGGGCAGGCTCTGGACATTGCCTGTGTGCACTGTTGATAAAGTCTCATCACTGTTGATAAGCTTTCAGTGTTTCACCATCAATCTGAGTGATGGCCAGTTATCTTTTCAAAGAGTAGCTACACCCATGGCTCATCCCCCAAACGGTTGGTGGCTTCCAGTAGCTCTCAGGACAGAGTTCACAGACCCCAGTCTAACATCCAAAGCCCTTCATAACTGGCTTCAGCCAACTGCTCCAACCTTATGAATTACTCTCCCCCCCACATTTCTTGCCCTCACCTCCTCTTAGGTTTGCTGATGAAAACGGAGAAACCCAAGACCCACCTGTAGACCAGGGTCTGCTTGTTCAGCAGGTCTGCCCTGAACCCACTCCTTGAGAAGAGCAGAGGCTGAGGATTGGAGAGAGACATGTTCAACAGCAGAGATACCAGGAGTTGAGAAGGGAGTAGGGGGTGAAGAGAAAATTAAGTGGTGAAATGATTTAGTAAAGGAATGAGATCATTTGGACAGTTTTGAATGTAAGCAGTGTCATCAGGGAATTTATTTTCCATGCCAACTCCTCTGCAACCTTGAGCAAATCATTCTGCTTTTGTAGACCATAGTCCTCCCATCTATAAAGTGAGTGACTAATACACAGGGATCCCCAAACAGCCTTCCAAACCTTGTTCACATCCGAGTCCTTGATTCTTTTTCTAATACACTCTGGTCTCATCTCTTGAAGTCGGCATTTCCCCAGGAACTCAGGGGCCACATGGCATTGTGGGGAGGGTTGGGAGTGTGGAGAACAGAGGTTTGGGAAGCAGGAAAGTATAGCTGGGGTGAAATAACAAGAGAATAGGATTTGGATCTTTATAAAGTGAGGGAGCCTTCTTTAGACATATTCTCAGACAACTGTGCTGTGTGGCTTAGGGCAGGTCCCCTTCCTCCCTGGGACTCAGTCTCTCTATTTACACTGACAAGGATGGTCCAGATAACATCCAAGCAGAGACACATGGGCATCTCTATTGTTCCACTTTTCCTTACACTATTGGAGTGACATGTTTCAGCCTTGTTCTTCCCCAAGCAGGTGAGACACATTTGGATGCCTGCATTAAACCTGCCAGCCCCTCATTGCCATTCATCATCATGCTTCTGAGGGCAGGAAGGAAAAAAAAAAACAGAGGTCAAGGGGTTGTGGTGGTACAGTCTGGCAACCAGGCCTGATAGAGACCAGAGTCCTTCATCAAGGCTACATGGGGGCTAACTGGCACTGACTCAGCTCACGTGAGCAGCCCGTGCAGAATGACCTGGGCTCTAAAAAGCCGCCAGCCAGGCCACACCAGGGATCCTACCTTGGGGTCTCAGCTGGGTTGAGCCCTCTCTTCCTAGACATGTCTGTCCCTGAGTGAACAACATGCACAATTATCCACAATTATGTCTGGGAGGGAAAGCATGTAGATAAGAGACTCTCTTAAAATGATGGCTGACTGAGGATGGAGGCTGACGAAGACCTCTCACCAGCAGTGTGTGGGACACACACAGATGCAGACATACCCAACAACCAGGAAGGATCATGGGATTCCTAACTTGAATGCACAGAACTGGGCCTGCAGGTGAAGGGATGCCCTTGCACCACAGACAGAGGGAACGAGGATCTGAAAGCAGGCTCCTTGCTGACAGCAGAGAGCCTAATGCAGGGCTCAAACCCATGAACCCTGAAGTCATGACCTGAGCCGAAGTTGGATGCTTAACCGACTGAGGCACCCAGGTGCCCCAGTTAAACCCAATTTTTAAAAGCATCACAGGGGCACCTGGGTGGCTCAGTCGTTTAGGCATCTGACTTTGGCTCAGGTCATGATCTCGCAGTTGGTGGGTTCGAGCCCCGTGGAGGGCTCTGTACTGACAGCTCAGAGCCTGCAGCCTGCTTTCCATTCTGTGTCTCCCTCTCTCTCTCTGTCCCTCCCCGACTTGCACTCTGTCTCTCTCTGTCTCTCACAAATAAATTAAAAAATGTTTAAGGAAATAGGTAAAACTATCACAGGGGCTAGAGATAACATATTGAAGACAATGACCACAGCAGCAGGTGTGCAGGCAGCATTCAGTAAGTGTGAGTTGTTACCACTGTTTGTTGTTGGTATTACGGACAGCATGGCCTCCACGGTGGCCCCCCAGGCCGCACCTCCTCTCTGGCTCAGTGCCCTCACCCTTCTCTGCAGCAGCAGCCTTCCTCTCAGGCTTCCCGCTGTGTGGATTCCTCCCCTTCTCCTCCTCACATGGCCCTTGCATCATCTCTGGTGTAGACCTTACTTCTTCCGACCATTTTTCATTCTTAGTACAATTCCTCTGTGCCTGGTACTGGTGGGGTTACAGCACAGAGACAAATCCATCCAATTCTCTTGTCACACGCAGCTGACACCGGGGTGTCACTGAGAAGAAAATACATCGCTACCACAAAGTGTGATTTGGCCTGGAAAGGAGAGTGTGTGCAAAGGGCTACAGGGTCACAGGAAAGAGCATCGAACTCTGCTCTGAGGTTGAGGACAAGCCAGCAAAAAGGGAGAGTAATAATAACAAGAGGGGATGCTGAGATGCCTAACTGCCAGGCGGTTTTGGAATTTCTTTATGTATATTAACTCATGTCCCTCACAACAAGCTATGAAGCGACATGTTTCCACCCCATCTTACAGATGAGAAGACTAAGGCCAGGAGGGGTTACATAACTGGCTGGCCTGATGTCACAAAGTGAAGAGTACCAAGGCCAAGACTGGAATCCAGCAGACAATGCTGTTCACCCCAGGCTCCACAGCCTCTCTCTCAAGGGGATGGCGAGGGATGTAGGAGTTTGCTGGACAGAGAAAGGGGTTGGGGCACAGGAAGGTCATAACACAGATGGCCCTTTTGTTCCTTGGATCCGCAGAGGCAGAAGGCTTAGCAGGTACTGAGGACCTGCTTCTCATTCCATTGGTGTGGGGAAACAGCCGCTGGAAAACCCCATTCTCCTGCTACAAAAAGAGTCATTCCCAAATACTGAATCTAAGCACCGTGCATGGAAAGAGGCCATTTAAGGCAGAGAAGACAGGCATGAAAGTCAGGACAGCGTTTAAATTCTGTATTTGTCACCCAGTGGCTCCATGATGGCACATCTTTCCTGTCTCTGGCCAAGACTCCATTTCCTTAGTTCTACAGCGAGTTTGAGTTTGATCAGGCCTGTCCCTCCCACTGCACAATGTCCACAATGCTTTATCTCCAGTATGGGCTCCATAAGTACAGCTTGCTATTGTTATGATTATTACAAGGGAATTGACTGGCTTAATGTTCTTCCCTGCCCTTAGCTCTGATCTTGGACCGCTTGGCTGTCATTTGGGAAAAGGGAAAGGCTGAGAGTTGCTTATGGATCCTGTTAAGCATGATGTATTTGATTTACCCTCTCACCTCCAATCTAACCAGCCACTCTGTGAAAGCAGCGACTAATGTCCTGATTTTACAGATGAGGAACTGAAGCCCCCAGCAGTTAAATGATTGGCCTCCAGTTTGCAGAGCAAGAAAGTAACAGGATCAGGATTCGAATTCTGTTCTTCTCTACTCTGGGAGTCAGAGCTCCCCCAGCTCTAGTTAGATGGGGGAATTTGGCATGATCCTGAGTGTCACTTAAAATGACCCACTATGGTGGCTCCATCTGGCCATCTACCACACCACTATTGGAGCCTCTAGGATATAGATGAGATGACGCTGTGTGGTTGTCAATACCTCCCCCCTTCCCCCACTCACCATGGCTCTGTTTCTCCACCAGCTAATGGGCGGCCCTGTCCAAGATCCTTCATATCTCTGAACCTCATTCTTCTTACTCAAAAGATGGGGGCCATAAGCCTTGTCCTGCCGCATTCACAAGGATGCAGTAAGGATAAAATATACACTATTTTATTCGGGACACATGATGATTAATAATGCCGTTGTTCCCTGCTTGCACAAAACCTGAACCAGCAAAGTGAAATATACAAAATAGATTAAGCAGAGGGTAATTATTCATTTTGCAAAAGAGTTCTTCAGTCTACAAAAGAGATGTACTGATGGATTTTTTTTCCCAAACATCAGCTATCTTTGTGAGTTTAGAATCCAATCTCATTTATAAAATTAAACCAAGAAAGAATGATGATTTTCCAGATGTGCCCTGAGAACTGCAGGCCACACACACACATAGACACACACATCCTGCCCATGCCATCCACGCCCTAAAGCAAGGTGGGCCAGACACCAGGAAGAGGGACCCTTTGCTGCTGGCTAGTCAAGAACTGGGGGAAAACAAAGAGAACCAGTGCACAGCATGTGACGTCTGCACTCTATTCAAAGGAGTCCCTTCCGCAGAGCAACCTCAGCCTCAGCTATATACAGGCAGATGGTCAGGGTCACAGTTAGCTTCTCTGGGAAACTAGAGGACTGTCATTCCCAGTACTTCCATCTGGGATATTATACCATTTCACAGTGAAGTGTATGTTCAGCTGAATCCAGCTCATTTCCACTTTGCTAACCACATTCCTGAATGTATTCAAAATCATGCTCTTGCTCTCCCTCTCATTCTCGGCTCTTCTCTGATGGTTCTCTCTTCCTCTCTTCTCTGTCTCTGTCTCTCTCTCTCTCTCTTTCTCAGTGTTTGGCATTTGCTCCTGCCTCAGTTTCCCTCTTTGGTCTCTTCTTTTCCACCTTTTCTTTCTCTCCATGTGTGCCTCTATATCCCTCACTGTCCTTCTTGTAAGCCTCATTCCTTTGTAGCTCTCTGCAGGGAAAATAACTTGAGTTTAAGTCAGAGTTTAAGTACAGGTTAAGACCCACTTTGTCCACAGAGGAGAGACAAAAAAAAAAAAAGACAGTCTGTCTGTTTCAAGGGTTAATGTGATGATCACATAAGATATGGTAAGTAAAGGTGCCTAAGCAAGGACTACATTCACATCCTATTAATTCCTCTCCTCTACTTTTCTTCCTCTTTTCTTTTTCTTCCTTTGCATTTCCCATCCATTCCTCTCCCTTTGCCCCAGTCTCACACAAGCATAAACACCACAGCCTCTCCACCCCCCTCTGCCTCAGGTCCGACCCCTCCCCAGGCCCTGCCCCTCATCCCCTGCCCCAAGCAGCCCCCACATTCAGGCAACGATTTAGTTGCAGAACAGCACAGGCTCCCATAACTAAAGTGTACATTCCTTCACAAAACATTTTTACGGTACATTTACTGGTATATGATAGAGAATCACCATGAATCATTAAAATTAAGCAATGTGTGTCCAAGTGGCCTGCACCAGGCTTCACTAGGGAGTCAGGCTTTACTATTAAGTCCATTTCTGGCCATGTGAAAGCTTGCAGCAGACCTGTCCTACTGTACAGGGTGAGGCCACCTGACCTTGCCTGACTTGTGTAGAGCATCTTGAATTCCTGGATGCCCTATCCTGAGGGACAGTCTTGGTGTGATCAGCATAAAATCCATACACCTCAACCACCCATGTTGTCTGCTAGAAACCCATGTATTGACATTTCAATTAAAATGCCATTTAACAAAAAGTAACCAAAAGGCTGGGACATCCCTCCCCCCCTCCCCCAACTCCTCATTTTCAGAGACCTTTAATCACCTGCACTGAAGTGAAAGTGGCCTTCCATCCAAAAGAGAAAGGACAGTGTGGTGTAATGGGTAGCTCCCTTTGATGACACCAAATAACCAGAAAAGGCTAGTGCTACTTCTAAGTGCCATGTTTTAAATGGTTTAGTGAAGGCCACTTCTTCTCAGAAATCTGTCACTGCGACTTCCATTCCATCATGATTAAGACTTTTATGGGTTACGCACTGTCAACGCTAGGGGTTCTTTTCTCCCCTGATTCAGTAATTCCCATTTGTTGGACACATACAGGTGCCATATTATGTAGCAGGTACTTTACACTGATTACAATCGTCACAATAACCTAGCAAAGGTGAATACATTTTCCTCTGATGAAAAAGAATAGGAAATTGAAGCTTGGGGAAAATTAAGCAATTTGCTCCAAACCGCACCAATAGTTACAGGCAGAGACAAGATTTTAACCCAGATCTGCCCACCTTCGGTGCTTCCACTTTTTTCCTTTTTTTTTTTTTGCTGCCTGCCTTTCCAAAAACAAAACAGCCCACATTGGGAGCAGCCTGATTCTGAGCAAACGGAGGTGGTGGCCGTGTCTCATCTCCCTCCCTGGTGACTGACTCAGTCTTGGTTCTCAGTCAATATTTGTGAAAGAAAGACATCAAAGAAGCTGTCAGGGGACTTGCCATGTCCCAGATGTCCTGCACTGAAATGCCTCTGCATGAATGCATGCACCGGATCAGAAGCCTGGAAGACAGACCTGAAAAAACTCTGCCAGAAGCTGATACCACCTTCAGATGTCGTAAAAGACTTTTGAAGACACTGACCCACGTTGTAGCTGGAGGTCCACATTCCAAGAATAAAATATTTGAATGCTTAAGTTTTTCACAAGAGATGGGGGAATCAAGCTTCAGCATGGTGGTCAGGAGACCTCTACTCTGTCACAAACTTCCCGAGTGACTTGAGCCAGGTCCTGACCCTCTCTGAACCCCAACCTCATTGCTGTAAAAGAGGGGGTTGGAATGAATGGTCTGTACAGTTCCTCCCGGCCTGGGCCTCTTTGCTCTTTGAACCCTTAACTGAAGGAGGCTCTTTGAAGGCTTCTCAGGAGGAGTGTTGGAGCAGCCACTGTCATGAGTTAATACTTTCCCCTTCCAAATTTAAGGGGCACTTGGGGCTGTGCAATGTAGGGTTGACACCCACGAATGAGCACCTCTTTTAGATTTTGTGCCCGAGCCTTCTTACTTACCTCCCTGAATCCCAGCCCTGCTCAGCACAGGGCTCAGAAAAGCTCTGCTCAGCCTTGAGCAACTTGTGGTGCATATTTGGGCCACTGGTTCACCTCTTCTGTCACCCTAGATCACTGGTATCTGTTATTTTCTGAATGTTTGTGTCCCCCCAAATTCATATACTGAAGCTCCTAACACCAACATGATGGTATTTGGAGGTTGGGCCTTTGGAAAGTAATCAGGGTTAGATGAGGTCATGAGGTGGGACCCTGAACAGATTTTGCACGGTCTACACGCACACACATACAAGTGTGCATGCAAACACGTGCACACAGAAGAAAGGTCATGTGAGGACACAGAGAACAGTCAAGAGGTCAGTTTTCCACAAGCAGGAAGAACACTCTCACCAGGAACCAATTCATTGGCTTCTTGATGTTGGACTTCCCAGCCTCCAGAGCTGTGAGAAATAAGATTATGTTGTTCAAGGCACCAGTCTATGATATTTTGTTACAACAGCCCAAACCGACTAAGACAGTGTCATCCTCTTCTGAGTCTTTAGAGCCAGTGTGAAACTGGTCCTGGATCTCATCCACATGTGGGGGACATAGCATTGGATTCCTCATTTCTGATGTCAAAGCTTGAAACCAGTTTGTTAGAAAACTCGAAGGGGCAGAGATGGTAGTTTCTTTTGCTCACTATCCCCAACACTGGGCACAATGCCTGGCATGTAACTGATGCTCACTGAATCATTGCAGTGAATGAGATCCAATATCTTGATTCCAATAACTTCTTTCCACCACCATGCCTACCAGCCTGACCAAAGCCATCATCAGGCTGATACGATACTAGATGATCGTATCAGTCTTCCAAGGAGTCCCCCCCCCACCCCCCCGCCTACCTACCACTCTTTCCTGTGTCTCTATAGATTTTTCTCAATGGTTTGGCCAGAGTGATCCTTCAAAAATGTAAGTTAAATGATACCAGTCTTCCGGTCAGAATGCTCCTGTTGCTTCTCATTGAGTTCAGGTTGAAAGCCAAGGTTCTTAAAATGTCCTGCAAAGTTCTGACCCTCTGATCCCGCTCTGATCCCAGGTCCTAATATTCAGCTAGTGTTCAGTGAAGCCCAGAAATGTTCTCCTACCTGATCTTCATCAAATATGTGAGGCGCAATCTGCTCTCAGAGCCTTTGTACCAGCCATTCCCTCCACCTGGCCTGTGCTTCCCCCAGATATCCACAAAAACATGCTTTACTCCCCCATCTTCCCAGTCATGCCTACTTTGAACATCCTACTTAAATTTGCAATCACCTCTCTCCTCCTCATTCACAGCCCACTCTTTCTGCAGCCTCTTTATAAAAAGACTATTATCTTCTAACAGGATACAATTTATTTGTTATGTTACATATATTCTAATTATCTGTTTGCCCCCTGCCCCACTTGAATGTGAGCTCCATGAGAGTAACAATTTTTATCTATTCTGTTCATTCTGTCAGTATCTGACATCCTGCTTGAATTAAATAATTGAGAAATAAATACCAGTTGAATGTTAAATACACAAATACGTGAATAAATACCAAAAACAGTTATTTAACTCAGATGTCAAAGTATTAAATCAATCTACTAGACCAGGGGTTGGCAAATCTTTTTTCTGGAAAGGGCCAGCTGGTAAATATTTTAGGTTTTGCAAGCCACAGAATCATGACTTTTCAACTCTACTACTGTAGAAAACAGTCATAGGCAATATGTAAACTAATAAGCATGGCTGTGTTTCAATAAAACTTTATTTTTATAAATACAGCAGTTGTCCTGTGGGCTGCAGTTTTGCCGACTGCTGCACTAGAGTATCTATCACGTCAGGCACCAGGTCTCGTTTTGTACTCTGTGAATCCCAATGCATAGCACAGCACCTAGCACAGCACTGTCACTCAATAAATAATTTGAGTTAAATGACACATATATTAAATGCAGTTCCACTCTTCACTCTCTGTCACAGCACTGTCCATGCGAACTTGCTTCATTGTTAATGTTCTGGATCTATGATCTCCAATATGGCAGCCACTAGCCCGTGGCTATTGAGCACCTGAAATGTATGTGGATTAATTTACTTTTTAATTTAAATAGCCACATATGGCTAAGGGGTACCAAATTGGATAGTAGAGCTCTATCACAAATATTGCTTTGCTACAGGATCCAGTTCTGGTCCCTCCCCTTCTAGGAAGACATATCTGACTGCTAAGGCTCAGAGCGACTGTCCCTTTTTTTCTTTTTTAATCCTAAAATTCTCATTTCATTCAATCTATGTTTTGACCACAGCTACAACAATACTTAATGATCACTGAGCTTTGTGTACGAGGCATTGTGCTAAGTGCTTAATGTGTTTTATCTAGTGTAATGCTGGGCAGAGCACTGGCTTTCAATGAAGATTTGCAATACACATTCAAACTTAGAGAGGACTCAGAGAAAATCTAATGAATAGCTGATCCTTGAACAACAGGGACAAGGGTGTTGGACCCTAGGCACCACTGAAAATCTGTGTATAATGTTTACTCCCCCAAAGCTTAATTACTAACAGCCTACTGTTGACTGGAAAACCTTACTGATAACATAAATGGTAGATTAATATTTATTGTGTATGTTATATGTATCATATACTGTATCCCTATAATAAATTAAACTGGAGAAAACACGTTAAGAAAATCATAAGAAAGAGAAAATGCATTTACAGTATCATATTGTGTTTCTTGAAAAAAATCTGCATGTAAGTGGACCGGCACAGTTCAAACCCATTGTTGTTCAAGGAGTCAACTATAATTTCCTTTTATATTATAAATAGAGAAACTAAAACCCAGAGAACAAAGGGACATGTCAAAGGTCCCGCCATTAGTCAAAATTGCAAATCTAGTAGTGAATATCATGGAATTGGTCTCCAAACACAATATTTCTTCTTTTAGTCACTCATTCCATCATTCATTATTAAACACTGGCAGCGAACTAGACAATGAGTGGGCTGGGCTTAGAGGTAAGCAGTAAATTCCAAAGCGCAGTCTTTGCCTTTATATAGCATATAGTCTCCTGGATAGGTAGGAACTGAACACAGAAATTCACAATAAACATACAATTAGAAGCTGTGATTCTGTGCTGATAGTGCAGATCAGTGGTTAAGAGGATACAGTCTGAAGCCTGACTTCTAGGATTCCAATCTGTACTCCACTGCTTCTTAGATGCGTGACTTTGGGAAAATCTATTAACTTATATGATTCAGTCTCCTCATCTGTAAGATGATAATAACAGGACATCACACCAGTTCTAAGACACACAGTTTTCCACATTTTCTTATCCTTGAAATGAGAACTTGTATGTTATTAGTATCCTAATGGTAATTACTGGTAGTCTTTTTTTTCTTAGTTGAATGTAAAATATTGGCACTTGTAACTGAATCTTGCTTCAGTTAAAATATGGTTTTGTCTATTTCCTAGGGCTATTATGGGGATTAAATGAAATAATATGTGTGAAGTCCATATAAGAGAGCCTGACACATAGTTTGTACTGTACAATGGGCACTATTATTATCATCATCATCATCACCATTATCATTATTTACTATAAAGAAAAATAAGGCATACAGACGTTGAGTAAAACCTAAGAATAACTGAGTCTAGAAGATCAGCAAACACCTCCTTGAGGATGAGACATTTAAGCTGAAACATGAAAGATAAGGAGGAGGGAAGAAAGAAAAGAATAAGGCTCACACGGAGTGAGGGTGGAGACAGAGCAGACTGTTGCGTGCAGAGGTAACCGCACCTGCAAAGGCCCTGTCTTTGCTGGAAATGAGTTACCACTAACCAACAAGAACACTTCACAACATGGCTCTGTATCCAAAGAACACTCCCAACCCCGACCACTAAATTAACCATCATCTTCTTTTCCCACACTTTTTTGTTTATTGATAGTTCACTGGTCATAAGGTACTACAGATATATTTTAAAGTTTCTGAATTTTTTTGAATAGCAAGACAGATACTATTTATAAAGACACCAATATATTTTTGTAATACACTTGCTGAACAAAATTAAATATAGTCTCTAATTTAAGTGCCAGTAAATTATAGTTTTGATGACGAATCTCATGTTAAAGGCTGAGAGTGCCCCTTCTTTTCATCACATTCACCAAAGAGATAAGAATCAGAGATACCTCCATTTATCTTCCTATTAGCAACTTCATCAGAGGACACATCAGATCTCTTACACCCTCTTTATTTCAGGTTCAGACGCAAAGGCTACCCTGGACCTTCGGGGTGGCTGGCAAGCTCCCAATAAGAAACCATTTTTCAGTCTCTTTTGCAGCCCATTCTAACCTTCTTGTTCTTCCAAATTTTTGAACAGTCAGTCCTGTTGCTTTCTGTTGTGAGCTTTCTGAAATTTTATGACCTCATCTTTAACACAGATTGTCATTCTTCAAAGGACCTCCACCTTCTTCCACAACATAACATTTTACAATACCTCTAGACCAAATATACCAAGATTCCCAAATAAGAGCTATAAAATGGTTTCCCTACAACCCATAAATGTTGTCACAGTTCCAATTCTTAGTTCTGCATTTCTCCCTTGTCCCCAATACAACTGGGTCCTTTTATTTTTTGTCAAGTCAACTTTTTCTGCAAATTCTTTGTCCAGAGGATTCATGCCTACCTCTGAGAATTCCCTGCAAATACCTATCAAAAAGGGAATGCCAGAATGCCTCTGTCTTCTCAATGCTAAGCAAACTCCTCAAACACAGACTCCTCAAATAGTAGCTTCTTATTCAATCTGGGTCCAAATCCCAGCTGTGATACTTAATAAATATATGACCTTGGGAATTTCATTCAACTATTTTAAGACATAGCTTCTTGTATGGAAAATGGAAGCATCAATAACTACACATAAGTGTTGTTATGAAGCCCAAGATAGTATAGTGATAGAAAGCTGCAGTACTTATTCTTGGTACACAATAGGTGCATGATAAATTGCAGATGCCATTACTATTGCCCAGTATTCATGCACTCCTTGATGCTATACCCAAACTCCTCCATATGTCTCTTTACTGCAAGCTAGCTCTGGTCATTATCTAACACCTCTATTATATATAGAAATGAACGTGCATCAAATGGATCAGTTTGATGAAATAAATGAGATTTTATGGTTAGTATTCATTTCATGGTATTTAAACAGGGGGAAAAAACTTGATTTGTTGTTGTTTGAGTGGCTTTTGTTGGAAATGTTCTTTGTTTTTTGTTTTTTTAAAGTTTGATTTCATTATCTTGCATGTCTTAATAATGAGGCATGACAGGGGGAGAGAGGGAGACAGGGAGAGAGGGAGGGAGACAGGGAGAGAGGGAGAGAGAGAGAGCAAGACACAGTGTGAGCAGGGGAGGGTCAGAGAGAGAGGGAGACACAGAATCTGAAGACAGGCTGACAGGCTCCAGGCTCTGAGCTGTTAGCACGGAGCCCGAAGAGGGGCTTGAACCCACAAACCACGAGACAGTGACCTGAGCTGAAGTCAGACACTCAACTAACTGAGCCACCCAGGCACCCCAGATGATATTGTTTAATACAGGTTTTGGTATAGCTCTGGACCAAGACATGGTGACATAGAGAGCATTATGAATTCTGAGGATAAGGGCGACTCACTTCAGGGAAGACTGAGTTCCCTAGTTGAGGCCTACAGAGTAACAACATAGTTGGACACACTAATCCTAAATGGATAAAAAATACAGCTTACTTTGAGTTCAAAAAAGACTAATGGTACCCACCTCAAAGGAGAAGGTGATTTTCAGAAGAGAGCTGTGCCAGGTAAAATTCTTCAGCAAAAACAGCCAAAACGTTACTTTCAACACCCAAAGAGCTATCCATGGTGCTGACACCAGAACCATATCCCCAACCTACTGATCAACCCCTGACATTTCACCAAATGAAACTTGCTTCTCATTCATTCATTCATTCATTCATTCAAAAAGATGTATTAATGTGGGAACTGCTTCAGTTAGCTATAGCAATAAGATGAGCATTGGGCAAGTTTTAATAAAACTATGTTCTCATAAAACAAATCTTTCCTGGTACTCAAAGATCATCTGACCTAGGAAAAAGAAGTTCTACAACTTTCCCCACTGTTAGTCACCTCTTGACTCCACCCCCCCTACTGCTCCTGCTAACATAAAAGAAGATGGGGGAGAGGGAGATGGTTCCTAGGGACAATAGTCGACCATTTTCCTGGTTCTCTAGTTTTCTGAAGAAAGTCGCTTTCCTTGCCCTAACTTCTTGCCTTTGGACTTCACAGAGAAGAACGTGAGCAGAATTATTAATCAACCCAAATAGTCAAATATGGAGACCGGGAGGCAAGATGGCGGAGAAGTAAGGAGCTCCGTACTTGCACTCGCGCCCATACATCACACAGAAAAGATCTGAAGCCATTGGAAACCATACAAAACCTGAGAGACTCGGAGAAAAAGGACGCAGAATCCACTGAGAAAGCCTTCTAACGTGAGTGCGAACCGGGGAAGGTAAAATCGGGCTGGGATCGGAGCCTCCAGGGTGGGAGGCGATCCCCCTCTACCCTCTACAGGGAGTGAGAGGGGAAAAGGAGAGAGTCCGAGACAGAAAAATCTCCGCTCGGTGCATAGAAAGACCGTACTTGCCAAATACCTGCACACCGGGTCCCCTCGCGCCAACTGGTCCTGGGGGAGGCTGAGCACACAAACTGCTTCTTTGTGCCGCTCCTGGAGGTTGGGTTTTAAAGCGGAGCGGGCGCGCCTGCCGCCATTGTAGCTCCAGGGCGGCTGGGATCCCTGAAAGAGACGCGCAGACACCGGGCATCCGCGCTCCTGGCTGGCTGGAACTCGAGAGGGAAGGCAAAAAGCTAAAAACTGGAAATTTGCCTGTGAGTTCGTGTTTCGGGTGACGAGCCATAGAGAGACCCGGTTTTCCTCACTCCAGCGGCGGCGCGCCTGCCGCCATTGTAGCTCCAGCGCTGCTGGGACCCCTGAAGGAGACGCACAGACGCCGGGCGTCCGCGCTCCTGGCTGGCTGGAACTCGAGAGGGAAGGCAAAGAGCTAAAAACTGGGAAATTTGCCTGTGAGTTTGTGTTTCGGGTGACGAGCCATAGAGAGACCCGGTTTTCCTCACTCCAACGGGCTCAGGCTACGCGGACCCGGCAGGCAAGCCCCCGCGCATGCGCACCAGAGCCGACCCAGAGAAGGAAGCAGCGATCCTGACTCAGCCCCCAGAGCTCAGCAGGGAGCCTGGAATTGCCCAAGGGGGTTGTCTGGGAAGCTGTGACTAAGGCAACTTCAGCAGGGCGCGGACTGGGATCTGGAGATTGGAACTGGCCTGGGTTGAAGAGTGCAACCAACTTCGGCTGCGTCCCCGGAACGGGGAGTTGACATGCCAAAAAAAAAAAAAAAAAGCGAGCTGCAGTGCGGGGTTCAAGAAGGAACTGGAGCACCGTCACTCTCCTCCCCACAATCGCCAAGGCAGAACCCCCGCCTGAGGCATCGGATCACGCACGCCCATCCCTGCCTGAGAGGTGCCCTCCTCCCTTTTTTTTTTTTTTTCCCTTTTTTTTTCTTTTTTTTTCTTTTTTTTTCCCTTTCTTTTCTCTTTTTTTCTTCTTCTTTCTCTTTTCTCGCTTTTTTCCCCAAAACACTGACCTGATTAACTCTGGTCGCCAGCTTGCTTAAACAATCACAACAAGTCCATTCTGTAAATGTAAATTCTACACCTACCGACTTTTTCAGCTATTTCTCTCAGGAGTAATTAGACTATATAGTTTCTCTGGATAATTCCAGCATCTTTCTCTCACCTATCCAACCATATTCTACCCTTTACCTCTTTGAAAAAAGTTTCTTATCCCTTCTGCTTGTTCATTCTATTTCAAAATCTGCCTTGTCTCACCCTGCCTTCTCTCTTTTTCTCTATGCTCTTCAACCAGCGCTGCATACACACGGCTATTTAACTGTAGCTGGGAAATCCAGGTATATGCTTTAAACCGTTCTTTGTCCATCGGTTTTCTTCTTTTTTCCTTTTCTTTTCCCCTTTTTGACCCTTTTATGTATTTTATGCTCCCTATTATTCGCCCTCCCTCCTCCGTCTTTTCTATTAACTTTTTCCTTTTCCCTCTCACTTTGCATGTTAGTTGAATCAGCCTGTGCGTTTGTGTGCTCCTGCTCCCTGTGTGTTTGTCTGTCTGTTTTCTTTTCCAGGGCTACCTCAAGAAACAAGCTAGAGTACACAAGGTGAAGAGTCCCAAATATCACTACGAATAGGAAAATAAAATAACTAAGGTCCCAACAAGAGAGACCGAGGGATACCATTCAAAAAACAATCTCTGAAAGGATAGGCCCTGGAAAGTCAAAGAGTCTTCTTGGATATAGCAGCGCTCATAGAAACAGAGAGCATAACAGGTCTTTAAAACCAACAAGAGCTGGAAAGCTAACTAAAATGACGAAACGAAAGAGCTCTCCTCCAAAGAAACTCCAAGAAGAAATGACAGCTAATGAACTGCTCAAAACAGACATCAGCAGCATAAGTGAACAAGATTTTAGAATAATAATGGTGAAATTAATAGCAGGGCTTGAAAAAAACATAGGGGACATCAAAGAAACTATGGCTACAGACAGAATGGAAAATAAAAATAGGCATGAAGAATTAAAAATGCGATAAATGAGATACATAATAAATTAGAGGCCTCCAATGCACGGATTGAAGAGGCAGAAAGGAGAATAAGTGATTTAGAAGACACCATTATAGAAAAACAAGAAGCTGACAAAAAAGAGACAAACTGATCCAGGAACAGGAAAGAAGAATTCGAGAGCTCAGCGACACAGTCAAACGCAACAATATCCGTATCATAGGAATCCCAGAAGAGGAAGAGAGAGGGAAAGGTGCTGAAGGAGTCCTGGAACAAATTATAGCAGAGAACTTCCCCGACTTGGGGAAGGAAGTCAATGTGGAAATACAAGAGGCTCAGAGGACTCCCCTCAGACGTAACTTGAATCGATCTTCTGCACGACATATCATCGTAAAAATGGCAAAATACAAGGACAAAGAGAGAATTTTGAAAGCAGCTAGGGAGAAAAGGGCCCTCACATACAAAGGGAAACCCATCAGAGTGGTGACAGACCTATCTACTGAAACGTGGCAGGCCAGAAAGGAATGGCAAGAGATCTTCAATGTGATGAACAGAAAAATATGCAGCCAAGAATCCTCTATCCAGCAAGCCTGTCATTCAAAATAGAAGGAGAGATAAAAACCTTTCCAAACAAACAGAAATTGAAAGAATTTGTCACCACGAAGCCAGCCCTACAAGAAATCCTGAGGGGGATGCTCTGAAGGAAAGGTTGCAAGGAACAAAGATTCCAGAGACACCACCACAAACATGAACCCTACAAAAGATACAAAGACTCTAAACCCACATATTTCAATAATAACACTGAATGTAAATGGGCTGAATGCTCCAATCAAAAGATATAGGGTAGCAGAATGGATTAAAAAACAAAATCCATCTATATGCTGTCTACAAGAAACTCATTTTAGACGGGAAGATACCTTCAGATTAAAAGTAAGGGGATGGAGAAATATATATCATGCTACAGGAAATCAAAAGAAAGCCGGAGTAGCGATACTTATATCAGACAAACTGGACTTTAAATTAAAGACAATCACAAGAGATGAAGAAGGGCACTACATAATAATTACAGGGTCCATCCATCAGGAAGAACTAACAATCATAAATGTCTACGCACCGAATATGGGAACACCTAAATATCTAAAACAATTAATCACAAACAAACAAGCTTATAGATAAGAATGTGCTAATAGCAGGGGACTTTAATACTCCACTTAAAGCAATGGATAGGTCAACCAGACAGAAAATCACTAAAGAAATAATGGACTTGAAAGACACATTGGACCAGATGGACCTGACGGATATATTAAAAACTTTACATCCTGAGGCCAGGGAATTTACTTTCTTCTCAAGTGCGCATGGCACATTCTCAAGATAGATCACATACTGGGACATAAAGCAGCCCTCAATAAATATAAAAGAATAGAGATCATACCATGCACACTGTCAGATCACAATGCTTTGAAACTTGAAATCCATTACAGGAAGAAGTCTGGAAAACTTCCAAAAACATGGAGGTTAAAGAACACCCTTCTAAAGAATGAATGGGCCAATCAGGCAATTAGAGATGAAATTTAAAAATATATGGAAACAAATAAAAATGAAAACACAACAATTCAAAATCTATGGGATGCGGCAAAGGCAGTCCTAAAAGGAAAGTACATTGCTCTCCAGGCCTATTTCAAGAGATTAGAAAAAGCACAAGTCCAAAATCTAACAGCTCACCTAAAGGAACTAGAGGCAGAGCAACAAGAACGCCCTAAACCCAGTAGAAGAAGAGAAATAGTAAAAATTAGAGCAGAAATAAACAATATAGAGACCAAAGAAACAATTGAACAGATCAATGAAACCAAGAGTTGGTTTTTTGAAAAGGTAAACAAAATTGACAAACCTCTAGCCAGACTTATCAAAAAGAAAAGAGAGAGCACCCAAATAGACAAAATTATGAATGAAAATGGACTTATTACAACCAACCCCTCACAAATACAAGCAATTATCAGGGAATACTATGAAAAATTATATGCCAATAAATTGGACAACTTAGAAGAAATGGACAATTCCTAAACACACACTCACTACCAAAATTCACACGGGAAGAAATAGAAAACCTGAACAGACCCATAACGAGTGAAGAAATTGAATCAGTGATCAAAAATCTCCCAACAAATAAGAGCCCTGGACCTGATGGCTTCCCTGGGGAATTCTGCCAGACATTTAAAACAGAATTAATCCCAATTCTTCTCAAGTTATTCCAAAAAATAGAAAGCGAAGGAAAACTCCCGGATTCATTTTATGAAGCCAGCATCACACTGATTCCCAAGCCAGACAGAGATTCAGCAAAAAAAGAGAACTACAGGCCAATATCCTTGATGAATACGGATGCAAAAATTCTCAACAAGATCCTTGCAAATCGAATCCAGCAGCATATCAAAAAAATCATCCACCAAGATCAAGTGGGATTCATTCCTGGGTTACAGGGCTGGTTCAACATTCGCAAATCAATCAATGTGATACATCTTATCAATAAAAGAAAAGATAAAAACCATATGATCCTGTCAATAGATGCAGAAAAAGCATTTGACAAAATACAGCATCCCTTCTTGATAAAGACTCTCAAGAAAGTTGGGATAGAAGGAACCTACTTAAACATCATCAAAACCATCTATGAGAAGCCTTCAGCTAACATCATCCTCAACGGGGAAAAACTCAGAGCTTTTCCCCTGAGATCAGGAACACGACAGGGATGTCCACTCTCACCACTGTTGTTTAACATAGTGCTGGAAGTCCTAGCATCAGCCATCAGACAACAAAAGGAAATCAAAGGCATCAGAATTGGCAAGAGGAAGTCAAACTTTCCCTCTTCGCAGATGACATGAAACTCTACATAGAAAACCCGACAGACTCCACCAGAAGCCTACTAGGGCAGTCAAGAATTCAGCCAAGTTGCAGGGTGCAAAATCAACGTACAGAAATCGGTTGCATTTTTATACACCAACAATGAAGCAACAGAAAGAGAAATCAAGAAACTGATCCCATTCACAATTGCACAAAAAACCATAAAATACCTAGGAATAAACCCAACCAAAGATATAAGAGATCTGTATGACGAAAACTATAGAAAACTTATGAAGGAAATTGAAGAAGACACAAAAGAAATGGAAAAACATTCCATGCTCATGGATTTGAAGAATAAATATAGTTAAAATGTCATTACTACCCAAAGCAATCTACACATTCAATGCAATCCCAATCAAAATTGCACCAACATTCTTCTCAAAACTAGAACAAACTATTCTAAAATTTGTATGGAACCACAAAAGACCCCGAATAGCCAAAGGAATATTGAAGAAGAAAACCAAAACAGGAGGCCTCACCATCCCAGATTTTAGCCTCTACTACAAAGCTTTTATCATCAAGACAGTAAAAACAGACCCATAGACCAATGGAACAGAATTGAGAACTCAGAAGTGGACCCAAAAGTATACAGCCAACTCATCTTTCACAAAGCAGGAAAGACTATCCGATGGAAAAAAGACAGCCTTTTTAACAGATGGTGTTGGGAGAACTGGACAGCAACATGCAGAAGAATGAAACTAGATCATTTTCTCACACCATGCACAAAAATAAACTCAAAATGGATAAAGGACCTGAACGTGAGACAGGAAACCATCAAAACCCTAGAAGAGAAGGCAGGAAACAACCTCCTTGACCTCCACCGCAGCAACTTCTTACTTGACACATCCCCAAAAGCAAGGGAATTAGGAGCAAAAATAAACTGTTGGGACCTCCTCAAGATTAAAAGTTTCTGCACAGCCAAGGAAACAACCCAGAAAATTAATAGGCAACCAACCGAATGGGAAAAGATAGTTGCAAATGACATATCAGATAAAGGGTTGATATCCAGAATCTACAAGGAACTCACCAAACTCCACGCCCGAAAAGCAAACAACCCAGTGAAGAAATGGGCAGAAGATATGAACAGACACTTCTCCAAGAGGACATCCAGATGGCCAACAGACACATGAAACGATGCTCAGCATCCCTCCTCATCAGGGAAATACAAATCAAAACCACACTGAGATACCACCTCACGCCAGTCAGAGTGGCTTAAATGAGCCAATCAGAGAACTCTAGATGCTGGCGAGGATGTGGAGAAACGGGCACCCTCCTACACTGTTGGTGGGAATGTAAACTGGTACAGCCCTCTGGAAAACAGTGTGGAGGTTCCTAAGGAAACTAACAATAGAACTCCCCTATGACCCAGCAATAGCACTGCTAGGAATTTACCCAAGGGATGCAGAAATGTTGATGCATAGGAGCACATGTACCCCAATGTTCATAGCAGCACTCTCCACAATAGCTAAAACCTGGAAAGAGCCTAAATGTCCATCAACAGATGAATGGATCAAGAAGATGTGGTTTATCTATACCATGGAATACTACATGGCAATGAGAAACAATGAAATCTGGCCATGTGTAGCAACATGGATGGACCTTGAGGGTGTTATGCTGAGCGAAATAAGTCAGGCAGAGAAAGACAAGTATCATATGTGTGCACGTATAGGAGGATTAGGAGGAGCTTAACAGAGGACCAAGGGGGAGAAGAAGGCAGAAATGGTGGGGGAAAGGGGGAGAGGCAAACCATGAGAGACTCTTGAATGCTGACAAAAACTGAGGACTGATGGATGTGGGGGGGAGGAGGGATGGGCATGGAGGAGTGCACTTGTGGGGATGAGCACTGGGTATTATGTGGAAACTAATTTGACAATAAACTATTTGTAAAAAAATAAAAAAAATAAAAAAAAAATAAAAAAAAACAACAACAAATCTTTCCTCTCTGGCCTGCCAGGAAGTTGGCTCTCTATAGATAAATTTCAGCTTACTTAATTGTGCTTCTCACTTGTGCACTAACTCACTTAAATGCTACATATCTGGTACCTAGAAACCCCCATGCTATAATCTCCTTCAAGAGAGGGACATTCTCCAACTCTGTAAATTCTTATTTTCTGTTTATTTTTAAAAATGTTTTATTTATTTATGAGAGAGAGAGA